>QEPC01004065.1:1347059-1386099 GCA_003113815.1 Sphenodon punctatus | reverse complement strand
GGCCCGCGGAAGGAGCTGAGCCAGAGTGTTTCGCCTGCCGCTTGTTGAGGCCTTGGGACACCAGCCGCCACCATGCCGCTCGCCCAGCTGGCTGATCCGTGGCCCAACATGGAGCTGGTCCATCTAGACACAGAGGTGAGGCTGGGGCGCCGCCGCGCAGGGTTGGGGAGTCCTCCAAGGGTCCTGCCTCCGCGGCCGACTCTGGGGGGGTGGGCTTCTGGGTTGTTATAGCTTCCTCCCCCTTCCACACACTCGGGGACTGGGTGCCTGCAGCTCGCTGCCCGGATAAGGCAGGGTCCAGGGTGGCTAGCGTAGCCAGTCTCCAGGGTAAGCGCGGGAGGGCTCCTGTGCGCCCTTGTTGCGCGCAGTCTGGTCGCCTGCCCGCGGACTGGATCTGAGCGGCTGGAGTGTGCCGGGCTGGGCTTGGTAAGGGGGTGTGACCCCAGCTAGCCGAAAGGGTAGCACTGGTAGTATACCCGGTTCCACTGTCGCCGCGGAGAGCACACAGGTGGGGACTTGACTCTTTCTTATATTTACGAAGTTTTCCTTTGAACAAAGAAAGTGCCTAGCCCCAGTTCCCAGCGGTAAATGTAGCCTTGGGCTCGCCTGCTAATGAACGTAATAAAAATCCCCTAATTGATCAGATGAATGTGCAGAATTACTAACTGCTTGGAATCTGCTCCGACTAACAGCCGCTCTGCCCCCTCCCCTCTGTTGTAAAGGAGTTGAGAAATCTCTCTTTGAGAGGGTGGCATCATGCCTCACCGGATCAGTCAACATGGCCCTGAGCAGGTTTCAGCTCCAGCAGGATTACTGCGTTCCTTTTTAAGCAAAAGGAGGAGATTCAGCATAATCTCTTGGGTTTATTCATTCTGCCCGGAGGCTGACACTCAATGTGTTGCTGCATGCATTGATTTGTCCTATCACACATTCTGTTAGTGCCCTGAGTTATGAACTCCACTGGGTTTATATGGGGCTGTCCAAAAGCAAGGAGAGCTGAAACGTGGGGGGGTCTATCCTAGAAAAGTCTTCCCCACTAAATTAAGGAGACAGGTTCATAGAATTGCTATAGATTGACTTGATGGAGCTTCTCAAAGTCTAAAGTCCTAAACTTGGAATAAAATCATGAGACTATTATCTTAAAAAGTTAGGCCATAAACCATTTTCTCTGGAGTAAGTAGTTTGTGAACTGTGGCCAGTAGATCCAGTCTTCAGTGCGTTGGGGCTGATGGAAGCCCATTGGTATCAGACAAGTTGCTAGTTCTCATGTTTGCATTGGCAATGGGACCGTGGTGGGCTTTAAAAGATCAGCTGCCAAAAAGGCAAGGAAAACCTATCAAATTATATTCTATAAAAATCTCATGACCTTTCAGTGTGGTTGAATCATTTGAGGGTCTTATCTCTGAAGTCTGATCCTTCAGGCTTAGTAAATGATGATTTTTCCACCTCCCACCCCACAAACACCCATCCTGTGCAGTGCTCATTCTCTTAAACCTGGATACTTGGCAGTGACTTGCTTGTAGTGTAGTTATCTTCTTGGTATTGGGGAGGAATTATTATTTTTTCCTCAGGAAAGTATTGCACACGGTACTCTCTCTTAATTTGTGTACAAGGTTAAATTTAATGGCATTATTTAAGATAAGGGCCTTGTATGTGGATACTTCTGCCAGGCAGGCAGTTTAGCAGTAGCAGAGAACCTTTTCCCTTCCATGAGCTGCTTTGAAAATTAGTCCAAGTTCTGCAGCTCGGTTAGAGGCTGTATGTGGGGGGTGGGGTCGGGGGGAGAGTTTAAGATGGGGGTAGCCAGGCGTATGGTGCAGGTGATCCATCTGATCCAGGAGTCCCCTTCAGGAGATTTTATTTATTTATTGCATTTTTATGCCACCCTTCCTGCAAGGCTCAGGGTGGCTCATAATCCACACACCAAAAACAAAACAAACCCCCCAGAACAGCTAAAAACATTAAAATTTGCACAATACAAACAACTCCCCTTAAAACCCCATTTCCACACCTCCCCCTCCCCTCAGAAACCCAACAAAACCTCCCCTATCCCTGCCTGCTAAATGCTTTTCCAAATTAAAAAACATTGCACTGCCTCCGGGAGATAGACAGGCTTGGGCTTAAGCAAACCTCCTGGGCAAGGGAGTTCCACAACGTGGGGGCAAAGCAACCGAGAACACTCTCCCATGCACCCCAGCCCTACAGAGAGGGGTTACAGACAGAACATGCAAGAGGGGATCCACCAGGCTCCCTCCTGCTGGTGCTAGCACTCCCGGCTGGAACACCACCTGATTTCTCCCAGCCCTAGGGCACCATAGTAACTGGAATGGAAAGGAGCACTCTCTTTAGAGAGAGCCTTCCCTGCTGTACTGGAGACGCTGTCCTAGCCTGGCTCTTCCCTGGAGGCACTCCCTGAGGTGCCAACAGTGGTGATCTACCCATATGGCCCTGTTCAGCAGAACCAGTTGTTAAAAAACCTGCCAGAATACACATACGAGAGGATGGGCGTGATGGGGAGCATGGCTCTCAGCTCTTGCAGAATCAGGCGTTGATTAGTTAGAATAGCACCGTTGGGTGCTGGTCCCACTCTTCTCCCCAGAGGTGTTCTTAGAGGGGCTGGTCTTGCGTTCCACTCTGTGGTCTACTGGAGACTAAGCTTGTGATCTACCAGTAGATCACGATCTACCTCTTGGTTGCCCCTTGTTTAAGGGGTATGCTGACAATGGGAAAGAAAAGGGAGGTTCTAGAGAACCATGGATCCATCCCCTGTCTTTGAGTGCATGCCCTCATCTCCGTTCCCTTCCCCTGAGCTCACTCTTCCAGTGCTTCAAGGGAAGAGGGACTGGATCAAGGAATTGGAAAGGGGCCAAATATATAACATCTGTGGACATAGTTTCCCCAACCCTAGAGCATAGGAACTGCAGCCTGACTCAGTTCTGTGGGGCTCACCTGTTTCAGTGTTGTGCCTCTAGCGAGCTTCAAAAAGCAGTGCAGCCCCCTATTCTCAAGGTAAAATAAAAACCCTGAAGGTCTCATCCAACCCCTAGTGGTGCGGTTCCCATACTTTCTGCCTATTATCCCTCCCCATTACGACACTTAACTATATGACCCCCCAGATAGCAACAACAGCATGCAAATTATAACAAACGTCAGTGAAGACTGTGACCCCCATCTGTAGATGGTGTGACCCCACTTGGGGTCTCAGTCCTTCTTTGGGAATCTTGCCCTAATGTTTAGGGGCTTGTTCTAAGGTCTGAAGCACAAGGATTTATCTCTTTCCTTCCTTTAACTGTTATAGTGGTGGATATTTCTGCATCCAGTCAATCCTTAACTCTTGCCAAACTCTAGGCCTCTACCATTTCCTGTGGCAACAAGTTATAATTCCTCTTTCTAGTCTGTAGCTGAATTGTATTTCTCTCTTGTGTTTTGAATTTCCCTCCTCCCAGTTTTGTTTTGTGCTGCCCATTATTGCTGTGGTGTTCTGTCTTCTCAACACCAGTTATTCTATAAACACCAAACACATCCCCAACTCTTCCAGTGTTTCTCTGAGCCTATGATCATTTTTGCTGCTCTCTTTCCTGAACCCCTAATACTTGGTGTGATACTCTTTTGAGTTGGAGTTTACCAGATACAGTATTCTGGTTGGGGGATGACATTATAATCTTTTTGGTTGATTTCTTAATAATACCTTCCAGCTCAGTGCAATGATCTTAATTAGTTTGTGAGTCAAGAACGCCACTTGAGGCCTATTGGAATTGGACCTAGGAAGCCAAGGTACAAGTCCCATTTTAGTCACAAGCTTTGCTGGATTTAGACAAGTCATTATCTCTCACCCTTAGATTCCCATTTGTAAAATGAGAAGAATAATGACCTATCTTGCTGAGAGCTACTATTACTACTTATAATTTCTATAGTGCTACTAGGCATAAGCAGTGCTTTACAGTCACAGAAATGTTTGGAGATGGGTCCCTGCCCAGTGGGCTTACAATTTAAGATGGACACAGGTGAGAGGAATGTAGGGAAAGACACACACACACATCTTACACATGGGAAACTGAGGCTGAGAGGTTGTGACTGGCCCAAGACCACCCAGTGATTTCATGACTAGGGTGCAATTTGAACCATGGCTTCCCAGGTCCAAGTCCAGCACCATATCCACTACACTGGGTCCAGGGGAGTGGGGATAGAGTTACCATGCTGGAAGGGGATGGAGAGTAGGAGCTGCAGCAGCCCCACTGCTACTCCCTGGCCTCCCCACACCAGAATGTTACTGTGCCACTGTTGCTTCTGGCAGCGGGAGGTTTAAAAGCAGCGGTGGCGGTGCAGCAGGATTCTGATGTGGGGAATAGCTATGCTGCTGCGTTATCTCCTGCATGTGACTCTCTCCCTTGGGATGGGTGCTTGCTGCAGGGCCCTGCTCCCCCCACAAGGAGGAGAGTCTGGGCCCTTCAGCATATGCCTGCCCTTGTGGCTGAGAGTCATGCACAGGAGGAGAGCACCCTGCAGGAGGTGCCTGTCCTAGGGCCTCCTGAGGCTACCAGGACTGGCCTTCTTGCAGGATCCTCCAGCTGCAGAGCCACCATGGCCCCAGTTGACTTGTCTTAAGGTCAGCCCTGATCTCACTAGTTTGTTGTGAGAGTGCACTAGATAAGTCTCTGGTCTATAATAATGAGAACGATTTCCCCTCCAAAGCATGAATGCGGTTGTCATTGTTTTGCTTACTAGACAGGAGCGTGTCTTTAAACAAAGGCTCCCAAATGTCTCTCTGAAGTACTGTTGTTCTTTCACTCACAACTTTCTCTAACCCAATTTCTTTCTCTAACTTAATTTCTTTCCCTAGTAGCTCCAGGCTTGGATTCAGATGCACAGCTCCCTGCATGCCATATATAGTCTTGCTGTTGCTGCGTTTGCTGAAAATCTTTAAAGTTGTGGCTTCCTCTTGAGGAGCATTTACACTGAGTAATGCACAATCGGGCTATGGTGCCACAGTACACACTGAAGCTACCTAGAACCAGCTCCCTCAATAATTTCCCCTTCCTTGGGCCCTGATTCTTCCTGCCTGAAGTGATTGTGCTGCTCCTTCCTCACAGTGCATGCAAATTGTGTCACTCTTGCAAATGCTGACTGGTTCCTAAGGTAGAGGTTCTGAAAATGTAGGTTGGGATTCCAAGTGAGGTTGCTCCATTTATGATCATCATCCCAACTGATATCTATTGGGGGTGGGGGAGGGAGTAATCGCAGGATATACTTAAGGCTCAAAATGGGGTCATGCAGGCAAAATGGGGTCTCCACAATTCTGGAACTCCCCTTCCCTGGAGGTTTGTCAAGTCTGAGACTGAGCATTTTCTGTAAGACCTATTTATTCGGCTGAGCTTTTGACAGATGGGGATAGGGTTTGAGTGATTTTATTGGAATTTCGTATAATCTCCTTGGTTTTGGTTTTTGTACATTTTATGTCCTATGTTATGCTGTAAGTTGCCTTGAGCCTTTGGGGAAGGGTAGAATAAAAATCCAGAAACGAAATAAAAATGTTTGGGAATCGCTGTCCTACAGGTTTTTAAGACAACCACTGTCCTACAGGTTTTTAAGGCAATCTTCAGGTGGTTTGACTCATCATGCTCTAAGATGGGATTCACAATTGATGGGAGTATGTCCCAACCTTTGAATAATGGTAACAGAAAACTTTTGTCATCCTTCCTACTCTTGCCAGCCATGCACAGCACAGTCTTAGCTCCATGTTTCACCAGGTCAGTCAGCAGGATCTAGGAGTCTTGGCCTCTTGTGGGCTGACAGAACTTCACAGGGATGGATGGACAGCCGAGAGATGCATCCTGGAGTGGGCTAGCAGCAGCTGCTGGAGAGAGTTATTTTAGCAGTTTGTGTGCATGAGTGGGAGAGGAGGGAATCGTGTAGGCCCATATACTGGTCAGAAAATGTTGTGTGAACGGAAGCAGAACTCAGTCTGTTTTTATTTTGGAAGGAGGGGGTTTTATGAACCTTCCTCCTCACGCTGTTGTGGCTTGTTCTCATAAGCAGGTGGGAAGAGATTGTCTGTCTGTTCCACCCAATGACAGAATCATAATGATGCATCCAGGACTGGAAGACTCTGTCCATGGACCCCAGTGGGGGGAAATTGAGGGGAATGGACTTCTGGGGCGGATGATCTGCAAGGCGAGCCAGTGACAGTGGAGCTGCCCCAGACCAGTAGCGTGGGTCAGTGGAGCTGTTGTAGTGAATACACAACTAGCCTGATAGACCACTACTCAATGGGTTCTACAGTTGGTAAACTTCCAATCTGGGGTGGTTTATGGCTCTGGGAACAGAAATGGGACTGCAATCTCTGCCCTATGTCTGTTCAGATGTGCACAATTGTGTGTTAACAAGCATGGGCATTTGGGCAAGGTGGTTAAGAGGTAATAACCTCCCCTTATTTCTTTGCTACAACTCCTCTCTTGGCTTGTGGAAACAAAGACAAAGATGTAGCAAGTTAAGGGGATCTTGCCCCTGGGGAAGCATCTCATGTGAGGAAGCCCATGATTCTTTGATGCAGGGGCCTGATACTGGGCCCTACCTCTTGAGCTGGCTCCTGCGACAAGTGTAACTTAGATCAGCAAGATTATGGAACTCTAGTAAAACAAGGATTTAAGCTGGGTGGGCAGCGGGTTTATCTCTCTGTTCCCAGCCACAGGAGTTTGTAAATGAAACACTCTGGCAGGAGGAAAAGTTAATGCTAGTGTCCATGACATGCAATGGTGCCGGCGGGCTTGGGTTTTGCTGGCTAATCCTATGGTGACAGACTGCACAGTTATTTGTCAGATGCCAGTCGGCTGTCTGTGTCTGCCCGAGCTTTTCTCCTGACCTCGGGCTGATATGTCTCTTGTCGAATACATGCGGGAATGCAAAATTCGGCTTGTAGATACAGGGAGAGTTGAAAAATAGTTTATTCTTGTCTCATTTATTACCTATTGGAAATGTGTGGTCTTTTTCCCTCCCCAGGCATGCCAGCTCTTACAACTCGGATACGTGCAGATCCTTGCCTTAACCTGTGGGCTGTGAGGTGGTGGCTAATTATACCCCTACTAGACACTAGGACCATGATCCAGCAGTAAGGAAGCACCGGCGGCAGGTGTTAACGGTGTGAGCCCCTGGGGTGCCAGTGGTCACATTGCTGGATCCAGCTCTGGTCCTTGCACCATGCAGGGGGAGGTGGAGGCGGAGGCGGCGTGGCCACCAAGGAACAAGCAAGAAGGTGGGCTTGCTGTGCTTCCCCGTCGCCCGACCCCAGGCAGCTGTTGCATGCCGACCCAGGCAGCCCCCGGAACCAGCCAACAGCTTTCACCGTTCCTCACAGAAGCTCAGGACAGTCCCCTGTGGGAGCCAGGTCACCTGGGGAAATGTCCGGGGTTCCCGTAAGTGACAATGAAGGCTGTGGGCCGGTTTCGGGGACTGCTCAGGTCGGCGCATGAAGCATCTCCTTGGGGTTGGGACGGCCTGTGCACGACTGCACTTGACCTATGCCTGCCGTGAGCAGGCGTAAGTTCTTCACCAGTGCAGCCGTTCCATTCGTGGGGCAAGGGGGGCGGTGGGCTTCCCCATGCAGGAAAACCCCGATGGGTGCCCACCGGCCCTGGGGAGCCTGCCCTGGGGTTGTGAACCCTTTGAAAGGTTAGTGCTTCCCACCCAGGCATGGCTCCTGCTTCTAATGAGGGGGTTTGACCACGGGCCGGCAGAACTCCGCTTCCACCGGCGCCCACACACCCCTGTTCCAGGCCGCATGCTCTCTCTTGATCCCTCTGCAGGTCAGAGGCCCCTTATGCTGGCTGGAGAGCTAGCTGGATCGTGATCTAGGGTTGTGATCCACAAACCACTTACTCCAGAGTAGTCCTATTGAAGTCTGTGCTACGTAATGTGGAACGATGTGCTTCTTGTTTCACTTTTTAAAATCTGGCTATCTTATTCCATGCCAGATGAAGACACATCCCTCTAACCCAGTGGAATATCTGGATAGTCAAATACATTGGGATGGGCCACAGTGAGGCCAAGGTTAAGTCCTCTTGTCCCTGGGTACCTGCCAGAAACATTCATGTGACATTTTGCCTTCCAGGTACAAAACGTATTATTTTCCCCGGGGTATCTGGGGTGGATAAGACCTTGATTCGGAGTAGACTACAGTTGTCCTGGAATGTAGGAATTGGGCATTGGCTCTGAGCTGAGGCAGTTAAAGGGTTAAACTCTTTAAAGAGTTAGAGAGGGAGGCAAAGTGGTTTGAATGATATCTTTTTTTTTTTTATTGGGCCAGCTGCTGCTGGTGAAAATGAGCAAGCTTTCGGGCCACACAGGGTCCTTCCTTCCTTTCTCGCCAACAGCAGCTGGTCCAATAAAAGATATCATTCAGACCACTTTGTGTGTCTCTCTGTCATTTGGGACCAACTCGGCAACCACATACGACAGATCTTGAATGAAGGGCAAAGGAGGCCCAGAGGCTCAAGATGGCCCCAGAAGCCCCGCCCCCTTTGCCCCCCCAAAGTAGGGGTGAGGTGGGATATTTCGAGTGGCTGGTGGAGCTGCCCTGCCAGCGCAGCCTATTTTTGCTAGCCCTTGCTGACGAATGGGGCTGGCCCTGCTGCTGCTGACTGATGACAAGTTCCTGCCCCCAGTCAGCCCTAATCTTGCTAGGGGAAGAGGCTGAGGCTGGTGTTTCTGCATCCAGCTGTAGGTGGGGTCTTGCATAGTAGCAACAGTGACGGGGGCTGAAAAGTTTTGGGGGTGAGCCCTAGCACAAATGAAGTCCTGTAGGTAAAATGCTCCCATGTAGTTGTCGGCTGCACATGGAGCATGCTTGGCAAGGACTGATGCTAAAGAGTGGCGGGAGGTTCTGGCTGCCCTCCTGAGGGGGAAGAAGAGTGTTGAAGAGTGATTTCCCCCTTCCCCCCCCCCTTTCCCTGGAATGTCAGTTATGCAAATCACCCTGGGCTCCTTGCCATGAAGGTCTTAAAATGGGCTTCTTCAGACCTTTGCTTTCTGAGTCACGGAGCAGAGGTGTTATCATTGCAGGCTCTGGTGGAGGAATCGGTTCTGGAGTGTGACCAACCGCAGAAGCGTTAGTAATCTCCTTCTGGGAGACGGGTGGCTGTTGGTTCTGTGTGTCATAGCAAGCTCCAGGGGCTAAAGTACAAGCTTGTAGAGGTGCTCTCTGGGATGGGAGTGCGTGGGTGAGACCAACCCAGTACAGGAAAACCCTCTGCTCCTGGGTGTCTCTAGGAATTGTTTGGTTTCTCTTGTACTCGCATTGTTCAGGCAACTGAGTGTAGCTGGGGTGGAGAGTGCTAGCAAAGGAAAACAAACGTGAATGGCTTTATTGCCATAGTAATGCCCACCCGCTTTGGGGCTGTGCTTTTCTTTTACACTCTTGTTTTGATTATTAGGCAAATGTGCTGCAGTGAAGCTGAGGTGAAATTCTACAACCAACCCCTGGAGTTTCAAATTGGAGTTGTTTTGCCTATTAGAAATATGCACGTCCCCTCCTGAAAAGCAAACCCCTCCAGTGCTCACTCTTTGAGACGTCTTAGTTGCGGCGGGGTGGGGGTGGGGGTGTGGAGTCAGGAAAGGAAGCTGTGAGGCCTATCTGTTGGTATATCTTGATTGGAGCAAGGCTAGCAAATCAGGCTAAACTTTAGCTCTGCAGCCATGCAGTGCTGTGAATGTTTTGTGTATCTTTGAATCCACATTCAGAGAGACCCTCAAATGCCAGTTGAAAGGCTTCTAACAAAAAAGTGCTTCAAAGTTGCAACAGTTTTTGAATGTGGGGATGTTGATTCTCATTTGAGAGGCACCAATGGCTCCCATTCCACGCAAGTGGATTCTGAAGCTTCTTTCTCTTGATATGAGATGCTCCTAGCAGGGCCAGATCCAGACAAGCCCAGGCTGTGTACTCTCACGGGTCCATGCGAGTGTGGGGCTGCAGGTGCCTCTAGTGCATGGTGTCTAGGAATAAACTTGAAATGGCATGAGAAGTGCAGGGGTAAAATACAGGTCTGCAGGATCTTAAATGCGGGGAGCCCTGGCCTGTGGAGGGCCCATGGTGATTCAGGAGGGACCCCCAACACATATGGCCCATGAATAAACTAGGAATAACATGGGGCAGGAATCCAGTCATGCTAGTGATTTTCACCTTGTGCAATGCCAGGGCCTTATGTCAGATTGGTGGGAAAGGAGGGATGCCCCTGCAAAACGGAATCCTATCGTGTCATCTTTACCATAACGATGACTGTCAAATGTTTGTGTTAGGAGGGGGCTCTCGCCACCATTTCGCACAGGACCCCAACTTCCCTAGATCCAGCACTAGACTCCTAGTCACAGTTTTATGGCATCTGACTATTGACTAGATGAAAATGAAGGTTCCAGAAATAGCAGGCGGGGTCCATTTACTTAAACAGCAGATCTATGAACCATCTGAGGCTCTGCTTTGCAGACCACTCTCGCTAGAGAACGTATGTGTGGGTATTTAATGGCACTCTGAGTCTGGGCTGTATCTTTTCCTATGGTCTATGGGATAGATTTCTTCCTGGTTTCTCTGATTCAGAAAAGCTGGGGCCTCCATGCCTGGTTCAGTAAATTGCTTTCTTGCTGTGCTAAAGGATTAAGTGGAATTAAAGTGATTTAAAAAGCAAGATGTTCTAAGATAAATGTCTCCCAAGTTCAGTCTCAGGTGAGAGTTATATAATTGTAGACACTTCCTTTTGAATGAAACTGGGAGAAGGGGAGACACCCCCTGGTGTGTTCTGTTTCTGTGTGTAGAAGATGGGTCTCGACTTGCTAAGTGTGTTTCTGATCAGGCTAGGGTATCTATGGAATAAGTGACAGCCAGAGCTAATGCTGCAGGTGGCATGTCTGATCTGCTATCTTTAATCTGCACTTTCCTCAAATGTAGCAATGCCCACTGGAGAAGCAGCACAAAAAGGTCACTGACTCCTAGCTGAGATATTTGTGAGCCTGCAGTTCTGTGTAGGATAAGCCACTCCTCGTGACCAATCAATGGGTGTTAGCAAAGGGGGCTGACAGTGTTTGTAACAGTCTCTTATAATGGACTTCCTGCAGCACCTACTCAGTACCTTTGACACTTCTCCTTCCTGAGTCATGGGGGGGGGGGGGGAGGAAGAGAAGTGTTCATGTTAACTCCTTCAAAGCACAGGAAGGCCACTGTATGTCCCCTCTGCTTCTGCCACATGTAATGTGGGGCACGTTCCCACGAACAGTTTCTCCGATGTAATTAAACCTTAAATTGCTTTTACTCCCGAGTTGGTATACATAAAAAGCTCTAAGCCGAAGTTATTCAGAAGGAAGAGTATGTACCAGTAATCCTGAAAAGTGGGTACATGCTCCCCTTCACTTTTTGCATCCAAGTAACTGTGGTATGAACCCATCTCATTGAAGTAAAGAGAGAAGGGTAAAATTTTGTCATGACCATTAGGGAGAAACTGCAAAGAAATTACTACTGTTTGCAGCTGCAGAATGAAGGATACCATTAAATGTTAAACCAAAGTACTTTGGTTTAACATTTAATTAAATCAGTTACTTTGATTTAACACTCTTCATTGGAACGTGCCCTAGCTCTCTACAAATGTGGCAAGGAGCATTAGGATCATAAGTCATCTTGCATGATGAGTAAATGAAAGCCAAATTCCCAGAGCTGTTTCAAATGTATTTGCAGAGCTAAGTGGAGCTGCAGTGTGTTATCCAAGGCACTGACTGAGTTCTTAGCTGCTGTTCTGTTTCACAGCAATTCCTAGAAACCCCAGCTGAGATAATGACTCTATCATGCAAGCTCTGTTGGCTCTGCTGGTCAGAAGCTGGGCCATCAATCAACCTGAAAGCGCTCCAACTGCCGTTTG
Source organism: Sphenodon punctatus (assembly GCA_003113815.1). Taxonomy (NCBI): domain Eukaryota; kingdom Metazoa; phylum Chordata; class Lepidosauria; order Sphenodontia; family Sphenodontidae; genus Sphenodon; species Sphenodon punctatus. The sequence continues at coordinate 1,374,208 of QEPC01004065.1, read as the reverse complement.
GTGGGGGGCACTAGATGAATAAAACTTCTTATTAACTCCCACACCACACAAAGATCCCAAGACTAAAGTGGCCAGATTCTTGAAAACTCCAAAGTGGAATGCCCCAGACTTGGTTCTGGTACTTCAATTTGCATAAATCTAGATAAATTAACATGAATTAACATAATGGTTAAGTCACTCCCACAGGTTCAGACATACACTGGCAGTCACATTTATCTTGTGTTGCACAGCCGTGACATGCAACTCTGTTTCGTGCTGCTGGGCCATGGTCCAGAGCCCAGCTCTCATGCTGCCTAGAGGCCAGGCAGCAGGACATTTCAATAGTTCCACCTGGTCTTCTGGTAGATAGTGTGACCAGGCAGCTGAAGGCACAACTGTCCTGCATATGGTGGGACATCCTGGTCACTGTACACAAGAGCCCCCCTCCTTTTTGAAAGTCACAAGCAGGCCCATAGCCAGACTGACAGAGGGCATGGGGCAGATATTACAGGTGTATAACAGGGGTGGAAGGAACCTCTTCTGAAAACTAGTACAAGCTCAGTTGGGAGCAGGGTGTGTGAATCCTTAAGGGGTGTGCTGAGGATGGGGGAAAGACTGGAGAAGATCCAGATCTGGATCCATCCCTAGTCTGTGATTTCAACCCTCATCTTTGTTCCCTTCCCTTGAGTTCACTCTTACAGCTCTTGAGAGCAGGGACTAGATCCATGGGCCAGATGTAGTTAAAAAAACCAAGTCGCTGCATGCCAGATTTGACCCATGGACTTCAGGTTCTCCCTGTCCTCCCCCGGGAGTGTATAACATTACAATAATACAATGGGTATTGTGCTGTTACACACCAGTGTGTGTAACAGACTTGAGGAGAGACTAAATTGAAAACTAGAGACGTTTCCCTTTCAATTTGCTAACCCCTTGTCCGAGCTTGCTGTAAGATTGTGATTCTCTTGGCTCCGGAAGTCTGGGTGGAGTCAAAGATAAAGCCCAGATGTCATGTGCTTAATGCAAAGCCATCTTCTCCCAGGAAACGGCATGCCAAGAGAAGGGTACCTGGGGGACGAGTTCAGATTGGCTGCAGTTGGTTTGCCCAGGTGTAAGTTGTAACCAAAAGCAGAACTTGGCCATGCATTTCACCTTCCTGTCTCAGGCCTGCAGCATTCTCTTAAGTTATACTTCTCTCTGCTTAAAATAGAAATTCCACCCCTTGCGATGGGTCACTCATAGGGTGGTCATACCTCCCCTTCAAAAGAGGACACTTGAAAAATACATGTTGCAGAACTACATTGGTTTCACTCTAGTCACTCCTGTTTCATACACTTCTCTGAAACGTTTTCTACTGGCTGCTGTCAGGACATTGGGCCAGATGGACCATTGGCCTGCTCTAGTCTGGCAATAACCATATTCTTGTGTGCACAGAGAAAAGTTATTTTAAGAGCAAATTTAGTGGACAGCAACTATTGGAATCCTTTATTGGTGATGGATGTTCCCATAAACACTGTTATGCTGCTAACTCTTATCACTAGCAGGAAAAGAGCTGTTCTCCTCTATGCAAGACATGGATAAACGAAGATTACCATACAACTCTAAGGCTGAAAGGTACTTTGAAAGATCATATATTTCACTGCAGGGCCAATTATACCAAATCTCCTTGATGGATGTTTAACCTAGAGTCATTGTAGCCTTGTGGTCAGCACTTCAAATCCCATTTTAGCCGTGAACTCACTGGGTGGCCTTGGATCAATCACACTGGGCCTCAGCTCCCCATCTGTAAAAGAGGAATGACAATATCCTGCCTCACAGGGTTGTTGTGAGGGTAAACTAGATAAGGATTGTAAAGTGCTATAGAAATTATAATGATCGAATCTACTTCCAGTGATCAGGACTCCACAACCTTACTTGGCTGTGGCCAGGCTGTCCTAAAACCTTTGTCTCGCCAGTACCGATGGTGGATATGTTCTTTGCCTTGTTTCAAGAGACTACTTTTAAACGTGCCCCCAGATTTATACTTTAAAGAAACTTAAGCCTATTTTTGAGAGAGTAAGAACACTCGTCTAAAAATCTGATTTGGTCAAATTGTAATTTAATAACTCTAACATCCAAATGCTAAGAATCTGAGTTGTTCAGTCAAATAAATAGATCATAAATGACTAGCAAACTGGATTCTTAAAATTCTTTCAATTCTAAGTTAAACTTGTGTAGCATCACAAGAAAGCTTGGTTACAAAACATGTTTGTACACATTTTGTAAATAAGAATTTCACAAGTATATATATTTCTTATTCACAAAGTTTTTAGTTTTCTAGTTGCTCTTGATATTTGCCAGAGCAAATGCTTTCCCCTCTATCCTCCCTCCCACTGTTCTTGCTCTGGTAGGGGGGGGTACTGTGTGGAATTTGGCACCACTGATCCCGTTCAAGGAAACAAGCTGATGTAGCCAGGATGACGATGACAGGCATTTATAATATGTCACTCATCATGACTTTACCCCCAAGTCCAGCAGCAGAAGCTTGGCTAACAGGTGAATGTCTATTCATGTAAGGTAGAGGGGTAACTAATACACTTCCCAGTGCTATGAAGGTGGTGCAGAAGTTCCAATGAAGTGTCCATGATGTAAATGATGTCACGTCCAAGGGCAAGGCACACACCTCTGACCTTGTCTTTGCACCGTGAACATAATTGTGTATAATGTGGAACTTGCCCTATGAAATGCATTCATAATCTGTAACTAAGCCAGCATGTGTTCCAGTTTATCTTTGAAAAAAAACCTTACCTTGTGTGCCACAAAAAAAAACCTGCTTGGGAAATGCAGATTCCCTATCTGTGCGTATTAAGTCTGGCCATTTGTGGATTCAACCACCGCTGCCACCACGTGTGATAAAATGCAGTATGGGGCACTATACAGCGAAGCCACCCGCCTTACTGGGTTATGTCTAAAAATCGCTGCCACCACCGGGAACCAGGAAACTAAAGGGATTCACACCTTCCTGAATATGTGACCCCCAGCCCAGCTCTAGCTCTTCATCCATGGCTCCCCGGGTACTCCTCCTGCTGAGGTCAGTCCCCCTAGAGTCGCTCTCCGTAGGCAGGGCTGCTGGAACCTATGTGTCTTGCAAGGACTCCCCTTCATTGGGTATAAATCCTTCTAACCTTTAAAAGGTACCAGAGCCTTTTTCTTTCCAGCTGCTGGTCCTTAAACTACAGGCATAGACACATTCGTTTTTCAAAACAAAAGAGGTGCTTTTTTTGACAAAAGCAGAAGAACAGGTTTGGCAACAAGGCTAAGGGAAAAGGCTTAGGATAAAGGTAGAAGCAAACTTAAAATAGAGTCTCAGATTGGGGATTCTGGTGTCCCCTGGTTTGAGTAATCGTCTCCTAGGACTGAAGATAGAAAGGCAGTTGCTGGTACTTACAGGCTTCTTCTCATCACTCGTGCAGGTAGCAACAAGTGAGGCACGTGTCTTAGCTGGCTCCGTGCCAGCAACGTGTTGCAGTTTCAAAAGAGAGAGAGTGAGAGGGAGGAAGGGGTGTGTCCTGGCTTTTTAAGCTTGACCCCTCCTCCCCTTTGGGAATCACCCCCAGGTACGGGTTTCTCCAATCCAAGTGAACTGCCTGAACCCTCTGACCTGTGATGTCACTTAGGTGAGACATCATGGCATTCACCTTGAGATACTGATCCCTGTCCTTGGCTTTTGGAGCATGCCCAGAACACTTGTTTGTGATCTTGCATTTGTCTAGGCCCTGAGGGTGGGGGGCGGGGGATTGATAGTGTAGCAGAGTGTTTGTCTAGAGTACTCTGGTAGGGAAACGGGCATCTTGCCACAAAGTGTACCTGCAATTTCTCAACTTCATGAATGTATCCCTCTCCCTCTTTATATGTCCCTCCTCTTTGTCATCCTCCCCTTGTCCATCGTAGGTTGTAAGCCCTTTGGAGCAGGATCTGTCTGTCTGTTATGACTGTACAGTGTAAGGCTTGTAGCCTAAATGAGATTGAATCCCTCTCCCATATAATGTTTAGTTGTCACTTGTACACAGACCTTTGCATTTTGTGTCTAGTTCCTGATATGTCAAACACTAATATGCTCAACCAGATGGAACTTCTGTCCTATTTGCTGTCTGGTCAAAATTGGGACATTACTGTTCGTATGGCTAAATTTCTAGCAGCTGCAATCAAGGCTAGGCTCACCACTGTGAATAATTGTGACCCTTAAATTGTATGTATGCTTTGGGGCTTTGCGGAGATATTTTGTAATGGCATCCTTTTCTGTAATAATTTTTTGGGGTGTGTGTGTTTCTGTTCTTTATTGTATTGTATTATGATGGCCACTGGCTTTGCAGTTAAATAAACTTGACTGACTGTACAGCGCCAGGCACATTGTAATGATTAATAACACTGGACTGTGCCTGGCAGTCTCACAGATGACAGCTGGACAGATCCCAGTACCTGCAGCTGTGGGGGGTGGGGTGGGGTGGTCCTGAGCTGGGGTGCAGAAGATCGTGGATTTGAGTCTCCCTTCCCTTGACTGTAGTTCCTAGACACATCTGTCAATCAAAGCCTTGCAGATTAAGAGATGATTGTATACAAATAGGTTTTGAAACATGTGCCCAAAATCAAAATACACACTAGGAAAACATTTAGAGGGACTATTAATAATTTCTATGTCACAAGGTTGGGCAGACTGTGGCTTGGGAGCATTTATTTATTCTATTTTCATCCCACTTCTCTCGCACAAGCAACTTGAGGTGGCTTACAAACTCCAAAAATAAAACACAAATTCAATAAAAATAAATAAATTACAAAAAATATAAAACATATACTAGATTGTAAAAACCTGAGCTGCACATAAAAATCTCCCCCTCCCCCCAATCCAACACTTTGCAGAAGAGCCAGATCTTACAATTCTGTCAGAAGACAAAAAGATCCGGGCCGAGGCGAACCTCCACCAAAAGGGAATTCCAGAGCAATGGCGCAGCCGCCAAGAATGCCCTTCTGTCTGTCCGCGCCCACCTGTAGCGCAGGACTTCCAGGAGGGCGCCCCAGACGACTGCAGAGGCCCAGGGGATGAGACGATTACTCAGATAGGCAGGGCCCAGGCTGTGAAGGGCTTTAAATGTCAACACCAGCACCTTGAATCGAGCCTGGAAGACAGTAGGCAGCCAGTGCAGTGCTTGGAGCACAGGTGTTATGCACTCCCTGTGGCCCGTCCCCATAAGAAGACAGGCTGCTGCGTTCTGCACTAGCTGCAGCTTCCGAACCGTCACCATGGGCAGCCCCACATAGAGCGCATTGCAATAGTCTAGCCTCAAGGTGACTAATGCGTGGCTGACGGTGGCAAGGTCGGTGTCTGAGACGTATGGGCGGAGCATCTTCACCAGATGTAATTGGTGGAAGGCGCCACAGCCAACACCTGGGCATCCAGGTGTAACTGTGAATTCAGGGGCACCCCCAGACTCCACACAGAGCTAAGAAGGACGGATACCCTCGATAACGGGGGAAACCGCCTCACTCAGATCACTGGTCCCATTTCCATTTTTAATTTGTATCCCACGCTCTTCTGCCAAAGGCAACTCGAGGCGGCTAACAGCAAATGAAAATTACAATAAATTGGGATTGAGTTTGTCAGCTCAACCTCCTCCAACCCCTCACAGCAGCCAAACACCAGGACAGCAATGAGAGAACAGGGTCTGGGTTGGATGAAAATGATAAGTACAGCTGGGTGTCATCCGCATACTGATGACCATGTAACCCCCCCAGCTGCCCACGACCTCCCCGAGTGGGTTCATATACACAAGCGAGAGGGGGCACAATGGAACCCTGTGGGACCCCACAAGGGAGGCCACCAGGGGTCAAAGTACAGTCCCCTAGCACCACCTGCTGAGATCGATCTGCGAGGTAGGAATGGAACCATTGTAAAACAGTCCACCCCCACCAGGTCCCACAGGCGTGTCACCAACAGCTCATGGTTAACAGTGTCAAAAGCCACTGATAGATCTAATAGGACCAACAGGATCATATGACCCGCGTGCAATTCCACGAGGGGGTTGTCGACCAAGGCCACAAGCACTGTCTCTGTGCTGTAACCTGAACAAAAGCTAGACTGTGGCATCAAGAAAACTGATGCTGTTCAAATGCACCTGCAGCTGACGAGCCACTACCTGTTCAATAATCTTCCCTTGAAAAGCACCATCTTGGAAGCCCAGATTACATGCATCCCACAAGTTTAAAAAGGTAGCAGGAGGACTAAATGTCTACCACTGGCTAAATGGACACGCAACAGAGGCTGTTAGAGGCAAAAAGGCATCCTTTAAGAAATGGAAAGCTAGCCCCAATGAGGAAAATACAAAGGAGCATAAACTGGCAACGTAACTGTAAGGTGCTAATAAGGCAGGCCAAGAAAGAATTTGAAAGAAGACTTGCTAAAGAGGCAAAAACCAATAATAAAACCTTTTTCAGGTATATCAGAGGCAAGAAGCCTGCTAGGGAGTCGGTTGGGCCATTAGATGACCAGGGAGTAAAAGGGGCACCCAGGGAGGATAAGGACATTGCAGAGAAGCCAAACGAGTTCTTTGCTTCGGTATTCACTGCGGAGGATGTTGGGGAGATACCCATGCCGGAACCCTACTTTGTAGGTGATGAATTGGATGAACTGTCACAAATCAGCGTGACCCTGGAGGAGGTTCTAGAGCAAATTGACAAGCTTAATATGAACAAATCACCAGGGCCAGATGGTATTCACCCCAGAGTTCTGAAGGAACTCAAATGTGAAATTGCAAACCTACTAGTAGTAATTTGTAACCTAACGTTGGCATCTGGCACTGTACCTGAGGACTGGAGGGTGGCAAATGTAACCCCAATATTTAAAAAGGGATCCAGAGGTGATCCTGGAAACTACAGACCGGTAAGCTTGACGTCTGTGCCGGGCAAAATGGTGGAAACTATCATTAAGAACAGAATCACTGGGCATATTGATAAACATGGCTTAATGGCAAAGAGTCAGCATGGATTTAGCAAAGGGAAGTCATGCCTCACTAATCTCTTGGAATTCTTTGAGGGCGTAAACAAGCATGTGGACAGGGGAGACCCAGCAGATATAGTGTACCTGGATTTCCAGAAAGCTTTTGATAAGGTCCCACATAAACGACTCTTGAGAAAATTAAAAAGCCATGGGATAGGAGGTAGTGTTTTGCTATGGATTGGTAACTGGTTAAAGGATAGGAAGCAAAGAGTGGGACTAAATGGCCAGTTTTCACAATGGAGGGATGTAAAAAGTGGTGTGCCCCAAGGATCTGTACTGGGACCAGTTCTTTTCAATGTATTCATTAATGATCTGGAAAAGGGTGTTAAGAGTGAGGTGATCAAATTTGCAGATGACACCAAGTTATTCAGAGTAGTCAGAACACGAGCAGACTGTGAGGAGCTGCAGCAAGATCTTACAAGACTGGGTGCCTGGGCATCTAAATGGCAGATGAGATTTAATGTGGACAAGTGCAAAGTGATGCACATTGGGAAAAATAATCCAAATTATGAGTACACAATGCTGGGTACTAAGCTAGGAGTTACCACTCAGGAAAAGGATCTGGGAGTGATTGTGGATAATACACTGAAATCCTCAGCCCAGTGTGCCGCAGCGGTCAAAAAAGCAAATAGAATGTTAGGAATTATTCGCAAGGGAATAGAGAATAAAACTGAGGATGTCATAATGCCTCTATACAAATCAATGGTGCGACCGCACCTTGAATATTGTGTGCAGTTCTGGTCGCCCCATCTCAAAAAAGACATAGCAGAACTAGAAAAGGTACAGAGAAGGGCAACAAAAATGATCCAGGGTATGGAACAGCACCCGTATGAGGAGAGGCTTGATAGGTTGGGGCTCTTCAGCTTGGAAAAGAGACGGCTGAGAGGAGATATGATAGAGGTCTATAAAATCATGAGTGGTGTGGAACTTGTAAACAGGGAACGGTTATTTACCCTCTCAACTAGTACTAAAACTAAGGGACACTCCATGAAACTCACAGGTGGCAGAGTAAAAACAGACAAAATAAAGTATTTTTTTCACTCAGCATACAATTAGGTTGTGGAATTTACTGCCAGGGGAGGTGGTCAAGGCCAGCAGTACAGCTGAGTTTAAAAGAGGTTTGGACAAGTTTCTGGAAGATAGTTCCATTAGCAGCTATTAGCCAGATAGGATTGGGGAACAAAACCTTTTACTGTCGGGAGCCTGGGGATGATCCACAGGGAATGGATAGCATGGTGACCTGTTGGATGCTTCTCCCAGGCCCCTGTGAGTCGCCACTGTTGGAGACAGGATGCTGGGCTCGATGGATCATTGGTCTGACCCAGTATGGCACTTCTTATGTTCTTATCAATGACAAGTGATGGTTTTTTGAGAAGAGGCTGGACCACAGCCTCCTGGAAACAGTCCGGCACCCTCCACTCCTGAAGGGAAGCGTTGATAACCCCCGCCAGCCCCAGCCCCAGTGTCTTCCTGGCAGCTTTCAATAACCAGGATGGACATGGATCTAATTCGCAAGTCGTGGCTCGAACAGATCCCATAGGCTGTATCGGCAGGCGTCACCAATTGAAATTCATCCCACAAAACATGATCAAACAAGGGCATTCCTAACCTCTGGCTTTGCCACTGTCTCTGAAATGGCAGAGTTGAAGTCGTGCTCAATGCGAGCGATTTTTGTCTGCAAAGTACATGTGACTCTTTGGCAGTACAAATGCAGCTCTCAGCCAGGGTTGGTCTTGGGCCCTGCAATGCCTTAATGATCCTGTGTCTGTCGGTGTTTGAGTCTCAGCAGCTGAATTGCAGCTGCTCCTCAGAATCTCAGTACCCAAGACTGCCAAGCACAAGTCCCACCAGCCAATCACAAAGCAGGAGAGGTACTTTGTCCACACGTGTGTATAGTGTCTCTCGAGCATGTGAAGATTTTGTTACATGGCTCTTCGGTTTGCCAACCCCTGCTATAGCACTTTCATTGTTCCATATGCTTTACGATTCTCATTTACCCTCACAATAACCCTGTGAATCAGGTTGTTGTCTCAGATGGGCAACTCCTATCAAGAGAGTGACTTGCCCAAGTCCTCCCAGTGAGCTCATAGTTGGAGCTAAGATGGGATTTGAACCCTGGTCTCCATTAAGCTACACTTGCTCTCTGTGTGACCGATGTTAATGCACTATTCTATGATACTCGGGTACAAGGGCAGGAGTGACCAAGAGGTAGATCATAAGTTAATGTCTAGTAAATCACAGTGTGGAGAGGGGGACTGGCATCTTGGAGAGAGTACCTCTGGGTAGAGAAGAGTAAGGCCAGTGCCCCAGGGTTTGTCTCAGGAAGGATACAGGCTAGGAGAGCTCCATTGCTGCAGTGGGGAAAACTAAAGGAGATTGCTTCTCTCCATTCCCTGAGACAAGTTGCTGAGTGCCTAGAGCTGGAAGCCAGAAAGAGGGGTCCTTGCCTACAGCACGAGAGCTGGTGGGATGGGTCCTGGTAGGTCACCTGAGCTTGACACCTGGATGAAGTGAATTGCGTGCACAATGAGTCTGCATGGTGATGGTATAAGAACTATGCATGTTGGTCTTAATGTATGTAGATAACATGTAAACTTGGTCAAGGCGTGAAATTTCTGGTCACCAAGTCGCCATTGGCGACCAGAAAATGAGGGCTGGCAACCTGCTCTTAATGCAGCTGCCCAGCCACCTGTCCCGCTGAGTTGTGGTTTTTTAAGTTGTGGCAAATTAAAAAAAAAACAAAAAACTCCGTGGGATAGGCGGCTGGGCAGCTGCTGCTCTGCCTGTGTCCCCCTGCAAGCTGCGCCTCCTCACGCCCCATCTCACATCACGCTGCCCCCCCCCCCCACTCCACATGGCAGAGACTCAGAAATAAGTACGGCTATGCGATAGCCATGCTTTCAGGTCTCTGCCATGTGGAGGGCTCCTGCACAGCTCCCTGCGTTGGGGGGCAGCAGTACTGGCCCCGGCCCCACTGCACCTCCTCTCAAGCCAGAGAGGAGGAGGCGCTGTGGGGCCCGGCCAGGTACTTGCAGCCCCCCCCAGGCTGCCTGGCTGTGTCTGCTCATGGTGCCGCGGCACCCCGGCCGGCTGGAGCCACTCAGGTGGCTTGGGAGAGGAGCGGCCGGTCGGTCAGCGGAACTGAGGAGGAGGCAGGCGCAGCAGCAGCCCAGCAGGTAAGGCTGCCCCCAGCGCCAGGCCGGCACCATAGCCACCAGCCCCTCTCTGACCTGTGTGCGTGTCCCCATCCCCGCTGGGGATGATCCATGATTAAGTGTGTGTAGTTTTTATTAGCTATTAAAAGGTATGTGCGCAGATGAGGAACACTTCTTTATGTACAAATATGCAAATGTTCATATTTGCATAAATAGGTGGTGGCTAATTATGCAAATCTGCAGTTTAATTTACCCTTGGCGACCAAGAAAATTTTTGGGCTACTAGACTTGGATCTGAAATTTCATGCTCTGAACTTGGTGTTCATTCAGTAGGTGTGTAACTTGCGCAGTATAAATAAATGCATAGCAAGAAATGCCAGTACAGAGCTGTGAAGTGCAAGCCAATTCCCTCCTACTTTAACCAATGCTTGCCCCCATCTAGTACTCCTTGAACGGCTGTGCATCCTTCATCTTGGCACACTTGCTGAGACTGACGTTGTTGTTGTTAGCATTTATATAGCACCAGCAATGTACCTGGTGCTTACAAAGAATAAGATAGACATGGTCCCCGCTCGAGAGCTTACAATCTAAAGACGGGGAGAGGGGAAGACAGGGAAGGGGAAAACTGAGGGAGAGACAAGGGATGCGACATTCATGAGGATGCGAGAGCGCAGGTACACGTGCTTGGCTTAGTTACAGTAATTTGGGAGTTTGCAGATAACAGGTGCTTAGGAGGAGTTCGGAAGGGTGGAGCGAAAGTTGGGTTTTGAGGAGGGACTTGAAGGCGTGGAGGGGCAGCGACGAAGAAGGGACGAAGGCGGTTGGGGGAGCAGGGGAGGCGTGGGAGGGTGAGGGAGGGGATGGAAGAGGAGCAGAGTGCTTGAGCAGGGGTTCAGAGGGAGATCAGAGCAGAGAGGTAGGGGGGAGCAAGGTTGTGAAGGGCTTTGTAGGTGAAGACAAGGAGCTTGTGCAGAATACGCTTAGGAAGAGGGAGCCAGTGGAGAGAGGAGAGGAGAGGCTGCAAGTGGTCAAAGCGACGGGCTAGGTGGATGATCCTGGCTGCAGAGTTTTGAACAGAGATAAGGGAAGAAAGGTGAGAGTGGGGAAGGCCAGCGAGGAGGAGGTTACAATAGTCGAGGTGTGAGATGACTAGGGCGTGGATGAGAGTTTTGGCAGAGGAGACAGACAGAAAAGGGCGGATCTTAGCAATATTGTGGAGGGAGAAGCAGCAGGATCTGGCAACGGAGCCAATGTAGGGTTTGAAGGTAAGTTGCAAGTCGAAGATGAAGCCCAAGCTGCAGGATGGAGACCCCGTCAATGGCAATTGACAGGGAAGAGAGAGAGAGGAAGGACTGGGAGGGAAGATCAGGAGTTCAGTTTTTGCCATGTTCAGTTTGAGTTGACGTTGAGACATCCAGGCGGAAATATCGGAGAGACAGTTGGTGAGACGAACTTAAACAGAGGGGGAGAGGGAAGGAGTGGAGAGAGAGAGAGAGAGTTGAGTGTCGTCAGCATATAGGTGGTATTGGAGGCTGTGGGAGGCAATGAGTTTGCCTAGAGATTGGGTGTAGATAGAGAAGAGGAGCGGGCCAAGGATGGAGCCTTGGGGAACCCCGACCGAGAGGGGCAGGGAGGAGGAGGGGGAGGAGTTAGGAAGAGATACATTGAAGGAGCGATCAGAAAGGTAAGAGGAGAACCAGTCAAGGACGGAGTCCTGGAATCCAAGGGAGTGAAGCAATTCAAGCAAGAGTGGGTGGTCAACAGTGTCAAAGGCAGCAGAGAAATCAAGTAGGACCAGAATAGAGTAAAGGCGGTTGGATTTAGCCACAAGATCATTGGTGATCTTAGCAAGAGCAGTTTCAGTGGAGTGAAGGGGGCGGAAGCCAGATTGGAGGGGGTCAAGGGAGGAGTTGGTAGAGAGGAGGTGGAGGCAATGGGAGTAGACAACCTGTTCAAGGAGCTTGGAAGCAAAAGGGAGCAGCGAGACAGGACGGTAATTAGAGGGTTTAGAGGGATTCAGAGTGGACTTTTTGAGGATGGGGAAGACAGTGGCGTGTTTAAAGGCAGAGGGGACAGAGCCGGTAGAGAGGGAGAGCTTGATGATGTGCAGGAGGGGAGGGGCGATGGTGGAGGCAATGGAGGTCAAGAGGTGGGAAGGAATGGGGTCCAGGGGGCAAGTGAATGGAGTTGGAGGAGGAGAGCAGGGAGGAGATTTTCTCCAGGGAGGCGGGAGGGAAGGAGAACAGGAGAGAGGTGGGGGGAGGGGGAAGTAGCAGGGGGAGAGGACTTGGAAGCAATATCCAGGCGGATATCTTAACTTGACTTGTGATTAGAGCTGGTTTGAGGAGTAAAATTTGTTCAACTATCAGAAGATCTGGCTATTTCCATTGCATATTTATATTATCCGAAGGATAAAAATAATTGTATCCATACTGCACATTATACCTGTTCTTAATTACCATAATTTATTGTCCACCACTGCTAATGCCCCCTAATAAACTTGATCCAAATAGTTCCTTTCTCTTCCTCCTCACTCCCCAAACAAGCATTTGCTCTTTCATGTTCTGCTTCCTTCTACCCCAGTAAGAAAACTTTTCTTAAACCAAAATGGACCTCCCATTGATCAGTTAGATTCAGCACCTGGCATCTTGCTAATCCTTTTCTGTCTTTGCTTTGCAGAATGGGCAGGCTGCTCCAGAAGAAGGAGGGAGGTCTCCATCAAAGGTAAATAAATAAACTGCGCATAGATCTTCTAAAGATATTAAAGTTTGCTGCACATTGCACAGCTTAGTATGTGCCAGACGCAGCTTGGCCATCTCTTTTCCGGGGATGGGCAAAGATGGTGAAATAAGATCAACTGCTGTGATTTTAACTGTGAGGTTCCCCTCCTGAATTATGTACTACTTTCATATGTACTCTTTTCCTATGCCTGGCACCCATTCCCTAGAGATGTAACATGGGCAATGTCTTGCCCATTACTCAAGGAAAATGATTCTCAACTGTGAGAACTGAATCTTCTCAGTATCTTTTCGAGCTCATTGAAGATGCACTAGAGATGGGCTTGAGTGGTTAGAGAAGAGGGCTGGGAGTTAACTCCTGTTTTCTACTGATGGTTCTGCCACTGATAAGCCACGTGACCTTGAGCAAGTCATTTTTCTGCCTCAGTTGTTCCATCAGTAAATCCTAGATATAGACGACGATAGCACAGGACAAGGTTTCATTACTTGTCAGGCTGACAATGGAAGGTGCCATGAGCACAAAGTGTTTCTTTTTAAACACAACTACTTTCTTACAGCAATGAGATCAAAGTTTACACGAGGTTTCAATCTAAATGGGAGCTGTGCAGTGTCAAAGGGCCTTATTTCAATGTGCTTGGTCTCTTTGAGACGGTCCACCCTCTAATAGGAGAAATAACACAGCAATGCATGCCTTGTTGCTAGCGTACAGGCACTTCTTGTCCTAGAAGCCAGGGGTTCTCAAGCTGGGGGCATGAGAGTGGTGGCTCCTAGGGATGTGGAAGGTATTCTTGGGTGGGGATGATGAGAAGAAGCACAGTTGGCAAATGCCTAGTTCTGCTCTAACTGAGCTAGGAGGAAGTTTCAAAATAATGGGATAGTAAAGGGGAGATGAGGGGTGGTGGTGGAAGCAACAGGAGGGTGGAAAGAGGTTTGGGGGAGGAGGGAGCAAAGCGCATGTAGGAGTGTAGTGGGCGTAGGGCCTCTGCTACCACTGACAAAGAATGGGGGATGGAGGCATGGTTTTAAAAAGCTTGATAACCCCTGCTATAAACTGCATGAGTGCTAGAGTCCTACAGACCAAACCAAGCCCTAATTAGCCCAGTCAAGTTCAGTTTGAGAGTTCCCCTGACCAGAGTCCCTCAAACTTGAGTCAAAGTAGGTGAGAAGCTCTGCCTTCTGGAGCATTGTGACATTCAGTGAAAACAAACAAGACGTTAGCCCGCACCTTCCGCATGTTCACCCGCTTGTTTATTAGGTGACCACCAGATCTTAGCCTGCACCTGCCACGCAACCACTATCCACCAAACACTCAGTGTTGTTGAGGAGATCACGGGCCCACCATGCAGGCTCATCCGGGCTAACAGGTGCCCACGTATCTGTGGCCCGTCTGTTAGGTTTGCTGTCGGCCTCGTCCCCATCCAGGTCTGCCAGCACCATAGAGTTGTGCCTAGTGCACGCAGCCAGCTCTCTCACGTTTTTGACAGCGGTGGCAGCTAACAAGGCAGGTGGAAAACGAGTGAGAGGTGCCTCTCAGTTAAGAGGCGGCTCTCGACCTCGGGAAAGCGAGCAAGAGGTGCCCCTCAGCCCGGGGGGAGGGAGATCGCTAGCGAGGCCCCCAGTTGACAGGTGGACCCAGGAGGAGGGAGATCGTTAATCGTGTGTGACAGCTGCGTGGGGGCTGCATGGACCGAGCACGGGCTCCAGCAGACTAACTGCTCATCTGTTTTTGCCCATTATGTTGCCCTCTGAGGAATGGGGCCACCCCACTACATCAGGCCTGGACTTAAAAGATCCCAACTGTGTTGCGACTAGGTTGAGGACAGTCCCGATGCAGCCAGACTCCGGCCAAGCTTGAGGTTGACTATTCAGCCTGAGCAGGTGCTGGCTGATAAATCAGGCCAGCTTTATGGGTAGCCTGAGTAAGTGGAAACAGGGCATTTTGCCACACCTTAAATTCATTGTTTGGGGGGCTTGCATGAGGGGAGAGGGTGCTTCACTACTGGACAACTAATTCCTGGGGTACCATGGGAAATTCCTCTCTCCCCTGCCCGCAGTGCAAGCCCCAGCTCAAGGGCTGCAGAGGCTGGGGAAGGAACAGCATTCCAGGATTTCACCTCAGGCGGCAAAATGTGTAAAGCCGGCCCTGCTGTTAACTTCCCTTCTTGCTGCATATGTGGAGTAGGTGGCTGTGTCTCTCTGTTGGGTGCAAATAGCCTGATGTGTAAAGGAAGAAAGCTGCTGTGCATCTGTTGCGTTCCTTCCTAATCCAGTTTGGCTGTGCTGGGGTAGCTGCAGGATTAACTAGCGTTTTATTGGGCAGGTTTATTCACTGCTCTTCTGCAGCTAGTTCTGTGATATTATTTTTAGTTATCTCTGCAGATGAGCAAGACTGCTAAATAAGTGTACATACACATTTCCTCCCATAAGCTAGATCAGGGGTAGGAGAACCTTAGGCTCAGGGGCCAAATGCAGCCCAAAGCTAGCTTTTATTTGTCCCCTTTCTAGTGCTTGATTTTGGCCCCTACGTCTGGTTCCTACCCCGAAGCACTGAAAAGAAGGAGCTGAGGTAAGGGAGCAGAAATGAGGGCATGTCCTCGAGGATAGGAGATAGTTCTATGACTCAGATCAGTGATCTGGACCCGCCTCTTCTTGAGCACACCCCTTCAGCTTCTCCTCCAACTTCTATGCAGCCTTTGGCAATTGTATTAATATTCAAAGTGACCCTGGGAGGGAGGGAGGGATTTCCCCATCCCTGAACTAGATCCATCCAGAAGTGTGTGCGCGCTTTCGTCAAGGCCCTGGGAATTCTGCACTGCTTCTATTGCAGCCACTTTTGTAGAGTTTTGCATTTGGCCAACTTGTTGCAGCAATTGCCTCTGCCAGCGCAGAATTGCAGCTTGGGTGGGGAGCTGTCAGAACTGTGAGCTAGCCAATGGGATGTTGGCACTGTTACCTACTGGTATATATTCTGTGGCCCTGTGCCACAGCAGACAAAGTTATTTTAAGAGAGAGTTTAATGACCTGTGACTGAATCCTTTATTGGTGAGTAATGATCCCATAAACACTAGTATGCTGCTGCTTCTGCCACTAGCAGGAAAAGAGAGCTGTTCTCTTCTGTGCAGGGACATGGATAAACAAAGATACCATACAACTCTAAGGCTAGGGGATACCTTGAGAGGTCTCTCGTCCACCACAGGGCCCATTATATCAAATGTCCTAAGGTGTCTGATTTGGACCTGGGATCTCTCCTCCGCCATTTGAGAGAAGTGCCACATGACTGGTAGGCATGTGTGGTATCTTGTGAAGTTTCTTTGGAGATGTTCAAAATTGCTGGAATGGCATGCTGGAAAATTTTCATTCAAAGTTTGCATAATGTATTTTGCTTGCAGAATCTGGAAAATATTTCTGCAAAAACACAGGGACCTGGTGTTGGTCCTGCTGCAAGGACCACACAATCCTGTGACGTCCTTAAGTCTCGAACCTTATTGGGTTCTGCAGAACTCTGGACTCCACTAGGTAACTTTATTTTCCTCCCATTCTCACAGTTGGCTACTACTTGTGCAGCTATCCCCGGCTCGTTGTGTGTGGGGGAGCAAAAGTGGCTTTTTGGCTGAGTAAACAGTGGGACTCCTGGGCTTTGTGACTAACTTTGTTGCTGCTGCTGCAGCTGCACTGTGTGTCCTTGGATAAGTCCTATCACTGTTCTGTCTGTGGAATTTGACTTCTCATCTGTAAGTGTCACCTTCAGGTCTCTGCTGTTGTGATGCCTGCAAAAGAACTTGACGGTGATGTGGGGGTGCACTGTGGGCACTGCTTGCTACTGTGCGCTGTGGCTTCCTTGTGCTACTCCTGCTTTTTCAGATCCACCTGCATTTTGCTGAGTTAAAGTTGTGAGCTCTTTTGGGGCAGGACTTCGTATTTGTATGGTGCTGGGGCAACTAGGCAAACATTATCCCCTGTATTGGTCCTATTCTGATAGTGCCTCTCAAAGAGTTTAAGAGGCATAACCCTTGTAAAATGCAATCCTGGGTGCACGTTAATGTGCATTATGAGAGAGGGAGCGTTTTTTATGGATGCGGGGGGTAGCCTGCCCCTGGAGCTGCTCTGAGGGGTACCCCTACATCCACCTGCTCCCAGCCCCATCTGGGTCCGCTTTAGATGGACCCAGTGGGTTCCCCTGGCCACACACCATAGAGTTGTGGGCAGATTGGCCGACACTTTAGAATGGTGCTTCTAACTCTATGGTGTTGCTGGGGCAATGGCGGGGTGGGAGTGGAGCTGCAGCTTGGGTTTGCTGGACAGACATACAGCAACTCCGCTCCGGACTGGTGCCCTGGGTTTGGCCAGCCTGCTCCATTGGCAGGAGCACTGCAGGAGGGGCTGCCACATATGGCAGGCCACCTTCAGACAGTCCGGCCAGCCTGGGGGTGAACAGTGGTCTGGTGCTGCCATCCCCAGAGCTGTGGTCTGTCTGTTTACACCCAGTGTCTCGTCTGCTTTTCTGGGATGCTCTTGACTGTAGTGTTTCTTGGCCTCTCGGTTTTATTTATTCTTTTTAGCATGGAACTGAGTGTCCTGATGTGAATCATACTACGTCTCTTTCTCTCTCTCGTTTTTTCCCCTTCCTGTTCTGGAAGGTAGGAATCCTTAAAGACCTGTCCTAGCAAGTTTGTACATTCATCTTGGCGGCCTCCCATTATGAGCACCTTCAAAGTGGCTGCAAAGCTCTGTGTGTGCGTGTCCGGGGAAATTACACTCCAGAACATGGAACCTATTAATGGTGTCTGGCAAGGTAGCTCCCTTTTTATATGAGAGGAGAAAATTAAACTCTTTTTCCTAAGGAGTCCACTGGATGAAGATGGCAAACTCCAAAACAGTTGAGGTTTGGCATGTATCCAGGGATGTAGACATAAGGTGCAATCCTGATCCCATTGGAGCTAATGAGAAAAATCCCATTGACTTAGGCCACTTTCAGACCTTTCCCCCCACCCCTGGCGCATATTTTGGCTGCAGGAGGGAATGCGCAGCCAGGATAGGCGTGGGGTGCTGCCAGTCTGAAAGCCCCCCACCCCCCGGTGTGGCTTTGCTGGCAAACACCTGCAGGGATACAGAGCAGGAAATCTGTACCCGCAGAGATACAGGGCAGGAAATGCTCTGTATCGCTGCAGGTATTTGTTGGCAAAGCCGCGTGTGGGGCGAGGCTTTCAGACCGGCGGCACCCCGCGCATAACCTGTCTGCTCATTCCCTCACGCAGCCAGAACATGAGCAGGGGGGGAGGTCTGAAAGCAGCCTTAAAAGAGATGGGGTCACACCCTTGGGTGTTTTTGGAAGTTCCACCATGAGTGACTTGCTCCTGAGATACACGTGCGCTCATGCAAGTCCTCTCCCAACTCCCAAGAAGCTGATATCAATGTAGTTCAGCTCCACAAGGCTGAAAGAGAGATCCAATTCCAAATGGAGCAGAAATCTGTAGTAAAAGGGATGTATATGGCTGGATTTATCCTTCCTTTAAGGACCTCGTTGGCTCTTGAAACTTAGCAGGGAGCAATACCATTCTGCATTTAATGATGGCCTTTAAGATGGATTCAGCACATCCTGTCATGATTTGTCTTCTGTGAATTGCTGGCAGAAAGAACATTTTCTCCCTGGTCTGTAATTTATTTATTTATTTACGTACCAATTTATACCCCGCCCCTACTGCCAAAGCAGCTTGGGGCGGCTAACAATTTAAAAAATAATAATAAAAATACAATAATATAAATACAATACATAATAAAATACATATAAAAGTCATACTAATAAAAACAATATGGAGGAGGTCACAGAAAAGAATATACAAAAACCCTCCCCCCCCCTTCACCCATCTTCCTTCGCCAAAAGCCTGGCGGAATAGCCAGGTCTTGCATTGTTGTTGAAAGGAGGAGAGGTCCGGGGCCACACAGGCCTCTGCCAGGAGGGAGTTCCATAGCCTCGCTGCAGCCACCAAGAACACCCTCTCTGTTGTCACCCCCGAGATACCTGGGGGACTTCAAAGACAGGCGCTCCCGGCCAACCACAGGGGTCAATGCAGAGCCTGAGGAATGAGGCAGTCCCACGAGTTGGTAGAGCCTAGGCCGTATAGGGCTTTATAGGTAAGCACCAACACCTTGAATCAGGCCTGGAAGACTATAGGTAGCCAGTGCAGAGAACGGAGCACTGGTGTAACATGCTCACGGTGACCCGTCCTCATAAGGAGGCAGGCTGCCGCATCCTGCACCAGTTGCAGTCTCCAAACCATCCCCAAGGGTAGCCCCACATAGAGTGTGTTACAATAGTCTAGTCTAGAGGTGATGAAGGCATGGCTGATATGTCCAGGTCATAGTCTGAGACATACAGCCAACGCCGCCACACCAGATTTAACTGGCGGAATGCACTCCTCGCCACAGCCCCCACCTGGACATCCAGGTGGAGCTGGGAATTGAGGAGCACTCCCAGACTCCAAATCTAAGGGATCACTGGTGAGTGAACCCCATCAATGATGGGGGATGCCACTCCCACTGCCCTATCCACCATCATCACCTCTGTCTTGTCAGGATTCAGCTTCAGTCAGCTCGCCCACAGCCACCAGACACCCAAGTAAGCACTGAGACTGCCGCGTCTGGATTGGATAAAAAACAGAGGTAGAGTTGGGTGTCATCAGCATATTGATGACACTGAACGCCAAACCCTCTCACGACCTCGCCCAGCAGTTGGATATACACATTGAACAGGAGAGGAGACAGACTAGAACCTTGTGGGACTCTACACGAGGGGTCCTGGGGTGACGACGAACAATCCCCGAGCACCACCCGCTGAGTTCTCCCTGCCAGGAAGGAACGGAACCATTCAAGAACAATCCCACCCACTCCGGCTCAGTCCTGCAAGCACGTCGCCAACATCTTCTGGTCAATGGTATCAAAGGCAGCCGATGGATCTAACAATCAGCAGGGTTGGCTGACCCTGATCCAATTCATGGCGAAGGTCATCGACCAAAGCCACAAGCACAGTCAGTGTCGTAGCCCAGATGAAAGCGGTAGCAGCCCAGTATTGGCGGCAGAGATTTCTGTTGTTTAGTGTAAGAGCCTTGCTTGCTATTGGCTACCTCATGGGCCTGCTAGCATTGCTTTTCAAAGCAATAGAGGTGGTCTCCAATATTAAGCCCTTCATTCGCTTGACACAATTGTGGGTTGGCCCATTAACCCCTATTGAGTTTTTAGTGGGGGGCCTCTGAGTGCCTACCCTGTATTGGCATCAGGCTACGATGGGGGAGGCAGGCATTTGTGCTAATCCAGGGAGTTCACCCAGGCGGCTGTGTCAAGATTCTCTGCTCGTGAGGTCTTGCTCCCTAGGAACAGTGTTGGTTGCTAGAAGGTAATTTCCCTGCCTGCCTCTGAAATACATTACATCTGCAGGAGTTTGGTCCTAATGACTGACTGAAGAGACTAATTGGCAGGGGCTGCATTAGCATGGTAGGTAGTAAATCATCCACTGTTCAGGTTTTATAGCTGTTGGCCTGTGCAGCTGAGAATTGATTCTCTGTGTGTCTGCACAGGAGCTTGGCTTGGGGGGTGGGGCGGGGAAAGGGCTGGGCCCCTGTCTTGGTCATAGACCTATTCTGGGGTCTGAACTTCAGCAACACAAGATACTGTGGGGTGCTGCCTCAAGAGATCTCTCTGTTTGGGCAACTGGCAGCAGGGACGGGGAAAGGAGGAGGGGGGTGTTGGCAACGGCAGGGTGAGGGTCGAGGAGAGGCGGACATGGAGCAGAGAATCCTATGGTGCTAAGGATCTACTTGCATAGTAAAAAGTCCATCTCCTGCGATGTAGCCCGTCAAGTGGTTGTGGAAGGGAATGATGTGGCCAGCACCACGCCCTGCAACCCGATGGACCAGGTACCCATTCTTGGTTGGGTGGACTGAAGACAGCCATTCTGTGTGAGACCAAGCAGCCCTTGAACCCATAACCTTCAGGAAACTGCTTAAGGGCCTTGGACGCTTAGTGGTGCCCTCTCATGCCTTGTTGCCATTCCTGCTGCTGCTGCCTCCCCCAGCAGATCCTGACAGTAGCTGGTCAGGAGAAGTAGGGCCTAGGGGATGATGCAACTCCTCCTTGCCCCTGCTTGGGAAGGGGAGACTACTCCCCTCTCTTTGGCAAAATCCTGGTTGTGCCCCTAACTGTATTTGCTAATGGGAACAGAAAATAACTTTACTCCGCCAGAAAATGCAGAGTCTCCTTGGCACACACTTAACAACTTCAGCCACAGGGCAGGTTTTCAAGAGACTCCAATTAAGAGTCAGGTATTCTCCACCAAACTGCAGTGCCTAATTAGTGGAATCGCTTCATAATGAAGAGCAGAGGAGTAAATTTCCAAGGCTGAGGCTTATGTCTGTACTCCCTGTTAAAGGCAAGCTAATGCAGAATGCTGGCATGCTAATTGAGCCCCATCAGCCTGTTACAGGGGGATAATGAGAACTGCCTCCTGAAAAGAGCAAATAAGACATTGAGCTGCCTTTGCGGCTCCCGGTCAATACAGCCAAAGAGACCTTTGCATCCTGTCTGTGCGGGAGCGTGGTGTGCCTGGTGGGTCTGCGCCTGTTTCCATGGCAGAGTGGAGCCACTTGCTTAGTGTAGCTGATGTGTTCTGCATGCAGTGGCAGGGGGGAGAGGGGGCACCCTGCTGTGGCTCTAGAGCAGCAGGTGCCCAGAGACACAGAGTTGCCCACCCTCACGACTAAACCAGATGGCACTTATTACCGTCAGTGACCCATGTTCACTGCGTTTTCCATCATCGATAGCAGTGGGAAGGCCTTTGCCTGCTCCCTTACCCTGAGCTCAGTTTTTCAGTGCTTGTGGGTAGGAACTGGATCCAGGGACCAGATCCAGGCAATGGAAAGGGACCAAATAAAAACGAGCCACAAGCCACAGTTGGCTCCTTGGCCTGAGGTTCCCCACTCATGAGTTAGAACAACCAAACTCAGACAAAACCTTTTGGCCATGACTTTTTTTATTGGGTATGTAACCTCTTTCTTGAGACCTGCTCATGGGTGGGATCCCATGTCTGTGGCATTAGGAGCAGGTGGGAATACGATCTGCTGACCCAGCTAGAATCAAAGGCATAGCTATAAAGGGGCAGACAGTGCAGCTACACCAGGGCCTATGAGCTTAGGGGACCCACGCTTTCTGGTGTTGCTGCCTCCCTTGCTGCTGGAAGGGAGGCTGGCAGGGGCTCATTCCATCTTCTGCAGCAGGGACCATTCCAGCATAGCTACACCCTTGGCTGGAATCCCAATAAAGACTTTGACAGTCCCTTGGTCTGCGTGTTCTGGCTCCTGGCTGTGGTCTCCATTTGTTCCATGGATAGTTGCAGTGTCCTGATGATTCTTTCTTTCCACCAATACAGCAAAGCCTTTTAATTTAACCTCCAACTCCACTGTACTCCTTGGACCGACCATATGTCTTGCCAGCCTAAAGCATGTGTGTCTTATTCCTACAGACACAGGGTGGAATCCAACACCCATGTGCGCCTACGCCAGGCACAGTTTACTTACACCAGCAAACAAGCCATTTAGTGCAACGGCGTGTCCCTGCAGATACAACACCCACCCCAAGCCCACACCCCCTGCAGCCTGGAGAATGGAGCAGGAGCCGTGCCTGTTCCATCCCCTGAGCTGCAGGGTGTGTGGGCTCGGGGTGGGGTCGGATCAGCAGGGTTGCGCTGAGTGGTGTACTGCGCGTGTGGGGCACATGCATACGTGTGCCCCTGCTGCCTAGCCGGGCATTGCGCCAGCAGGTGGCATATGCCACCACTTGGATTGCACCCATAGAGTACAGTCAGCTACATTATAAAGTTGGGGTGGAGAACCTCCAGTTCATGGGCCAAATCTGGATGTGACAGTTTTTATTTGTCCTCTGTCCAATTCCTGGGGTTGGCCTCTGGATGTAGTCTCTACCCTCAAGCACTGAAAGAGTGAGCTTGGGAGAAGGGAGTTGAAATGAGGGTGTGCTTAAGGATAGGGGGATGGATCCATGGCCTAGATCCATGCTTTTGACCCTGCTCCTTCATTCCTCCATCCTGAGCACATCCCTAAGGCACCCCCACACCCATCTCTCCTTTGGACTGCAGAGTTTGTACTAATCTTCAGAGTGGCCTATGGGAGGGGAAAGAGTTGTGGGTGTGTGTTTATTTTTTAGTTGTGTCCTGTCCTGTCCCTGAATGCTTAGGGCTGTTCACAACAATAAAGATCATCTTAAAAACAAAATACAGATAGGTCTTCCCTGCCTGTGTTCTAAAGGAAGCCGTTAACTCAACACAATCCCTACTTTGAGCAGTATTAGTTCATACTTTCTGTTGCCAGAATGCAATGGTGTTGCCACTTGCAATAAGCTAGGAAGGAAAGATGCTATTTTAAATGCACTCCTTTGTCTTTGGTGTAGTCTAACTCTGCTCTTTATCTCATTTAAATAAGGATAACCCTTTCTTCCCTACCAAAGGGGAGACCCCGGGCACAATACAGCTTGAGATGCTGCAGAGATGAGTGGTGGTGAGAGTGCACCTTGCTGCTCTGGCATGTTCCATAGTCTGGCTCATTCACAACACCTCCTTTCCCCCTTTCAATCTTGCCACTTGTTCCTTTTAATCTGCAACTTGTCCTGGAGCAGTGCATTCAAAAGCTGACTGTAAAGCTTACCAGAAGTGGCACCAGGCCTGGTACCTCTAAAATCATGGGGACTTTGCTTAAGCCATGGCATGGCATGGAGTTGGGGCACTCCACCCACCATAACAAGATGGCATACATTTCTGGAGCCCCGTGTATTCTGCACTACTACAGTCTCAGCCATTTTGGCAGAATTTGGCATTAGACTATAATTCTGTCATCATTTGGCCAAAGTGGAGAGCACTGTGAGCAGCCAATGAGGTGCTGGTGTATATCGTTTGTGGGATTATGGGGTCTTGCCACAGCTGCTGAGGAGGTACGACCCATGACCCCTCAGGAGGAAGAAGAGCCTCTCCTGCTGATCTAAAAAAAAACCCCACAGAAGATGTTCAAAATTTATGCGGTGTCGTGCTGGGAAATTCATTTTACTTCCAAATTAGTATAATCCGTAGGATTTAGTTCATTTTGCATAACTTATTCTGCTTTCAGAACCTGGATTTTTCTGTTGCAGAGGTTTCCTGGGTGCAAGATTTGGAAAAATAAATTTCCCGAATACACAGTATGGGGCCCTGCTCATTTCACCTCCATTGGCTCCCCTGTGAAAGACCAGGTAGATCACATGGAGATAATCAGTGGGCATCTGTGGACATGCAGCACTGACAGGCAGCAAAGGCCTGCTGTGCCTGGGTCTGTGCCCATTGTAGCCCAGACTTGTCTCTCTCCCCTTGTTTTTGTGAGGGTAAGTGGTTTTTACTTCCAGTCTAAGCACATATCCTTCTGACAGGAGGCAAGGCGCACCCTTGCCAATATTGGATAGCTGCTCTTATCGTGGCCTCTTCAAAATGAACACTTTAGGAATAAGCCTGGATGGCTCTGCTTGAAGCAGCAGGCTGGCCTGCCTGCCTGCACGGCTCCAACAGTTGGAATGACTAGGGGCAGCAGGCGGTGGAGGGGAATGTAGCAAGTCTTGTTGCGGCTACCAGCTGGGCAGCTTCGATCCTTGTTTGCTGGCATGAGGCAGTACTGAAGATATGTAGTGATGAGGGTTTACCCCAGAATGGGAGCCTTTTCCCCTCCCATGGGCCACTTTGAAAATTAGTACAGATTCCATGGGCCAGATAGATAGGGGCAGGGGGTGCTTAAGGGGTGTGTTCAGGGGCAAGAGAAGGAAGAAGGATCCTGATTAGAGCTCTGCAGCCTGACAGAGCCTGAATGGCCCCCATTAGGTTTGGTTTGGGAGCCCTCCCGGCCCGGGGTAGGCTCCCTGTGGAGAGAGGCCCCACCCCCATGGAGTGCTATACCGTGATGTCGTAGCACTTCATGGAGGTCGGGCTGCGTCAGAAAAGGAGTGGGGTTAAGGTGTTCCCCTCTTCTTTTACTGATGTAGCCCCACTCCATGTGGAGTGTCATGATGTCGTCATGCTCTAGTGGGGCAGGACCACCCGTTACATTGGGCCTGGGCTTAATGGTGTCTGGCTGTGCTAGAATCGGGCTTGGGTCAGTCCTGGACCAGTTGGGCTTGGGCCTGAGCCTGAATTTTCAGCCTGAGCAGTGCTCTAGTCCAGATACTGGATCCATCCCCTATCCTTGAATGTGTTCCCTTGCCTCTGTTCCCTTCTGAATTCACTTGGTGTGTACAGGGAGGGACTGTATCCAGCGGCCAATTAAAAAAACGTCATGGATCAGATTCGGCCCATGGGCCAGAAGTTGCTCGCTCCTGGTGTACCCTAGGCCAGAGCAGTTCACTGATATGGAAATCTGTCTTTCACCTCTCCTACAGCCCAAGATTTCTTCAGTGCTTTTGTGTAGTCTCTGCTTTTTTCATCTGTAGCTCCTGTCTGTGGGTGATGGTAATCAAGTGGTATAGGTGGGTTTTTAATGTGCTAGCAATTCCTGACAAGCATCTGCCTGTGTTCCTTCCTTTCAGAGTGTTTATGGTCTTGCTGCAAGGATGGGCCATGGCAAATAACCATCCCCTCTTGGAGCTGTTACCAATATGGAGCCCAGCCTCCAATAAGTAGCAAAGACCTCAATGAATAATTGAATCATAGTCAGCTTTTAGTCCATGCACTGTAAGGCCTTTGCTTGCACAATTAGCTTTAGTTCTGAAAGTACTCAGATTCCTCACCTCTATTTTATGATTGAACTCCAATTACAATCTGCCCCAGGTGCTTTGTGTTCTAGGGAAATTCCCCAATCCTTCCTGCAATGACTGGAATGAAACCATGCTCCTTTCTCCTGCTCTGCATTCATTACCCTTCCTGGCTTCCTATGGGAATGTTCAGGGGAGCTATAAATTGGCTGGGTCACAGCAGCAATAAATGGGCTGGGGGGGAGGGGAAAACATTTTCCTTTTTTGCCTGTCATATTCTGTTCTTTACCTATTAGGCTTTGCTGCTCTGGCTCTGAGGTGACGGGTTCCAAAGGGGACAGGAAAGCTTGTGCATTTGAGCAACCTACTGTGGTGCACTGCACAGGTGAGCAAGGGAGCTGGAGAGGAGTGTGCCTGCACCTCTTCCAGGAAGGCTACCCAGCTGCTGCTAAGGTCACTGTCCTCCCTGTGAGATTACACACTGTCGCTGCCCCCATGACAGGATGCTAAAGAGAAGTGAGACTTAAGAAGGCTGTAACAAAGCAGAGATGCTTTAGACTGGGGTGGAGAACTTGCAGTCCATGGGCCAAATCTGGCCTGTAGCTGTTTTATTTGGCCCCTTTCCAATTCCTGGATTTGGCCCATGGGTCCAGATCCGTGGCCCATCCTTGCAGCAGGACAGTAAAAGCTCTGGAAGGAATGAACACAGGCAGATGTTTGTCAGGCACTCCTAGCACATTAGAAAAACTCACCTATACCACGTGATTACTGTCACCACAGAGTTCCTGACCAAGCTGGCTGAATTGGTCTCTGAGGTGGTCTTGACGTCATCCAGACTTCTAGTCACGGGTGACTTCGACATACACGCTGAGACTAGCCTTTCGAGGCCAGAATGGGACTTCATGGCCTCTATGACAACCATGAGTCTATCCCAAATAATAAACCAAAACAAAAAACTTAACAGTTTAAAAAAACCTTAAATGCACAAGAGTTTTCTTAAAATACAAAAAACCCCACAAACTCAGTGCAATTACAGTTCAAAAAACCTTCCACTCCATACATTGCAACAAAACATAAATGCCAAAAAACATAGAAATTATTTCAGAATTTGAGCAATAGTTAATATTTTAGGACATCAACATACATGTAATATATGTACTTAATTCCTTACCATACATACTTTTATTCATTTTATTCAATAACTAAACTTCCACATTTTTCCATTATTAAACTTCAATTTATTATCATAATTTGACAAGCAACAATTTTTTCCAGAGTGCATTAAGTCTTTTTCTACAGAACTTCATCCTGTAGAATGACTTGTATAATGTTGTCTACACTCACATTCTTAACTTCATTTTATGAACTGTATACAGTTTGTATGCATGTAAATAATATGTTGCGCAGGGGCGGGAGCTAGGGGCGGGGGTTGGGGGGTGAGGGCAGGGTGAGGGATGTTGCGGGGGGTGGGAGCTAGGGGTTGGG
>QEPC01004065.1:1322346-1345739 GCA_003113815.1 Sphenodon punctatus | reverse complement strand
TCAGAATCATATTTGCAGATTTATTTTCCAAGATAGAATAGATATTGCTTTACATCCTAAATTCCTACCTAAGATAGTATAAGTAAGACAGTTGTGAGAATGTGGCCCTTTTTACATGGGCCTCTCCCATCCACGAACACGCAGATTTCTGCGTGTTCATGGGTGGGGGAGCCCCGTGTGAACGATGCGGTGCATGCATCCATGGTGAGTAGGGGTGCATGTGCTCCTGCCTAACACGCATCCCCACGCACCCCCATGCACAAAGCAACCAGGGGAAATGGCGGTTACTCCATGGGTGTGGATGAGTGGAGGTGAGTGGGGATGCGTGTGCAGCCGTGTGCATGCCCCGTCCATGCACTGGCGCACCCACGGACCCCCCACCTGGCGGAGCCATGTAAAAATAGCATGTGAGGAGCCACTCGAAGAAGAACAGAAGGTTGCTACCTTGTAAACAAGGTTCTTTGAGATGGCTTGGAACATTCTCACAACACCCACCCCTCCAACCCGCATGGAATTTTTTCCTTCTATTTCTACAAAGGGTTGAAAGGAACTGTTGTTCTGAGGGGGAGAGTTCTTTTTATACTAGAGGAGCTCGAAACCATCATGCAGTCTATTATTTGGATACAATGAGCGTGCACAATCAAGATGTGAGAATGTTGGGAGCCATCTCGAAGAACCTTCTTTACAAGGTAACAACCTTCTGATCAGCAGTGGGGAGGAGCTGTTTGTAAACAAACAGCCTTATATCCCAGCCCGATTAGTGTCCCTGTGTCCAGCTGCTGCTGCTACTAAGAGGGAGAGGAAGGTGAGGGATGGGGACAGGAGCCAGGGAGGGGAGGCAGAACAACTTATTGGGGGAGAAGCTGGCTGCAGCCTGCCACCCAGCCATGCAACTGCGGGGCCCCAGCTAACCAGGCTGTGCCACTCCGTCCCCAGTAAGCTGTACTGACTTTGCTTTGCCTGGGGCGATGGGGGGGATGGGGGGGGCATGTATGCTTGCCTTCCAGCACAGCGCACAAGCCAGGGGGAGACTACAATAGTCCATGTTTACAGAGTTCTGCTTCCCCGGCTCTCTGATGGGACAGGAGCTCAAGTGCGCATGTGCAAGGCTGCAGAACTAATTTTTAATCATTAATATCTCGGTTTTGGCTGCACCAATCAGTATCCTATTTCAGAAGCTGCTGTTGTTGATCTCATACACCAATCCTGTGAAGTTTGGGGACTCAACTCATCCAGGGGGAGGAGATATTAATGAATCAAAATCATGAGGACGCTGTGCATTTTGACCACAACCAATTAACGTTAAAACAGTGATAGCATTTTATTTTCCTTATGGATCTTCTTCAAACTTTGTGCATATGATGGTCCTTACAACTTATAGCCATGGATAAATGTTCAGCAATGTAGCTCAAGTGGTTTCCTCAAAATCGGGGGTTCAAAGTCCCAATGTTTATAATGGAGAGTGGTTGTGCATTTAAGTTTCAGGCAGCTATCGCTGCCTGAAAATCTGGCCCAGCACATGAGGTGGGACACACATTGGATTTGATATTTTGCACCAGCCTGGAAACAGGGATTCTGATTATTGGGGGTGTGGCTACAACACCATTGTCTTGGCTAGACCATTACCTTCTAAAGGCCCAGATGATCCCTGTCCTCCTATGCCCCCTTCAGAGTGGTCAACCAGTTAAGATGGTCTGCCCCCAGAGACTAATACATCCAATTGGTTTCCAGAACTCGGAGGGATTTACCTACTGACCTTGATGGTTACTCTGTTGATGATCTGGTTGCCTTGTGGAATGACAACTTGACCATGGCCATTGACATGGTTGCACCCAGGCATCCGCTCCCACCTTTGCAACAGCATAGATCCCCCTGGTATATGGGAGAACTGAGGCAGTTGAAGCAGGAGGGTAGGCGGTTAGAGTGCAGGTGGCACTTGATTCGTGCTGAAGCTGACCAACTGCAGCATAGATCATTTTTGAAGAACTATGCCATGGCTGTGATGTGGTGAAGAAAGCTTTCTTCTCTGCTATCCTAGCATCTGCAAAGTCTTGTCTTGTGGAGTTGTTCCTGGTGGTGAATGGCCTGATTAATCCAGTCTTTCTCTCCCATGAATTAGAGTAATCTGTTGCCCATTTTGATATTTTTATTAATTACTTTGCAGACAAAATAGCTCTTACTCATTCACCACAACTTGGGTGCTGCTATTTTATCTGTAGAGTCAGAGTTTGGGGTTTTGGAAGCTCAGCCTTGTCTGATTGTTTGGATTAGTTTCAATTAGTGTTGCCCACCGATGCAGAGGATGTTCTTGGAGCGATGCAGGCAGCTAGTTGTTAGTTAGACCTTTGCCCATCCTGGCTGGTAAAAGCCAACCGGGAGACGTTGGGGCAGTTGCTGTCTGGCGTAGTCAATGGGTAGGTTGTCGGACACCCTTAAAACTGCCCCAGCCCCTGCTCAAGAAACCATCTTGGGACATTGACTCCCCTGCCAGCTATTGCCCTGTCTATAATCTTCCCTTTTTAGGGAGGTTACTGAATGGATGATTGCTCAGCAGCTTCAGGCTCCTCTCAATGCTATTTGATTTCTGGATCCATTCCACCAGTCAGGCTTTTGTGCAGGGTACAGCACGGAGTCTGTGCTTGTGGCCTTGGTCGATGATCTACGCCTGGAGATTGTCAAAGGGAACTATGCCCTATTCATTTTGTTAGATCTTCAGTGGCCTATGGGTAAAAACAGATGTGTGGCCAACGGGACTGCTCCCTGGGCCAGGGCTGCCCCAAACCGGAAAATCAGAGCCAATACAGACTGGGTTGGATCATGGCACTGAACTGATGTGCCCATAGCTGGGGAGCCTTCTTGTTGCTAGCACGGCCCGGATAAGGCCAGGAGCACAACAAACATGTGGGTGGCTGACTCTGCCCATGGCCTGCTTCCAGCACTCCACAATGACGGACAGCCATGGTGGCCAATGAGGCACAGCCATAGTGACTGGCCATGATGGACCTTGGCGGGTGTACTCAGGCCCTCGATTCTTCTGTGGAATTCTTTTAAAAATTCCACAGGAGTCATCGAGCCTCTCAGCCCAGCCAACAGCATTCGTGATTGGGCCGGACTGGGGAGAGGGAGAGCAGTGATAGCGCTTGGTGCTCCTGCCAAGTGGGCCAGGCTGGGTTGCGGGGGGAGGGAGGGAGGAGGAAGGATGGGGAGCTGCCAGAGGTTGCTTTCAGACAGAGGTTGCGGCGGGAGCCCAGCCTCCCCAGCCCAGCCTCCCCAGCCCAGCAACTTACACAGCAATGGCATCAGTAACAGCAGCAGCTTCCTTGGCTGCTTCTCCTGTGTGCTCCTGAAGTGATGATAGTTGGCTAGCCCTGTGGCTTGGAGGGGATTGGGACTTCTGTCATTGAGGGGGTCCGGCCCCCTCTACTCAGATTCAGAGACATGGAGTGCTTCTGGACCCCCTGCTGTGCCTGGATTATCAGGTTGTGGCTGTGGCCAGAAGCGCTTTTCACCAACTCCATCTGGTGAGGAGACTGCCATCTGGCCACCACCATCTATACTTTCATTACCTCGAGGCTAGATTACTGCAATGTGCTCTGCATGGGGCTGCCCTTGGTGACTGTTTGGAAGCTGCAGCTGGTGCAGAACACAATGGCCTGGCTGCTTTGGGGGATGGGTTGCCGTGAGCCCATAACACCAGTGCTTTAGTCTGCACTGACTTCCTTTACCTTTCCGGGCACAATTCAAGGTGCTGGTTTTGATCTTTCAAGGCCTAAACAGCCTGGGTCTCGCATACTTGAAAGACTGCCTTTCCTTCCATGCTCCACTGCAACCTGTGCAGTCAGTCACTCGGCCGGTTGCGGGTACCACCTGCCAATCTTGTCCATACGACAAGGGCCTACAGAGAGGCGTTCTCGGTTGATGTCCCAGTATTACGGAACTCCCTTCCCCTGAAGGTCCATCGGAGCCTGAGCATATTTTGGAGGTGGTATAAAACTTTTATTTTTGACAAAGCATTTGGCAGGCGAGGATAGAGGCTGGGGTAGATGGGATTCTAAGTTGAAGGTAGGGTATTCTATTGTATTTTTTGTGTTTTTATTATTATAAGCCCCCTGACCTTTTGCAGAAGGGAGGGATATAATTTTAATAAATAAAATATTCTCAACACTGAAAAAGTGATCTTGAGAGAAGGGAGTGGCGATAAGGACGTGCAGTTGAGAATAAGGGATAGTTTGTGATCTTGACCCTCTTTTTTTTTTTTTTCTTGACCCATCCTGAGCATCTTCCCCCTCCCATCCCCAACTCCTATTCAACCTCCAGAGTTAGTACTAATTTTCACAATGGCTCATGAGGGGGAGAAAGGGTTCCCCACCACTGCTTTAGAGAGATCTCTTAATTATTTTACATTTCTAGAGCACTTTCAGTTTTCCAAGTACTTCACACTGCATATCAAATTCACCCTCCTAAACCCCTAGGAGGTAGTTCATTATATTATTCCCATTTTATAGATGGCGAACTGAGGCTGACTGAGGAGAGTGACTTGCCCAAGACAACCCAGTGAGTTCATGCTAAGATGGGATTTGAACCCTGGTATTCCAAGTCCAAGCCTCCTTCATTCAGCCACACTGGCTCTGTGGTGTAGGTTTCTTGGGCCTGTATAGTATGGTCTGGTGGTGACAGCACTGGACCAGGAGGCTTGGTTTTATTCCCAGCTCTACCACTGACGTGTTCTGTGACTATGGACAGGTTCCTTCACCTCTCTGTACAGTTGCTTCTCCTGAGCTGTTTAGATCAGGGACAGCCAGTAAACAACCCTGGTAGGTGAAAGCCCTATGGGTGATGGACTGCCTGGCCAGTTCCACCTGGATGGAGGGGCAGGGAGCTCTGCCCCTTTGCAGTATACCCACACCCCCTTTTCTGAGTGCTGGGACATCATGGTACTTGGGAAAGGGGCATGGCTTCATCAGAAATGGTGGGTGAGATCCTTTGCCCCACCTCCCTTGATGTAGCCATGCCCCTTTTCCATGCACCAGGACGTTGCAGTGCTCAGAAAAGAGGTGTGGCTATGCTGAAAGGGGTGGGGCAGAGCTTCCTATTCTACTGCCCCATGTTTTCCAGTGAGCTGAGACATTGCTTGCAATCAACCTGTCAATCACAATCAACGTCTTGGCCACCCCTGCTTTGGATTGCAAGCCCTTTAGGACAAAATAAGAGTGCTTTTCAGATGTCCTGCTCACTGTGGGGTAAATGGCAATACCTCTTGTTTTGTACATGTGCGCAGTGTCACCATGCTTTTGTCACAGGCTTAGGTCATGGTAGTTGCTCCTGGGGAAAAATTCATGGGTGATGACAAAACCACCCCGTTGGTGTTCAGTGAAATGTGTTAGGAGCGTTTGAAAGCAGCTATTCTCTGTGTGCACAGCCCCTAGTGTGTGTGTGGGGCGGGGGGGAATGGGACTTTTCAGTCTCCATTGACGCCCCTTGGTGCTCCCAGCATAAAAATACCAATAGCTTGGCATGGTCCTATAGGGCCTCCCACTAAAGTGCTTTCAGAAGGTGCAAACCAATCAGTTTTGGTCCTCAGAGCTAAAGACTTTGCATAGCTCCAGCTGTAACGTTCACTCTCTTTTTTATTTTCTGTTTGGGGGATTAGAGGGTGTTTAAATCTGTTAAATATGCAGTGTCGAGTTGGTGCATTGCAGACCCCCAGCCTTGAGCCCTTGGCACTGAATTTGCCAAAGAGGGTAATTTAGCTTTAACGTTTCTATTTAAACTAAGCCATCTTCATGTGCAGAATGGCCACAGCAGCCATTTTGTTCATGTGCAGAGCCGCTTTCCAGCCATGCGAGTTTCACGCAAGAACAGGTTGAGAATCAGCTGATTCTCAACTTGTTCTCACAGATCTCAGCTCCTACTCTCTCTAGGACCTCGGAGCGAGGACCTAGGAGCGAGGACTCTGCAGACCTCACTCCCAGCGCACGTCTGCCCCCGGAAGGGTGTTGAGCCAATTCGGATGGTTCGCCACCAGAGGATGATGGAACCGGAATGGTTCCGGAATGCTCTGGGGGAAATACCCTCTGACCTTGACGACCATCTCATCTATGACCTCGTTGTGCTGTGGAACACCTTGCTGACGGAGGCCATTGATCAGACAGCTCCTAGGCGTCCGTGCCCAGGCGGCAGCTCTGCAGACCTTCTTGGTTTTCCGAGGAGCTGCGGTTGCTGAACCGAGAAGGGCAGCGGTTGGAGCGCCGGTGGCGTCATTCGCGTGCTGAAGCCGATAGATTGCAGAATAGAGCCAGTTTACGAGCCTATGCCGCAACTATGCAGGCAGCAAAGAGGGAGTTCTTTGCTGCCCTCATAACGTCTGCAAAACCGCGTCCAGCGGAGCTGTTCCGGGTAATGCGGGGGCTGGTCAATCCAGCCTGCCTCAGTCTTGGAGTGGAGTCATCTACTGCCCGCTGTGACATGTTTGTGGATTATTTTTTGGACAATATCGCTCATATTCACCACAAGTTCGACGCGTTTCTTACACTAGGGGAACCAGGGGTTATGGAAGCCCCGTCATGTCTGGTTTTCTGGGATCAGTTTGAATCAGTGATGCCCGCCGATAGGTGGATGTTCTTGGGGCAGTCAGGGCCACTTCTTGTGAATTAGACTCTTGCCCATCCTGGCTGGTTAAGATCTGCCGGGAGACAACAGGCCCGTTGCTGGCTGAGGTGGTCAGTGCCTCCCTGCAGGAGGCCAGAGTGCCGGGCTGTCTCGAGGCAGTGGTGTGGCCTCTGCTCAAGAAACCATCTTGACGCTGGCTCCCCTGCCAGCTATCAGCCTGTCTCTAACCTTCCCTTTTTAGGGAAGGTTATTGAACGGGTAGTGGCTTGGCAGCTGCAGAGGCATCTTGAGTGCATCGGTTTTCTTGATCCCTCTCAGTGCGGCTTTCGTCCGGGTTATGGCACCGAGACTGTGCTTGTGGCTTTGGTAGATGACCTGCGCCGAGATATGGATCGGGGTCACTCGACCCTGCAGATCCTGTTAGATCTGTCAGCTGTGTTTGATACCATTGATCAGGAGATGTTGGTGACACGCCTGCGGGACTGTGTGGGAGTGGGCGGGACTGTTCTTGAATGGTTCTGCTCGTTCCTGACTGGAAGAACCCAGCGGGTGGTTCTCGGGGATTGTTTTTCATCATACCGAGACCTCTCGTGTGGCGTTCTGCAGGGTTCTGTTCTGCCCCCTCTCCTGTTTAACGTGTATATGCAGCCGCTCGGCGAGGTGATTAGGGGGTTCGGTGTACGGTGTCATCAATATGCTGATGACACCCAACTGTACCTCTCTTTTTCAACAGACCCAGGCCCGGCAGTCTGTGCTTACTCTGTGCCTGGCAGCTGTGAGGGATTGGATGAGGGCTAATCGACTTCGGCTGAATCCTGACCAGACGGAGGTGATGTTAATGGGTAAGGCGATGGAATTGGTGGCCCCATCATTGATGGGGTCTCCGCCATTGACCTCCCAGGTGCAAAGTCTAGGGGTGCTCCTCGATGCGCAGCTCTGCCTGGATCTCCAGGTGTAGGCTGTGACGAGGAGTGCTTTCCGCCAGTTGCATCTGGTGCAATGGCTTCAGCCGTTTGTTTCGGATGCTGACCTGGCCACAGTCATCCATGCTTTAATCACCTCTTGACTAGACTACTGTAATGCTCTTGACGTGGGGCTACCCAGGGTGACAGCTCGGAAATTGCAGCTGGTGCAGAATGTGGCGGCCCGTCTCCTAGTGGGACTGGGCCACCGGGAGCATATTACACCAGTGCTCTGCTCTCTGCACTGGCTGCCGGTGGTTTTCCGGGCCCGATTCAAGGTGTTGGTTTTAACCTATAAAGCCCTAAACGGTCTGGGCCCTGCCTATCTGCGAGACCGCCTCACTCCCTGTGTCCTGGATCAGCCCCTGTGTTTGTCCGGGGATGCCCTGCTTGAGGTCCCCCAAGTTTCTCGGGTGGCCACGCAGGAGAGGGCATTCTCGGTGGCTGCACCTGTGGAATTTCCTTCCAGACCTCCCCTCTTTTCGGAAAAGTTGCAAGACCGGACTGTTCCGCCAGGCGTTTGGTGGGGTAGGGGGTGGTTGTTTTCTCTGTTGCCTCCTTTTAATGTGTTTTAATTGTTGTTTTTATTGTTGTAAGCCATCCCGAGCTGCCTGTGGCAGGAGGGGCGGGGTAATATGTTTTTAAAATAAATAAATAGGTTTGGCAATTGTCACGGGATAACTGCATCCCCAGGGGGAACTAAATACGCAACTGTTATGCAAGGGATTGTCAGATGATTTTATTTGGCCTTCCTTAAGGTCCTGATTATTGCAGCTGTGGCTAATTACAGGCCTTCATTAGAGGAAGCTCTGTCAAGTTGCATTGGCCTGCAGGTCCCTAGCAGAAATAAGACACTGGCATGGCTAAATGTTGAGTTCAGGACCATCAGGTTGTCTGATACATGAGCAAAATGGAGTTTGTTTAAACAGGCTTTGAGCTCCAGGGGTGTTGATGATTCATTGGGCTGATGCATTAACTGAGGTGCTTTCGCACAGGTTGGCCTAGTTACTACTTATTTTTGGTTTGTATCCAATTACTTCATCCTTTCACTCATTATGTCTAGTGTTCATTGGATAGGTACATCAGGGTTCCTTGCTCCCAAGTAAAAGCAATAAACTCCTCTGGCAAGATTTCCAGGCCTCTAGCAGCACCAGTCAATCGCTTGGGTGTATCAACCTTTCACCCTTTTGTGGGGGAGGGTTTTGGTGCCATTTGCCATTAAATGCAGCGCTGGGAAAATAAATCTTGTCTCCTTTTGCATTGGCAGGGAGGAGGGAGAGAAGCTGGTGGTATCGAGAACTGGCAATTCTTGGTGACTGGCATTTAGCTCCAGTCATTAATGCTATTTTTTGGCAGAACTGCCTCCAATCACCTCTTCCTTTAACAGGATTTGGCTCAGAGCTATGCCAAAAGAGATGTCTGCTCCTCTTCCATACCCATCAGAAATTCTGCTTAGTGCCATAGATCAGTAGGGGGAATGGAAAAGGTAGTGTGTGTGTGTGTGTGTGTGTGTGTGTGTGTGTAACGTATCCTTGAGGAGGGGTTGAGAAGAGGTGTAGCTATCAAATTTCTGGTGGTGGATCTGCCCACTTATATAACACAATATCTGATTGGTGTTGCAGCCACCAATCAAAATCTGTTCCAGGAGTGAATAAGTTGGTGCCATTTTGAAAACCTCTCCGGATCTGCTGCTGATGGGGGAGTTGAAATAAGGTAGAGAGGAATCGGCTGCTGGTGAGGGAGTTAAAGGAGGGCGTGGGGGTGAAGGGAGATGAAATAAGGTAGAGAGGACAGGGAGAGGCAGAGGGGTCAGGGTGTGTGTGGTTGTGGGTGTTCAGCTGGGTTGAAAATCCCAAGCCTTGACCAGTTGCCTGGTCTAGATAGGCAAGATCTAGCTTTGATCTCTAAGCAGTGGCAATAGCCGGAAGGAATCTTGCTTAGCATTAGACTGCGTTTGATGAAGAAACATTTTTTTGGACATGGAGAAACTAGTCTGCCATGTCCTAGCCAGGCAAGCATGCTTATGAGTCTATATCTTGTCTGTTCTTAGCAGAGTAGTGATATTGTAGACAGAACAGCATCCTGTAACCCAACACAGCAATAAGAATCAGAAGAAATCTAGTGGGAGAGAGGCGGAGAAACTCGGTGTCTTCACACATTGTTAACCTCTTGCAAGAGTCTGGTTATTGCAATGTCTTTACCCTAAACTTCCCAGTGCACAGCTGCTACGCACTATCCAACCCTGGCGGGTGCTGAGAAAATCAAGATCCCGCTTGCAGAGCAAGCAGTTTAATGTAACTGTTGTGCTGCAGGGAAGCATCGCATAGCAGTGAGGGACCTAGTGCTACTCCAGCCACTGCTGTTTGATGCTCCCTGGTACAGGGGACAGCAGGAGAAATTCCTGATCCTAACGAGAAGCTGCAATCAGAACAGCAGCAGGTCCCTGTGAGCTGCTCTTGCCCTCCCTACAGCTTGTGGGTAGCCGGTGAGTAACAGCTGTTATGTGTATACCTAGGTACACAAGCTGCTATATGTAAAACCAGAGTTTGCTGCAGTATCTTATCAAACTCTCTTTTGCGGTGTCTTTAAAGCTCCAGACATTAGGGGTAGCCGTTGGCCCATCTTGGTTTTCCTCCATCCTTTCCTGACCTCTCCCAACATGCAATGCTTTTTTTTATCCAACACCTTTGTGTTGGCTTGGTCTAGACCATAGAGGACTTCAGGCATTGTCATGTTACAAGGGGGAAATGTTGGTCTGTTTTGGTGTGGGAGGCGCTTGGCATTCCTGCATTCTTGTGTTGGAGTCAAATTCCCATACCACAGCAAGCCCAGAAGCAATTCTCTTATTACTTCAGCCAAGTGTCAGCTCTGCTTCTGAAGTTGGGTGCCCTAGGCCACCTCATGCAGTGATCTTTCATTTCTCCCCAGGGAGCCTAAAAGTAGCAAGGACTTTATTATATATCCTAGCAGACCTAGGCTGTGTTCTGACAAATAGTTAATTCAGTATTGTCAGGCCTTGCTTCTATTTTACTCCTGAAGCATTCACACTAACAGGGTACTAATCTGACTTTCTTCAGGAGTAGGAAGAGAAGTATATATTAAAAAATCAGGAGTACATGCTCCCCTTCAGTTTGTATCTTGAAGGAACTGTATGAACACTTAAGTGTGAGGGTGGTGACCTCAGTTCAGTGATCATTATGTCTCAGGTAGCCTTAGAATGTGCAGGTCCCTGGGCAATAGCAAAATGCGGTGGCTCCCATGGCCCCACCTGGCTCCCATGGTCCTGCACCTTTTAACATGTGGCAGTCTGGTGCTTACTTATGAACCCAAAGTGCCGTATAAGTGGCCACAGCTCCCATGGGGCCCTAAAGACCATTGAGTTTGGGGTCCTGCTGCTCTGGAGAGTTGGGGGGAGCCCACAGTGGAAGGTATTTTGCAAGGGCCCTGGAAGTGCAGGAAAGTGCAGGGGCCAGAGCTGCTGGCCCTGCAGCTAGTGAGGAAATTGCTGTAGCTCTACTTCAATTTACACTGTTCATCTGATCAGGGCATAAAACTTCAGATCAAACTCTGCAAGCCAAAAAAAAATAGTCATCAGGCTTTATCCTGATATTAAACTGTTCTTGTCCCATTACACCCCTGATTCAGTTGCTAGCCTCAGTTTTCTGGGCACCAATGACTCCCAGGCTCCTGCAAATTTCAAGCCCTGCATCTAATCCCTGTGGAGGTGGCCTAGTTACTTTGGTTAACTTTACAGTGTGTTTGGAACATGTCCTTTAAACCTTAATATTCCTCATCTAGAGGAGCTTGGCCTGTATCTACTTTATATGTATGTTAGCTGTAGCTGAATTCAAGACCCCTTGCCTCTATTTTCAATTTTCTCAGAATTCTGTATATTCCATATGAAGGAGAAGTGGCTTCCTCTGTGTGCACTCTAACCTGAGCTGAACGCTGGCCTCTTTGAAAGCTACATCCTGGCTACTTGCTTCTGCCTTGACAGGTTTTACACAGAGGGCATTACAGGCTATTTCCATGGTGGTACCTAACTAGAGGCAAAGCTCTGCATGGCACCGCCATTGCTGTTCTATGACACAAACGAGCTGGTAGAGTACAGCATTACAGGTTCTTTATCAGTGCATAGGCCTCCAGACTAGGTTGGCCAGATATGCAAATTTTAGAGGACACTTATGAGAAATACAGGTTGCAGGGCTGCATTGACTCCAGTGCAGCCCTGCAACCTGTATTTCTCATAAATGTCCTCTAAAATTTGCATATCTGGCCACCCTACTCCAGACTGTGCCTACTGATCGCATGCTAATGTAGCTTTCAGTGTTTTCAATTAATGGGGAGGTGATGATTAGAAATGTGCATGATCAAATGTCATTCTCTTCCCCGAGGAACTGAGGCTTGGTGCATGTATTCTGTATGTCTGGTACACAGTTAGAAAGGCCATTGCAGCTATGCTGCATGATATTGCCACATGACACCGGCTCTCTGTTAGCCACAGGACATTCCAGCTTGATATCAAACAAGTGTTTGATTTTAATAGAAGACACTACTGTAGGGCTGCTAGGGCCAGCCTAGTTCAGTGGGATGAACTTGAAACTGGGAGTCCTGAATTCAAATCCTGGCTGTGCCAGATAGCATTGAACAAATTTCTTCACCTTGGTTCCTGTTCTGTAAAATGAAAGTACTGGTGTAAAATGGGAACTCATGACTCTCGTAGTCCTGGACTAGTTCTGGTCCTGAGATTCTGTCCTGTGTGGCACCAGCCTCTGTCAGACACCATTCCCTGTATCCCCTGACTTTGACCGCACTGAGCTGCAGAACCATTTCCAAAGACGCTCATGTATGCCTGAAACAATCCTGAAATGGGCCCACCTGATCTTTGTTCTCCTGCTTTTCAGCTTTAACCATGGGAACCTCCCCCTGCTTTAATTTTACTAGTGAAGAGTGCCACCTGCTGGAGGAACAACTAACATTGCAATTCTAGGATCTTACTTGATGCACCTTAACTACCTCATCCTGGTCTCACCTGTCTACGCTAGCTTTACATTTGTCCCGACTGCTCTTGCCTCTACTCCTGGAACACTTTGCCTTGAAGATGGACTGGTCCACGAGGCTGTGTTCTTGCAGCCTGTTGCCAAAGAGGATAGTGGCATCTGTTTGCTGCCTTCTGAACTTCACAGCTTCTGGAGGAAACATTTCCTTCCTGTAACAACTTTGTCTCTGTCCTTCCATGTAACCAGAGCACTGGCATTTCTTCAGGCCACAAAAATAGCCAACTTTTTCACACCATTGAACCTGCCCAGTGACGGGAGAGTGAGGTGGGGCTTAATTTTAGCCCTTCTGGGCAGAACCAGAC
This sequence comes from Sphenodon punctatus, assembly GCA_003113815.1. Taxonomy (NCBI): domain Eukaryota; kingdom Metazoa; phylum Chordata; class Lepidosauria; order Sphenodontia; family Sphenodontidae; genus Sphenodon; species Sphenodon punctatus. The sequence goes on along the minus strand of QEPC01004065.1, from coordinate 1,332,806 downwards.
ACTTGGCAGGTTTTGGCCTGCTTTAAAAGGCTTCAGTTGCAGCCCCCGTGGGGAAAAACAAAGGCCATTTCAACTTGACTGGCAGGAAAGGTCTGTTGGTGGTGGGAGATGGAAATCGGATCTCTCCCTTAATAGGTGACATTAATGGATTTTTAATTTGAGTTGATGGAGACAGGAGGAAAATAAGTTCCATGGAAAACCATCTTCTTGTAGGACAGGTTTTGATCAATAATGCTGCTGAAATCAATGGGGTTGCAGAAAGAACCAAAGTGCATACTCAGGGATGTACATTAATATATCAAACTGTGAAGAAAACCATTTTTATTTAACTTGCTGCTACAGAGTTGCACTCTTTCTTTCATAAGACAATTAAAATTGCTGTATCCTTTCCTCCCATATGTAATGTATAGCGTCCAAGAGCATCTAACTTCTGTAAAGCTGTCAAATCATTTTGAAGCAGCAACTCTTAATATGCAATTACTACTATAAATAAAACTGCTGGAGCGAGCTGAGATTTTAAAGCTAAAGAAAGTAACTAACTGGGGTAGGTTGTCCATTGCCTACATTCACACGATGAGGCTACCCCCTCAGCCCCTTCAGACAGGGTAATTACTGTAGAGTAGCTACCTCGCTTGCAAATGTTCACCCCACCATGGAGCAAAGAGGCTACTCCAGGGACAAATTATTACAATACTAGGAATTACTACTATTTATTTTAAACTAATGTTTACAATTGTTTTGTTTTAAATCCACCTTTTATTAAGATCTTGCATTTTTCCCTTCTGATTGTCAGCAAAATGATCCTACTGCTTAAGCCTGCTTGCACGAATGAGCTACTCTGGGTAGTAATCCATTTTGGATTAAATCCATGGTAGTAATCTACTTTGCAAGTACTTGCACAAATATGGAGTAATTTTCCACAGTGAGACTACCCTGATCATGGGTGTTGTGATTTCACTTGCATGACTAACACTCTTTCCCTGTTCACATGATCACTTACTCCTAAGGTTGCCACCTTTCCCAAGTGTGTTCCACTGGAAAGGGTTGGGGTCGCATCAGACGGTCAAAGGGGTGTCTCCCATTTCCAGCATGGTTGCTCCCCTTCAGAGCATCATGACATCACAGTGCTCTTTGAAGGATAGAGCCACATGAGAAAGGGGACAGAAGAACTTTCCCCACGCATTCTGACATGGTCCGGTTCAGTACCCCAGATAGCTGGGGAAAGACACTCTTTGCCTGTGGGTGATAGCCCTATTTTCTCCTAAGGGTGCTCCAAAAGCATATACTACTCTGTAAGAGCATACATGTCTGGGGGCAAGTACTTTACTTTGCCTTAAACACCAGGTACGTCTACATGCAACATGTGCCACCATTCCAGCCAGGGGCAAGTATTATGTATGTTCACTCAACCCTGCTAATAAACCACAGAGTGAATGCAGGTCTCTGTCCAGGACAAGTCCAGGGACCTCCTTAGGAGACTTGTGGAGCAGCTGAAAACACTGTACAGAATCAACATTGGGTCAATGACATACCTTTGCCCCCTGGGCATTGGTTAAGCCAGGCTATTTTAGAGACAGGGGAACTTTAACATGTATCCTTCTGTGATTAATTATCGAGACAGGAACTAGATGTGCCAAGGTTCACTGTGTACTTGTCCGTTTTAGTGTAGACTCAGAGTTCTGTTAATTTCAACCAGAGCTCCGGAGCTAGACTGGGAAGGCTGTCCTCTATTTATGCTGCAGTCCAATGGCCTTCCTTTACTAGTTGGTCTATAAGAAGCTACTGAGGTAGTGCACACACAAGGTGGCAACATAAAACATGGAGTGTTCATCTTGTAGGACAATAATTTGAAATCACAGTTAGTGCCACGGGGTAGATTTTATTTCCTGCTTTTCCACCATGGCTACTGTGTGGAGATAGTCACTGTGGAGCACTGCCATCACAACCTGACCTGAATTGGGAACCTGCCGGCAACACAATCCTGATCTGGTCCGGCCAGCCAACAAATATGCCACTGAGGAGGGTGGGGAGCCGCACAAATGTGTCTGGCCCTGCCCCCATGTTGCGCCCAGCCCCCCGGCATGATGGGCAGCCATGGTGGAGCTGGGCTGGGTCACAGTGGGCCATAACAAACATTGTGGTCCACTTTGACCCAATCAGGCAGACAGTAGCCCAGGCTTTAATCCCAGAGGTCTCTGGGATCGCAGCCCAGGCTTACTGCTGACATGCTTGGTAGCAATCCCAGGCGAACATTGAGCGGGGTGCTAACAAATGTGCTGGTGGCTCACAGGTGAAAACGGGCCACTGTCACATTTAACACCCTGTGTGTCCCAATAGCAGATGGTGAGGTGTTGGAGGCAAAATAAGAGCTTTTGCTCTGGGACGGGGACCCATGATCATTTCGTTTTCTCCCACTGGTGGCAATGGTAAAAATGTAGTGAATGCGGATCCCTGCTCTGGGGTAAGGAAAATCCATGTGTTGTGTTATATAGTAAGAATGCAACAATGAATGCTTCCCTGCTATCTTGCATAGTGCTTGAAATTAACCTTTAGTTAAAAGACTAAGATTCCAGCCCCGTCTTTTATTATCTGTCAGGAAGTCTCCTTTGCCAGAGTCTCCAGTGCTGCACTGTAAGAACTGTGTGTCTAAAATGAAGCATGTGGCTTCATTTCCAAAGTTGTCCATGTATGTTCCTTCCAGTTTAAACAGGTGAGCAACTGCTGACCTGCATGCTCTTGATTTGAAGAATCTCTGGAGCATTCCATTCCTGGCTGGCAAAGGATGGGGTGGGGGAGGCTGGAACTGGAGTGAGAGCTGAGGCTGGGATCGGATTGCAGGTTAGGATGAGATTTGACTGGCAAATCCAGGTACGATAGGCTCTCGGAAACACACAATCTGCCTAGCTCCCACGTCTGTAAATCCCAAACTAAAAGGCAGCAAGGATGCATCCAGTGGCATTACATTTCCATTTCCTCAACACTCGGTTTTAACTCCTTCTGAATAATCAGCCTTTGCTTTGCCATATGGAAATGTTCTTCTACAAAATGATGAGATTCCCTCCATAATTGCAATGCCATTGGATTACATTTGGATTGGTTTGCAATCAAAATGCAGTATTTTTATAGCAATGTAGGTATTCCAGTGTAGATTTCATTTGCATTTTTAAAATGTCAGTAATACAAAGCCCCCATTGCAAGTTTTATTTATTTATTTTTTAAATGCATGCTTACACAGCCAGTGGTGAAGTTAGAATTGCTGTCTAAGAAGAAAAGTCTTCATGGCTTGAAAGCTTGTCGCCCAAGGACATTGGGATAGCTGCAGTGCGGCTCTCCTGGCTGCATTAGTGCTGCTCATCTGGGCATACCAAGACTGCTGCTCCAATCTCCATTTGAGATTATCCCAATGCTACTTATAGTTCCATCTCTTTTTATATTGGCTTCAAATTGAGGCATTAAAATCCTATTTGTCAGGAGAGCAGGTATATTTTAAAATCGCTTCTGTAATTAACTGAGAAAATTATGGAGACTTTCTTTTCAAAACAAAAAGGCAACCGTGGTGAAAAATGGTGAGAGACTGGGACTGAAAACCTTTAACGTGCTAACACTTAAAAACCAAAAGTGCCTCCAAAATTCAGGAATATTGAGAAAACTTGTCTCCTTCAAGGAACCTATCTTCTAGGGGTTTTTGTGTGGTTTCTTAATAAACTGTATCAAGATTCACGAGTATATCAAACTGTTCTCACTGACGCCTTAACCACATCCGTTATGGCCATTCCACTATAACATAGCAGTACTGTCACCATGGTGTCCCATCCTACAACTGATATCAGCTGTGTTGATTTGAACACCTTGGAAAATGGAATTTCCGTCTTGTGGAACATTTCCGTGTTGGTGTGGGGATTTCCCCATCCTGAACTGAAATACAAAATAGAATTACTGGGACAACCAGAAACCGGAGGGGGGGGGGGGAATATCTTTTTCCTCAACCTCCTGTTTCTAAGCTTTGCCACTGTTAATTTGGCACTGTTCCCATCCTCTTGCCAGTTGGGTAGCCCTTTAGGAGGAGGGCCCCAGTTGTGTGCACCTTTTGATATTTTCCAGTTTCAAGGATGCATAGTTTGTCTAAAGCCAAATTCACACAAGACACTTAAGTCCACAAAAATTCTTTCCCCCTTGTTTTTGTATTTTAATCATGTGAAAGGGTTTGACTTCAAGATGCAGCAGGTGTGGTTAACATTTAAATAAAAAAAATTAACTTGGCAACCATAGTTTAACAGCCTTGCTTAATCCCTTTACACGCGTTTTCATAATGTGGGATTAATCTTAATTGTTTCAGGAGGGGACATAGAGGATTTCCCCATATGGGATGAATCTCCCAATGCCTGTGTGGTCAAGCAAATGCATTCCTGAAAACAAACCCCCAAACCCCGCCCCACAGCATAATGGGATACCTAGCAGCAGCCATGGCAGTATGGGCGGTAAATTTTGAGGGGGGGGAGAATGTGGGTACAGTTAAAATTTGGGATTACAAACTCCCTTAACAAATAGTAGAGATGGGACCAGAGTCTCATGTGAATGAAGCTTTGGGCAGCATGAAATCACAGTCGAGTGACAATGACTGCAGCAATCTCATTTGGATCTTGAAGGCAAAGAGAGCCCAACTTGACTCGCTACTATACCTTTCTGAGTGGTGTGCTGATTCTACTTGTCTGCAACAAGTAGAGATTTAGCTGATCTTTTTAACCTCTTGAGTGTTTTTTAAAGCTCCATGTGGAAATATTGTTTGGTCACTTCCTCTTGTTACTTATGGGCATGAAACTAATCACTTGAGAGCAATTCTGAGCAAACTCTTATCTGGGAATGGTCTCAAACGCCTTCCTGTTGCTTGAGGCTCTTTTAAAGCCTTCTCTCTGAATGATACTTTCGTTCTCTCATCCATGCCAAAAAGTCCAATCATCCCAGGTTTTATTGAAATGCTGTGGCCTTAGAATGAACCCCTGAGCAAGGACACCCTCTCTGTGTCCAGGCTGCACATGTTGTGGGACTGGCTCAGTAACTACCACTGAAGTGCCTGGCTGGCAACATAACTCCCTGCTGGAGTGTGTCTTCTCTGGATTTTGCATGTGCTCTCTAGTACAAGGGACAAGAATCTCAGTTTTGGAGTACATTGATATGATGATTTTTATTTTTATAGTGCCTCCCTGCCTCCATGGCACTCTGAGTGCTTCACATTTTACATGAAAGTAAACACAATATAAATAACTTAAAACAAGTAATTTAAAAGAATATTAACAAAATATAAAATAGGGGAAGGCAAAAGGGAGGGCCGAGTACAGTGGATCCTAAAAGCACCTAGAAAATACATTTTCAGGTGCTTTTTAAAGATAAGGAGGGAGGAACTGAGACAGGCATCGGGAGGGAGTGAGTTCCCCACTGAGGGACCTGCCACAGCAAAAGCCCAATCACCTGCCAACTTAAGACACGATGGTGGATCCCGCAAACAGCAGGTGGTTCCTGAAAGCAGATATCCATCAGTGTGAGACTCCAGAAGAAGGTCTCGAATGTAGCCAGGGCCTAAACCGTTCAAGGCCCTGAAAACCAGCAGCATGGTCTTAAACTCAGCCTGTCATTCTACAGGCAGCCAACGCAGAGAACACAGGGCAGGTGTAATATGATAATGGCTGCGTAAACCAGTAAGTAGCCACGCTGCTGCATTCTGAACAAGCTGCAAGCGACGGAGAAGCACTACTGGTAGCCTGTAGAAGAGGGAATTACAAAAATTCAGGCATTCCTCCAAGGCAGAGTTGGCAGGGCTCACGGGGAAAGAAATATAAAGTTGTGGATCATCAGCGTACTGATGATACTCAACCTCATGCTTAATCATGATATCCCTAAAGGGGGTTGCATGTATACATTGAACAACATGGGCAAAAGAATAGAACCTTGGGGAATGCTGCAATTCAGGCTCCTTAGGATGGCTCCCTAAGGAGCCGCAATTCAGGCTTCATAGGGAAAAATAATCCAAACTCTGAGTACACAATGCTGGGTGCTAAGATAGGAGTTACCACTCAGGAAAAGGATCTGGGAGTGATTGTGGACAATACACTGAAATCCTTAGCCCAGTGTGCAGCAGCAGCAGTCAAAAAAGCAAACCGAATGTTAGGAGTTATTCGCGGAGAGATAGAGAATAAAACTTAGGATGTCATAATGCTTCTATACAAATCAATGGTGTGACCGCACCTGGAATATTGTGTGCAGTTCTGGTCACCCCATCTCAAAAAAGACATAGCTGAACTAGAAAATGTACAGAGAAGGGCAACGAGAATGATAAAGGGTATGGAACTGCTTCCGTACAAAGAGAGGCTTGACAAGCTGAGTTTCTTCAGCTTAGAGAAGAGAAGACTGAGAGGGGACATGATAGAGGTTTATAAAAGTTGAGTGGTGTGGAACGAGTTGATAGGGAACAGTTATTTACTCCCTCAAATAGTACTAGGACTAGGGGACACTCCATGAAACTAGCTGCTGGCAGATTTAAAACACATAGAAGGAAGCACTTTTTCACTCAACACATAATTAACTTATGGAATTTGTTGCCAGAGGATGTTAAGGCCAGTATTCTAGCTGGGTTTAAAAAAGGACTGGATAAGTTCTTGAAGAGTAGGTCCATTAATGGCTATTAACCAAGTAGCGTATGGGATGAACTTATTACTGTCGGGAGCTGGGAGTGAACAATGGGGAATGGATTGCCCATTGTGACTATTAGTTCTTCTCCCATGCGATCGAGATTGGCCGCTGTTGGAGATAGAATGTCGGGCTTGATGGACCATTGGTTTGACTCAATATGGCTCTACTTATGTTCTTATGGTGCATATCCATCCATCACCACCAATTGGCTCCTCCTTTCCAGGTATGACCAAAACCAGCGACCAGCAGCTTCCATCACACCAGCAATGTCCCTCAGCTGCCAAAGCAGCAACCCATGGTCAATTGTATTGAATGCTACCATAAGGTCCAGCATAACCAAAATGGCCAGCTGTCCTTGATCTAAAATCATCAGCAGATTGTTCAACACCCTGACAAGTGTGGTCTCTACCCCCGTGGGAAGGCCTGAACCTGGACTGGAATTTTCCCAAAATATTGTTGGAGTCCAGGTGTGTCTGTAGCTGTATGGCCACAGCCTTCTCAGTCACCTTCCCTAAGAAAGGCATATTAGAGACTGGGTGATAATTGGCAAGCACTCCAACATCAGGAGATGGTTTTTTGAGGCGGGGGCAGACCTCTGCACGTTTGAGGGCGGCCAGCACCCTCCCCTCCCTAAAAGAGGTGTTAACGATGCCTGTCAATAAAGGTATCTCCGCCTCGGCACTCACCTTCAACAGCCAAGACAGATACGGGTCAGAGGCACGTGTGGTGGTACTCAGCGATCCCAGCAGTGCATGGACTTCCTCATCATCAAAGACGTTGAAGTCAGCCAGGGGAATACAGTCTCTCGGGACTCTGTGGCTCTCCAAATCGATCACTATCTTCTCTGCAAAGAACATAGAAAATTTCTCACAGTACTCAATTGAAAACCCTGTAGACTGATTGATTGAGGCGGTCTGGATTCACTAGGCCATGCACCACCAGAAATAGTTGCACTGAACTGTTCCCTGCAGCATCTATGCCCGGGGACAGGTACAAGCACTTGGTCTCAGTGATAGCCATTCTGTATACTCGTATAAACTCTTTGTACAGCTGAAGATCTGCCTCCAGATGACTCCTCAAGAATCTCCTCTTCAATCTATGCCCCATCCTCTTTGAGTCCTGCAGATCGCTGTTACACCACAGCGGTCTACAGACCGTCAAGACAAGTAGGGTCTGGCAAGGAGTCAGTGAATCGAAGACCCCCTCTAACAGCTGAAAATAGCCATCGTTGAACCTGTCAGTCCCCTGGTTGGAAGGGGCAGATGTATCGATTCCAGCACTCGTAATGAGGCTGCTGAAGTCCACTAGATTCTGCAGTCTTCGTGGTCATACAAAAATCGATTGCCTACAGTACTGTCGGTCAGGTAGAGCAGCACCCGTGCTAAAACACACGAGGTAGTGGTTGAACTCCACCCAAACAAGGGTGACTCGAACATCTGAAACCAGAAAACTCTGCCCCAAAACAAAGTAAAGTGCCCAGCCAGCACTAGGAGTGTTCTCCTGGATGCTCTCGGTAAAACCCAGAGATGCCATCACATTCAGGGACTCGCAGGCCGGACCCATAGAGCTGCCACCGCCATTCACATTAAAGTCCTGGGACTCCTACAGCAACACCAGCTCCAGGAACTTTGCTCTTAATCCCCCCAAATTACCTGGGGGTCTATATACAGCAGGACCATAAATCTTGGTCTTGCCTCAGACATGGGCCACCCTGTGCATTGCAGGCAGGATGAAAAAAATCAGTCTATTCCCCCCCCCTTTCTTCATTCTGCTCAAGTCTGGTGGATCACTGAAAAACCTAACGGGACCAGCTGTGCCAAAATAGGGCCCATGGCCTCATCCAGCCAAGTCCAGTGATACATGCCAGGTCCGGATGACACTCTGCAGTAGAATTGCACAGAGGTCGGCTTTATTCACCATAGACCTGGCCAGTCCATCCAGATCCTATGATAGCAGCTGTCTCTCTTCACAGAGAAGCTTTTTTCACACCACCAGCTTCCTGTTTATGAAATGCTGATCCTTCCCTGCTCTCTTGCTGTAACGGATACTCTATTTTCAGTACTCTACAGGATGTAATTGGATCTAGACAGGAGACAAAGGCTGTTTCAGTTAAAATTAGGGCAAGCAAGGTGTCTCCTCTTCTAAATGGAGTGAGCTTGATAGCATGAGGCTACAGCAGTTGTGCAAAACTCTAATAACCGGCCTGGAATGTGATAGACTGTAAGGGCCTATTGTGTTCTGACTTCTCTGTGGACTGTTGGGGAGGCTAGGATGCCTTTTGGTGAGAGCTGGCATGATGGTGGTAGCACTGGGTTGCACACAGGTACTTGGAGAATAGGTTGCTCTGGCTGGATGAAGTAAATTGTTGGCCTAATAGAATCTTGCATGGAAAGAGGTGGCATGGGTTGGACTTGAATTGTTGAACACTAGTGGCAAATGAATAAATGGGAATTTGTTTGGAGGATAGGGAGAATTTAATCAATATACAGATGTGATGAAACATGAGGTGGCTTTGACATCACAATAGCTATGTGATTGATTAGGATCCTGATCACGTAGCTGTGTTGTTGTTGTTTTTATTATAGACATAACGGCTTGGGGTGAAGAGGGGGCTTACTGGTCTTGGGGGGCAGCAGAGGTAAGAGCACTGGGGGATTCCTCCCCCCTCAAGACTGGGGAGCGTACCACTTGAGTTGCTTCTGACAGAGAATTCCCCACTGCTGTTTCAGCTGTTGCTGCTGGGAAGTAGCTCTTGTGAAAGTATCTGCTACACGTCTCCCATTTGGGGATAGTATTTGGACATTCATTTGGGAGTGGTTACTGTTAATGTCTAAAAATGTTGACCATTTTGCACTTCCAGACAAACATTGCTCTTACTCTTCCCTGCCCAGAAGTGAGTATTTGTGAGTTAGAATGTTGACAGTTTAATGTTCTGCAGTCATTTAGACCAAGGACACAACTTTAATATTCACCAGGCTTGTCTCCTCTGCAAGTGTAAGCATCAAAACAGACCTCTGGCAACTCCGTAAACAACCCAGTACTTTCAGATGAGTCCATGTACTGCCACATATGAGACAAATTAGAAGACTGGTTGTGTTGGTGTCACGGGTTTGGGGGTCCAACATCACACTTTCCTGGATTGGGTGACTCAATTTCCCTCACTTGCAGCCCATCTGAACCAGTTCTGTCTCTGGCTGGTCCAGTTCTGCAAAAGGGATAATCCTTTTGCCACCCAAACTCCAAGGGAGCCTCCCGTTTACACACACTCTCTCTCTGGGTTCGCAAGAGCTTGAAAACTCAAGGCACTCACTTGTGTTCCCAATGTAGACCACAGAACACTTCTTATAAAAGAAGAAAGCTTATGGATTACATAAGCCAATATAGTTTGATACAGAGTGGCTAATAAAATGAAAAGTAATATAACACATTCCTATTCTATACTGGGTGAATCCCTATATAAATAACCAAAGCAAAAAATGTAACAGTTTAAAAATAAACTTAAATTTTATTTATTTATTTATTTATTACATTTGTACCCCGCCCCTCCTGAACACAGCTCGTGGTGGCTTCCAACAATATAAAACAACAATATACACATTTTAAAACCGATAAAAAATACACTATCAAAAAGTACATAAAAACAGGGCCCAGGGTCCATAAAACAATACTAGGGTAGGGGAAAATAAAAACCCACTACACCCTTCCCGCCTCCCCAAAGGCCTGGGCGAACAACCAGGCCTTGCACCTTTTCCAAAATATCAAGAGGCTTGGGGCCA
>QEPC01004065.1:1295542-1317614 GCA_003113815.1 Sphenodon punctatus | reverse complement strand
TGAGGATGGTGTGCATTTTGACCACAACCAATTAACGTTTAAGCAGTTATAACATTTTATTTTCCTAATGGATCTTTTTCAAACTTTGTGGATATGATGGTCCTCACAACTTACAGCCATGGTTAAATTTTCAGAAATGTAGGTTAAGCGGTTTCCTCAAAATCAGGGCTTCAGCAGTCCCCTGTTTATAACGAACAGTGGCTGTGCATTTAAGTTTCAGGCAGCTACTGCTGCCTGAAAATCTTACCCTATAGAAAATCCATAAGTTTGAGGTTATTCTCAGCCCGGTGTAAGGGTTGGACGCTTTGTCTCTAGTTGGTAGAAAGCAAACGTCCTTCTCTTAGTCCATAGTTCCAGCAGTCTGACTGGCAGGCGAGCTGCTGCCTCCAAGACTCAGCTCAGTGAGAGGTTGAATTCAAATCCCAACTCCCATTGTTCTTTCTCTTGCAAAGGTCTTTACCTTTTATATGTTTTCCAGTCTCTTTGTTTTAACTTTCCCGCCTAGAGAAAACCTGGAGCCTTTGTGTTTGTCATGTCCGCAGAGAGGTAAACCGGAAGATCCATTTGCATCTCCATAGGTTTCTGTCTGGCTCTCTGGATTGAATCCACATTCTTTTATCTCTTTACATTTCCTGGAGTTTCGAGTTCTCAGTTTTACATTAAATGATTACATTAATCGAGTTTGCAGTTCTCAGCTTTATCATTACATATATGTGTAAGTTTCAGTTTTACATATTTGCTAGACCTATAGTTGTGGCCTTATGTTCCTTCGTGACAGTTAGTCTCTCTTGTTAGCCGACCAGGAGGATGTGCAATCCTTTATGATATGTAACCAGCACTTTTGTTCTTGAACAGATAGGGTGTGGGAGGAACATGGCAACTTGTTGAATCTTCTTGTTGGAAGGGGATTAATGATGGAGATGCCTGGTGGGCTGAATGTCTTCATCCTCACTTTCAAACCTGTGATTGGCACAAAAACCTCTTCAGAGCTGCCTTATCTTCTAATCCAGAGAGAGGGTGATTACTGTGTTGGCCCCAAATGTGAGAGAGGGAGACAAAGCAGTTCAAATGAGATATCTTATATTGTGATATCTTCTAATGTGAGATTTCGGTGCTATTATTTGGATACTGCCCTTGGTGTCTGACAAACCTACAACATATCCCTGGCAAGAAGTTAGTCGCAAGGCATAATGGTACTGGGTGTCTTGACTGCATGGAATTGGATGAACCTGGCTAGGGGTCAAGGTGAAATTTTCTGCACCTATGAAGGATGATCTAGCTTTACTTGGAACTTAAATGCACCCAAAGGGTGTTGTCTGAGATCATGATGGCACCTCACCAGCACCATGGGGTTGCTTTAATAGTAACACACAGGTAATTTTTTAGGACATCAGAACTGAGTCTACCATGCAGTCTAGAAAGAGTGTGGTTGTCATGTTGGTCCTAAATGTAAGAAATGGAGATGGAGTAATTCAAGTGACCTCTTTTATTTGACCAACTTCCATTGGTGAAAGTATGCAAGCTTTTGAAACACACAGAGCCCTTCCTCAGGCAAGCAATAAGCCAGAACTGTAGGTAGGTACTTGTGTTCACTGTGTTTTCCCTATTGGCGGCACTGAACATGGGTTCCTAACTATAGGCTGAACCAAAACAGCCCGATAGCTTGTAGTCTCTCCAGCACAAGTTACTCCAATAAGAGATCAACTGCTTTTGGCAAGAGTATGCAAGCTTTTCAGGCCACTGTCGTTTCAGCCTATAGTTTGCATTGCTTGTGGTAACCCTAAGTAACCCCACGGTGGAGGCACCCTGATATCTCCCATGCTGCCTCTATCGTGGATCATATCACAGTTACCACACACTGGATTAATTTGGATATCGCAATACACCACCACACAGTAATTCAAGGTGCTGCAACAGGAGTTGCATCTGAACGAAGCCCTACTCTGACTTTTATACCTTCGCATTGAGGTGTGAAGTGACTGAGCTAATGGTAGAACTAGCAAGTTGATCATTTTGTGTGTGCTGGTACAACCTCTTTCCAGTCCTGATATGCTAAAATAGTGAAGTGACACCGTTTGAAATATAGGCGGGGCTTCAAGTATACATGCTAGAGAGGAGCATGTGATGCTAATTGCCCATTAATTGAAATTTTTTTAGCAGCATGAAGGTAATAAAATACCAGTGCATTGTGTGGGCTGCAAGTGTGGGGACAGAAATTCCATGTGGGATTGTAAAAGCATCTCATACGGGTGGTGCGGGGGAGAAAAATGTGCTTTAGCAATATCTCCTAGGGTTTCCTAAAGTGCTGAGCACCTGCAGTCCTGACTGGTTTCGGGGACTCCCTGGGGTTCAGGTAGAATGTGAGGGAGCCCTACAATGGGCAGGGAAGATCTTTCTCTTTGTCCATTCCGAAAGTGTTGCTGTCCACTGTGTAAAGCCAGGGTGGGGAACGTTTTCCCTTCCAAGGGTCACTTTGAAAATTAGTACAAGCTCCAAGGACTGCATAGAAGTTGGAAACGTTTAAGGGATGTGGTCAGGAAGATGAGAGTCCAGGCCATGGATCTGCCCCCTATCCCTTGTGTGCGCGTGCGCACGCACCTTCATCTCTATTCCCTTTCACTGCTAGGGGGTAAAAAAATGGATCTAGGGGCCAAATAAACACTAACTATGGGCCACATTTGGCTCTGTGCCTGAGGTTCTCCACCCCTGGTGTAGTCTAATGGTGCTTGTGGCCAGCAGTTTATTGAGGTCCTCTGAACAAGAGGACACTTGGTGTACTGCCAGAAGTCATGTGCCTTTGCTACCTTTCTGAATTTTTTTCTCAGCTGCTGCTGTGTACAGCAAATGCTCTGTGGTTTTTCTATTGGGAAATTGCACTGCTTCCTTTATGCTGAAACTTCCAAATACATCCAAATGGTATAGCTACTACTTGGTGCTCTAGTACTCGTGCTGGGGAGAACTTGAGGGGAGGAGCCCACTTTTAAACCATGATCGCGTAATAACCCAGAGTCGTGGAGATGCTGAGGCTACTTTTTCGTACCAAACCTAGGATCCAGGAGGCAAGGGTAACAGTCTTATTCTTGTCTGTTCTGTCTATGGTTTTGTGCATGCTATCTCTGCTTCACAAGAATTGAGGGGAAAAGTGGAAAACTGCAAGCCCAAGAGCTCCCCAGGCTGTTTCTGTGTTCTCTTCTGAGGCAAGAGGCTATTATCTTAAGCACTCGACTGTCTTTGGGAGGCTGGTTTTCTTGAAGCCACAGCAGAACACCAATCTCTTGATGCTGCTGGTAGTGTGTAAAAGCTGGATTAAGAAAGCACAGCTTCTAGTTCTTGCAGTCTTTCCTGTTTTCAAACTTCAATATACCAACCACAAAGCTTGTTGATTTTTCTTTTCTTTTCTTTTGCTTCTTTATGGAAGGTAAAGAGAGGGTTTCTCACCCTGGGAAGGGACAGTGACTTGCATCTACAGGCCCTTTCATTGCAAATGATTCTACAATAATTAAGTTCTTTGTCTATCTGAATTCTAAAAGAGTTTTTTTAAGAAGCTAGGTCTCTCCTCATGCTTTTATACTGACTTCCTGATTTCAGAACTGCTTGCTAGGGTGGAGGCAGCATTTGCAGATGCACAGAGAATCCACCCACTTACCCAGAGAATCTCTGGGGCTGTTGGACTCTTGTGAATTTCTAAAGGGTTGGGAAGGATTAAACTGAGGCTGCTGAGGCTGAAAGGTGACGTGTTGGACTAGGCAGCCATGCTCTTGTGCCTTTTATCATGATTTTCACTATTTTTAGGGATTTCTAAAAGCCTAAAACTACAAAACTTGTGAGTTCCCCTCCCCTCCCCTCCCAACCCCCTTCCCCCCAAAAAAGATTTAGGTGTTGGTTTCTGGATCCAACTTATGTATTAGTTTCTAGAGCTTATGTTTTGTGGAGAACCTTAAAATTGATTAATATGTGAGCTTTGGAGATCAGAAGACAAATTATAAACCAAATGTTAGAATATGTATCTGATAATTACCTCATTAACTAAGACCTTTTTCAAAAAGCTATTTTTCCCCTCTGCCCCAGACAGACAATTAAAAAAACCACAAAAAACCCACCACCTGATTTTTGGGGTTGGGAGGCTTGCCTCTTGAGCTTTCAACAGTTTGGATTCGCAACTCTGGTTCCAGAGGGGGAGCAGGCGGAGTTCATGGGGACATTGTTGAGGCTTCGTAAAATAAGTGGGATGCCAAAATTTATTTATTTATTACAATATTTTTACCCTGCCTCTCTGACATCTAGTAGCTCGAGGCAGCTTACAAATATAAAATATTTAAACACATACAAAACTATGAAACCAACAAATAAACCAAACAGACTATCAAAAAGGGGGTGCCACAGAATAAAACTGAAGCCCCCCCACCCCACCCTCCCTCCCATCCCATCACCCTCGCCAAAGACCTGGCAGAACAGCCAACTCTTACAATAACAACGGAAAAAGGCGAGGTCTGGGGCCACCCGGGCCTCTGCCGAAGGGAGTTCCCCAGGCTAGGTGCGGCTACCGAGAACGCCCTCTCTATAGTCGCCCCCCAAGGAACATGAAGAAGGGCACTCCCAGCAGACCGTAGGGACCAATCCAGAACACGGAGGGTGAGGTGGTCCCGCCGATACGTGGGGCCCAGGCCGTTAAGGGCTTTACAGGTAAGAATCAACACCTTGAATCGGGTCTGGTGGACCATAGGCAGCCAGTGCAGCGCACGAAGCACTGGTGTAATGTGCTCACAGTGGCCCGTCTCCATAAGAAGGTGAACTTCTGCATTCTTCACCAGCTGCAGTCTCCGAACCGTCACCAGAGGTAGCCCCACATAGAGCGCGTTGCAATAGTCTAGTCTTGAGGGCATGAGAATAAAAGGAAGTGCTGTCTGGTTAGAACAAGGTAGTCGATGCTGGGGGAGGAAAGATAGTACTTTAGCTTTGCCTTAGTTTCTCTGTATTTTTTGAGAAGGGGTGGAAGGGAATAACTTGACTCCTTTTGGGTGTCAAGGATTTTGCACCCTGATGGAAGCTTCTTTAGGGATAATATTTTGTTCCATCTCTGTTCAGGGCAGAGTGATTCTTGACAAAGGCAGGGATTTGCTTGTTGCAAAATCCTCTGAAAGCAAAAGTGGGGAACCTGTGGCTTATGGACCAAATCTGGCCCAAGGCTCTCTCTCTTTATTTGGCCCCTTTCCAGTTCCTGGTTCTGGCTCATGGATCCAGCCCCTAACTTCAAGCACCAAAAGAGTGAGCTCAGGGGAAGGAAGCAGTGATGAGGGCATGCACTCGAGGACCTAGCACACATCCATGATCTGAGCCCTTTTTTTCTTTTCCCCCATGCTGAGCACACCCCTTAAGCACACACACACATCCAACACCTATGCACAGAACTAGTATTAGTAGCCCCCAGTAAGGAAAGAGTTCCTCAGCCCTGCTCTAGAAAGAGCTCAGTTTCTACACCACAGCAGGAGGGGGTGGGTGGGATGTTTTTGGTTCTCTGCCCTTGCAAGTCCTAAAGTTGGGGAGGAATCAAGAGTCCATGGGTATTTTTAGACACCCATCCCATCACCTCACCCATCACCTACCTACCATGCATGTTGCAGGGCTGCATAGGGCGCCAATGTGGCCCTGCAACGTGCATGATGGGTGGGAAAGTGCTTGTCTAAAAACACCCAGAGTCTTGCTTTTTCCTGTGGGGCAGTAAAGCTATCCCCAAGCAGTTAATTTAGGCCCAAAGCCCCGGTTCCAGCCTTCCCCCTCCGCCTATGCACTTTAAGTTGTCTAAAACAATGGGGTTTGATGCAAGCCGTCTACAGGCATGAGGGAGGCTGCCCCCAGGGTGCACAGGATGGACTGTGGTACATATTACTGGCTACTTGTACCCGAGTCCAGCAAGGCAATTAAAGCCCCGCTGTGCTGCATTTGTCTGTTGAAGCAGGGCATGCAGCCAGCATGAAATAAATCACTGACGCATCTATCTTCAGATTTGTTAAACATGTTTAAATATTTCCAGTGAGCAAGTGCAAGAACTCCAGCACTATTATAATATGATACACACACACAACACTTTCCTGCCCAGGGGCCTTCTGTCTGAGTCTGGCTAGAGGCCAGTTTCCTTCACTTTTCCTCACCTATTGCCCTACTTCCTCTGCTGTTCTCCTCTGCGATGCCATCTGCTTTTTCCTGGGTGCTTGTTAGCAGTTTTCCCTCCTATCACCCACTTGGAAGACCTTGAAGCTGCAAACCCAATTAGTCTGAAATACGACACCACAAGCTCCTTTTTGGCCAACCGGAGCAGCCTCCAACCGCAGCTTCAGAAAGCAGAAGTAGCAGTTCTGAGAGTTTCTTTAAAGCTTGCTGTGTGTTCCCTCTAATCTACCAGCTGGGAACTTGGGCCTCACTGAGAAAATGAGTCAAATCTGGGGATCTTTTATTTAAACGTCTTCCCCCTCAAAGATGGCTGAAAAAGCACCCAGCTGCAGTAGTTGCTCTCCATACACACGTTAAGCCTTCTGGCAAAGCAGCAGACTTTGGGGCCTAATCTTTAACCTTCCAAAAAAACAGGCTTCTCAAACATAACCTTCTCTCCCCATGTCCCTTGGGTAGTGTGTTTCTGTAGCGGCAGAGGAAAAGGAATAGCTTTTTGAGAAAGGTCTTAGTGAAAACTTCTTGAGACAATTACTCCTCTCTCTGCACAGGTGGGTGATCTAACTGCACGAGTATCTGCCTGGCTCAGAAGCCAGTTCTATAGTAGCAGTGTTTCCAAAGCCAGTCTGTAGTAGTTTTGCCAGTATTTCTCTGCATTGTTCAAATCCTTGGTGTGATAGGTGGGATGCCAAACCAACCATAGTCCAAAGAGAACATAAGGCAACAACCATATTCTTCAATTTTTCTCAATCCACAAACATTGCCTGGGCCTCTCTCCCATGTAATTCCCAATTGGATGAGATCTCTGCTGACTGTGTTGTGCCATCTAAGATGCGGACATCCTGGGTTTCTTTCCCCGGATGGCTTCCATGTGATGGCCTGAGCTGCCAAACTAGAGGACTCCATTCTCTTCAGATGTTCAAACCAGGGGAGCCACCACCTTGATGAGTTTGGTTGCTGCTGGATGCTCTGTTTGCTGTCAAATGCTGCCATTGGTTACCTTATCCTGTCATTTAACATGAAGTATCTGCCTTAAACATTTGGTATCAAAACCATCAAAACACTGTTGAAGTTACTTCTTAAGAACCTATGTTATGGAGCCATATAGAAGCACTGATATCACATTGCTGTTATAGATTCTTAGCTTCTTCCTGAAGTTCACATCCTTTTGTTTCAACATGTTCAGCATTACAAAAGCACCATTTGCTTTGCCTATACGACATGTAACTTCTTGAGGTGTATTACCGTTGTCTGTGGTGATGCTTCCCAAATAACAAACTCCTGTACCTCATTTAGTATATGCAAGCCAACCATAGCATGTTGCATACGTCAATATATCCATGGATGTAAAATTTGGGCAGGGCAATAGGGCGACTCCTGAACAAGCTTGGAGTGCAGGGGGAAGCCACTTTCTTGCCTCAGCAGAGGCAAAAGGGCTGTCACCCTCCCTGCTTTTGTTCAACAGGTACCGCCCTGGTTGGCAAGGGTGCTAATGGATGCATCTCCTGGTGCCATTCCAGGTGGAATAAACAGGCCAATAAGGAATGAGGGAGAGCAGGAACCCAGGGGAGTGTGGATGTGAGAGAAAGTAGGGGTGACATTTTGACTTTAAATAGGGAATGGGATGGTGAGAGCCAGGGCATAGGGCTTCAGGAGAATTGTGAGGGACAGGGCTATCCCGTCCCAACTCCTTCAACCAAGTACATTCCTCCTGGTTGGTTCAGGAACATTTGTTCTTCCTGCTCAAGGGAGCTTGCTTCTCGGTTGGTGGGTTACGAGGCCTTCTATCTGGAACGTTCCATCTCTGAGGGGCATGAAGGTGACTCAAGTGGACTGAGTACAGTTGATCCCACTCAGGGCGTGGAGAATTGGGAGAGCTGCTTAAATGGGATGGGACTCTGGGAACGGTTCTGCCTAGTGCTAGAATTGTGACTAAGGTCACCTCTCCTTCAATTGAGAGAGTTACTTATTTGGAATATTCTTTCAGCTAATCCTGAGGTATCTCAATAAAGAGATGTCTACTGTAAAGTACAGAATCCAAATTCTGCTTTTCTAACCTGGATTTCTAACACTGGTTGCTCCAGATTTACTCCACGGTGACTGAGAATAAAACTGGACCCTGGATTGTAAATTAAAGAGCTGGACTGTAAAAAAAATTCTGATCCTCAAAGCTGTCTCCTGGCTCAGGGCACATTGGAGTGAATGGTGGCTTGTCAGACTGGGCTTCTGTTCCGCTACTTACAGCAGCGATGCCATGGTTTGAGGTATAGACAGAACTGGAGATGGCCTAAACACTTCTGAAAGACTGAGCTCACAGTAAAGGAGCAGAAATAAGGATAGGAGATGGATTCATGATCTGGACCTTCCTCTTCTTGGGCACACTCTTTAACCACTGCTGTCCCCCAATTTCTATGCGGCCCTCAGAGCTTGTAAAGTGGCCCTTGTGAGAGAAAACATTCTCATGCCTTTGATTAACCTATCTCAACAGACCTAGTTAAACTGGTGTACAAACTGTGAAGACCGCTCTTATTTCCACTATACTCCTCAGCATCTCCCACCTACATGGTCAGTGGGGGTTTAATCAAGATCTGTCAACCCTGTTGGCCCATGCCTTGTTCCTTTCTCTTTCCGGGCTTACATGTTTGCCTGAGCCTGCTCATCTTCCTGAGACAATAAAATACTTTTTAACTTGGCCAGGCATTTGGCAGGTGGGGATAGGATTTAGGATGAGAGGTTGTAACTGGTTTTATTCATGTGTATCTATTTTTATGTGTTATAACCCACCCTGAACTCTTGGAATAGAGTGGGATAAAGAATTCAAATAAATACATTTTGTCTTCCCAGAAAGACACTATTGGGATCACTGTCTAATAGTCTGGCCATTTTGTTAGTGAGGGAAAATTGACAATAACACTTGATTATTTGTTTGTTCTTTAGTCAAAATCGGACGTTGCTTGGCTAGAGAGAGACGTCGTGGACTCAGGTGATCAGGTAAGAATCTGCGGTGGCAGCTACAGCCTGAGGAGATTCCTGAGCTTAATTTGTGTCTCATCCCCAGATGGTTTATTTCTGTACAGGATTTGAGTTAGCATAGGTTGTGAATCATTCTTTATTCGACTCATGCTGGCTTTGTGTGCCGTTAATGCTCTCAGAACTCCAGGTCTGAGAGCACAGAATAACCAGACATACTGGCAGGTGAGAGGGTGTGAAACTGTGGGTGAACTTGCACGTAACACTGATTACATCTGATGTCCACAGGGCCCTGGAACATGTATAATGAGTAGTGTTACGTGGGAGGGAGGCAATGGGAGTTCTAACCCCCACTTTAAGTGTGGATTGGGAGTTTAGATTTGATCTGAACTCCCAATCTGCATTTAAAGTGGGGCTAGAAGTCCCATTGCCTACTTCACACAAAACACTACTCCAGGGTTCATTATACATGTTCTGGGGCCCCACAGACATTGGATTTAATTAGTATTACGTGCGAGTCCACCTTGTATCTTTAAATATCTCTTCCTCTGCAGCATGTACCACCAGCTTGCTGTGCACTTGTTGGCCGGGTCAGCTTGGCAGAGCTGTGACTACGGGCAATGGGTAGTCATCCCACAGTGGACCTGGATACAATTTTCTCCCTTCTCAAGCCCCTTCCTGATGTTTCAGTTTAATTTCTGTTGTCTTCTCCTTGGGCTGGGAACCGTTGATGTTCATGCACTATAAAAATACAATAACATTAAGCTTGCGCTGGCAGAAGGAAACCTGCGTCAGTCCTTGCGATGTTCATCCTTAGTGCTTCTTCACATCCAGATTTTGCTGGTCGTGCACAGCTAACTACTCGGGTTCTCCCACCTCTGAGCTTTCAGATAGAGGCGAGACCACATCAGCGGGGACAGGGTAAAAGGGCTGCCTGCCACACCCTTTTCTGATGTGTCCCGGCCCTTATTGAGCATTGTGACCGTACAATACTCGGCAGTGGGGGGGCAAAGCGGCTGTCTTCCCCACCCTCAGCCCCCTCTTTCTGATGTAACCCTGTCCCTTAAGTACCTGAGTGGGAAATAACTGATGTACTAATGAGAGCTGGAAATAACTGATGTCAGAATGCATGACAATAGAAGCAATATTGTTTAAGTAAACATATTGGTTAAGTAGACATGGGGCCAAACCAGACTCTTAACCCCAGCCTTTCTGGGCACTGGAGGCAATGCTCCAGAAATGAATGCTGTGATGCAGGCTCCTCTCTCCCTGGACGGACAGACACACACACACGCGCACGCGCGCACACACACACACGCGCACGCACACACACACTTTGGTAGGAAAGAGCACTGGGATCGGAGGGAGTCACTGCAGGCTCACCAGGCAGTGGCTACCTTCTTGAGTCCAGCAAATCAGTAGCGAATGAAAGTACGGATGTTGTGGTATGAGGCTGCTGTTTTGTACACCCAAGATCAAGCAGTAGAAGAACATGGTATTTTCCCTTGGGCTTCTGCTGGGTGGATGGGTGACATTTTGAGATCAGAACTATGACAAGTGTGTAATGATTCAAAACCTGTGTGATGGGGTGAGCCTGTCACTAGCATAGGATGGGTTAAATCTGGCCTGGGTGACACAATGCTGGGATCTTGGCTGAGGGGGCAGGGAGACCCTATGGAAGAGATGCTGGTTAGGCAATTGCCAAGGAAGCCTTGAGATGAGTGAAAGGAGTCTGATCAGGGATGAAGAGGACATCCTAGTGTGAGGGCTTCAAAAGCTTTGAGAGGCTGCCCTGAGGCTAGGAAAGGACCTGGCAAGACAATCCTGGTGCAAGGGTTGTTGAAGGTCTGAACAGACTGAGAAGGAAGGGTTGTCTAAACTCTTGGGTAGCTGTCCAGAGCAGGGCTCTGTCTACAGTACACAATAAGTTAATAGACTATCCCATGAATGGACAGGAGATGACTTGTGCCTATCGTTGAGGGTCAACGGAGACCTAGAAGGAGTGGTGTAGCCCTGGCACTGGTGAACCACTGGCAGACAGTAAGTGAATCTGGGATTTAGGCAGCCTCTTGCCTTTCTCTTTGTAGCTCCTCTAGCCTTGTCACCTCTCAGAAAGTACTGTAGATGGACTAGTAGAACCATAGGCAATACATTGGGGGGGGGGGAGGAATGTGCCCCCTCACGCACTGATTCCACAAACCCTGACACCAGCCCCATAAAGCACCAGCCAAGCACTGACTCCCTTCTAGAAGTCCCTCCCTCACTGCTGCCATAATGGTATGGCAGCAGTGGGGGAGGGACTTCCAAGAGGGGGTCAGTGCTTGGCTGGTGCTTTATGGGGCTGGTGTCAGGGTTTGTGGAATCAGGGCTGAAAGTCGAGTACGATCAGGTCTGGAGAGTAGGGCAGGATCAGGGCCAGGCTAGAGTGCAATCATGGGTGCAGTGTCCAAACGGGCAGGGCAGAGCAGCAACAACAAGGCCAGTCAGCCTTTATCTGGCAGGCAGCCAATCAGAAAGCTGGCTGGAGCAAGGACCAGTGAGGAGTGACTAGGAGGTGTGGCCAACCCAGCACAGCAGCTCTATGTATGGGAGCTTGGCACTAACAAGTGAGTGTGGCAGCAGCGCAGCTGGCCACCACATCCCAAGAGCCTGAAGGACACTGGTTCCAGGCTTGGTTCCTTACCCCCACCCATGGGGAAATCTCCAGATAACCAAGGGCCTTGGTTCAAAGCCCAGTTCCGTACAGCTGAGTTAGGTGATTCCCCTGGAGAGTCAGAGTCCAAATGGTGGCTCCTCTCCTGGAGCCCCTTTGGCTAGGGATGGGATTTACCAGCCCTGCTAATACTCTGCCTAGCCATGACCCCTGAGAGTCCCTCCCCACAGGGGCTAAGGCTCTGCTGTCATGGGGGTGGGAGGTGGGGGAATGGTGTCTGATTCTAACCTTGGAGACTTTTCACTCCATGAAAGGGAATGCCGCCTCCTCCTTTGGCTGCACAGGAATCTTGTACATGGAACTCTAAGGGCCCAGTTATCCCTTGTGTGGCTCCATGAAAACTGACATGGGGGTGGGGGGGTCAGGACACTCGCAGGCCTTTTAAAGCAGGAGCGTTCCCATTGTAGATGCTTAGCTCTTGGCTCTTTGTTTTTATCTCCTATTTGAAAGTGTCAGTGTTTCCTTGTACTGTTCTCTCCCCCCTGAGAATTCCCACTTGTTTAGAAAGCCTGCTGGTGATGCGTTGTGTACAGTCTAGAGCCTGCAGGGTTGAGCAGTAACTCTGCCCTCCATAACAAGGGAAGTTGAGTATAGCAAAAAGCAGTAAGGTGCTGAGTGCAACCACGAGCACTGTTACTGGAGAGGGGAAGGAGTGTGAAGTTGCCTCGCTCTGAGTTGGAACCGACCGCCCTCACTGCGCATCTGCCAGCTGGGTCCTTACCACCTGCATCTTTGTGGCTTGAAAAACCAAAGCCTGTGACAAGTCCTCTGTCGGGCTGTGTACATTCAGTGGCTGCTGCAGCTGCCTGCCATGCTCCCTTAGAAGAGGGAATGTGCCATGCCGAACGGGATGGGACAATGGATAAGGAACCCAGGCTACCTCGCATCTGCGCCTTCCTCACGCTGTGGCTACACAAGAAGCACAGAGCCAAACCCTGCAACCTGCCATTGCCTGCCCCTGCACAGCTCTGTAACCCGGTTAGTAGCACAGCTTGCTGGGGTGAGAGCATCCTCCACCTCTTGGCTTCACGCTGCTCACTTTGACAGCTGAGATGTTGGTCTGAGGGAGCTGATGCCGCTTGTGACTTGGGTTTTCTTTTCTTCCTATTTTTCCAGGTTATAATTGCAATGCTGTAGTACAGCCAGTTGATACTGTTGCTCTGCATTCTGCTGATGCACTAGTTGTCATCTAGCTGTAGTGATTACAGTGGTGGCTAATCCAGGACTTGTCCTGTTTGCAAACTAGGCAAGCTGTGGATTGCACTCTCCTAACTAGTAGCAAAGCGATCCAACTGTTTAGGTCCTGAGCTTCTGCAAGCTAGGTACACTGAAGAGTAACTTTCTTTTTTCTTTTCTTTTTTTGTCTTGGAGCCATTAGCTGACTTTGAAAGCTTTGTGTTGGAGTGTTTATCCATTAGGTCTTTTTGCAAATGCTTAGTTAGATCTGATGTCAGGGTGTATAAGCATGACAGAGTCTTAGGGTTTTTAAGACACCCCGTTCTCCTCCAGGCCTGCCACAACTTTGGCCATGTTCCGACAAACGATTACTTTGATGTAGTTGGGCTTACTTCTGTTTTACTCCTGAAGTGTTCACACAAACCAAGTGCTAAACTGACATTCTTCAGGAGTAGGAAGAGAAGCAGGCACTCCTGAAAAATCAGGAGTACATACTCCACTTTTTGTATTTCAGTGTAACTGTTCGCACAAACACAAGTCAACACAAGGGTGGCGACCATAGTTCAGCAATCATTATGTCTTCGCTCGGGGGAAACTGATGGAGTACTACTTTGGTAACGCTCAGATGAACAGTGCAAACTAAAGCAGAGTAGTTAGTTTGATTTAATTAAACTAGTTACTTTACTTTACCTCTGTTTGTTGGAACATGACCTCGCTTAGTCTTCACTAGTCCATATGCTCCCTAGAATGCACTAGTCCATAAGGGTTCAGCTCTGTTGCTTGAAATGCTGGAGGTATTTCAGGCCTATGAAAATATAAAATGGGTTAGGCCCATTTTGGTATCTAACAAAGAGTCACCCCAGGGCTGCTGTACCCAGTTCCAGTAACCACACATCTGGTAACTAAGTGCTAAACAGGGGCATGAGAGTGTAGCTGCAGCTACAGAAACTACCAAGAACAAAACAAATTAGGGGTTAGTGAGGCTTTCTTTTCTGACAAAAAGGTGTAATGATTCCTCCCCATACTTCATACCGTGCCTCATCAGAAGTGATAGGAAATAGCAGCCCCCCTGTGCCTTCAAGGTTATAACCAGGGACCTGAGTTCACTGCGTTTTCCCCATTGGCGCAGAGCATGGGTCCCTGGTTATAAGTAGAAGGAACACAGAAGAATTTGCTTGTGTGGCTACTTCTGATCAAGGACTCGCATTCACCACATTTAGCTTAAGGCAGAGTAGCAAGGCTGACCCTGTGATTTGGTAATAAATCTGTAATACAAACACAATCTCAGTTACTCCGTTTCCTCCCTAGCATTTTTCTGTAAGTCCCACTTTTGTTCTGGAATCTTACACTAGATCCTAATACTAAAACTTGTGCTTTTGGTGTTGAACTGGGACACTAGGCTCTCCAGGATACCAGAGCTGTAATCCACACATCACTTACTCTGGAGAAGTCCTGTTGATGCCCTATGGGAGTAAGTAGTCCCTTTTGAAGCGCTACTCTGGAGTAAGTGGTGTGTGGATTGCAGCCTAGATTTTTGTGTCGTCTTCTCTGGACCATGGCCATGAATCACAAGCCAGAGGGCTTCAATGGGGCTACTCCAGACTTAGTGGTCTGTGGATCGCAACCCATGTTTACCCTTCGTTTGTAAGAATCATCATTGAGGTCCAGGCTGGTGCCTAGCTGCAAAGAACTCTATGCTGGTGATTTAAGACTATCCTGATTTGACAAAACAGATGAGCCTGCGTGTTGGACCTATTGATATTCAACTAGCCCAGTCTCCTTGCAGAACCTTTCATTACATTCTCCAAGTAACTTTGTGTCTCTGGTAGGCTAGATGCTATGGCATAAATAGTAGCTATAGAATCTTCTGGCCTGGAGCTAGCAGGTTGATCATGATGGAAAGTAGTTACTAGGCGATGGCTGGTCAGTGACTTTGGGAAAGGGCTATGCTTCAGTCCATGGTGGGAAGGTGCTAGTGTTGCAGAAAGGACTTGTTGACTGTCTCTTCACAGAGGCCAAAAACTGAGTGAGTTATGGGGAACCAACTCCCTTCTCACCCCTTGCATATTCCTCCAAATGGGGATGGTCACATAGACAGGGCAGTGTGGACGAAGGATGTCCGGGCACTGTTCATGTGGAGGGGCAGGGGGGTACCGTCCCAGTTAAAAGTCAATGCTTCAACAATGAAGAAGAACAAAGCTTTGAATTGTACAAAAACAAATGTACTCCTAGGCTAGAGAACTCTGACCACGCCAGCCAGATAGTAGGAGGATGCACAATGCAGCAGAGTGTGTTGGTAACCACATCCGTGCACGGGTGGGGGAGGGGGGACTGAGGTCACCCTTCCTGAGATGCTTTGCCAAAGTGGGGGTGGGGAGGGGGAGTACTTCAGCAGTTCTGGCCAGAGTGGCAGATTAATGCCTGTGCTGTGCTGAACCTCTGCATTTGAGGAAAACTGTTCAAACGTGATTTAAATGCAGTTCCAGATAATCCATATCAGGGTGGGGAACCTTTTTCCCTTAGAAAGAAACAAGAATGATCCTTGTGTACAGAAAACTCCCCCTTCTCTAAGGACCCAACCTAACCCAACACCAAAAAAGTGAAGGGGGATGGATGTGACCATCCACAATAAAGTATTTATTAATACACAATGTATATATGGTAATAGAAACAATAAAATAAGTAAAATTAAAATGTGACCAAACTAATGTCTGGTGTTGACAAATGGGTAGTTGTGATCAAATAATCACCAAAACCATAAGACAAAAAAATAATGAATGTTGCCTTCAATGTAGCAAATCAGATACGCCCAAAATCGCATGAACTCGCATAAACCCAAATGTGTTTTGGGAGAAACAGGCCCCATTTCTCAATGGGTAAATATATATACAATAATGGGCCACATAATTTTAAAACAAGAAGGCATATTCTAGCTGCAAGACAAAAGAAAAGGAGGGGGGAAAACATGAATACCTTCAGAGTTGACAATATCCAACGATCTCTAAAATCCCAAATTATTTTATTTTTATCCAGCATTTATACCCTGCCTCTCCTGCTTATGCAGCTCGAGGCAGCTTTACAAAAGCTAAACAACAATAAAAACCACAACATATAAAATACATACTACAAATAAAAGGGATGGCATAGAAATATAGAAAAAAACCCAAAACGCTCCCTCACCAAAGGCCTGGTGGAACAGCCAGGTTTTGCACTGACGTTGAACTGAGGTGAGGTCCGGGGCTACCCAGACCCCCACTGGAAGGGAATTCCACAGCCTAGGCACAGCCACCGAGAATGCCGTCTCCGTTGTAGCCTCCCAGACCACCTGGGGGACATCTAGAAGGGCGCTCCTGGCAGACCGCAGGGGTCGATCCGGGACATGGAGAGTGAGGTGATCCCACAGATAGGAGGGACCTAAACCGTTTAGGGCTTTATAGGCAAGTACCAACACCTTGAATCGGGCCCGGAAGACTATAGGCAGCCAGTGCAGAGCACGGAGCACTGGTGTAATGTGCTCACAGCAAACCATCCCAGTAAGGAGATGGGCCACCGCATTCTGCACTAGCAGCAGTCTCTGGAACGTCACCAGGGGTAGCCCCATGTAGAGCGCGTTACAATAGTCCAGTCTTGAGGTGATGAAGGCATGGATGACGGTAGCCAGGTCGGAGTCTGAGATGTGCCGTACCAGCTGTAACTGGCGAAAAGCACTCCTCACTACAGCTCCCACCTGAAGATCCAGACAGAGCTGCAGATCAAGGAGTACCCTCAGACTTCAAACCTGGGAGACCAGTGGGGGATGAACCCCATCAATGATGGGGGACATCACACCCACCGCTCTTCCCACCAACATTACCTCAGTTTTGTCAGGATTCAGCTTCATTCGGCTCGCCCTCATCCAAAGATGAAAATCAAATTAGAACCAAAGTACTTACAACACTGGTTGCCTTTTGCTTCTAGCTTTGAAAAAATAGAAAAACTGACCAAGAACCTCTTCTCATATGAGATAAGATGGTCTGGACTTACTGCTAGAAATGGTAAGATTTAATCTAATTGATTTATGGATTTATTTATTTTTTGTTGTTGAGTGATTTCTAATTTGGGATTTTAGAGATCGTTGGATATTGTCAACTCTGGGTGAAAACAGACATGACCACCCTTTAACCACCCTTGGTGATTATTTATGCATGTTGCAGGGCTGTATTGGTGCCCTATGCAGCCCTGAAACATGCATAAATGACCACCAAGGGTGGTTAGCGTCATATCTGTTTTCACCCTCTGAAGGTATTAATGTTTTCCCCCTCCCTTTCTTTTTTCTTGCACCTAGCATATGCCTTTTTGTTTTAAAATTATGTGACCAATTATTGTATATATTATTTACCCATTATTTAACATCTACATGCAGCCCTTGGGGGAGGTCGTGAGAGGGTTCGGGGTGCGATGTCACCAGTATGCTGATGATACTCAGCTGTACCTCTCGTTTTCTACCGACCCAGACCCTGCTGTCTCGGTGCTATCCCAATGTTTGGAGGCCGTGGCGGATTGGATGCGGCGGAGCAGACTGAAACTCAACCCAGATAAGACGGAGGTGATGGTGGTGGGGAGGGCGAAGGGGGTGGTGGCCCCCCTGATTGGGGGGGTTTGCCCCCCTGTAGCTCAGCAGGTCCGGAGTCTGGGGGTCATATTGGACGCAGACCTGCGGCTGGAGCGGCAGGTGGAGGCAGTCGCTAAGGCTGCCTTCCGCCAGCTTTATCTGGTACGTAGGCTGCGTCCGTATGTCTCTGGCCCGGACCTGGCCTCCCTCATCCATGCCTTCGTCACCTCGCGGCTCGACTACTGTAACGCGCTCTACGTGGGGCTTCCCTTGTTCTTGGCCCGGAGGCTGCAGCTGGTGCAGAATGCGGCGGCCCGTCTTCTTACGGGGACGGGTCGCCGGGAGCACATTACACCGGTGCTCCGAGCGCTGCACTGGCTGCCGATAGTGTGCCGGGCCAAGTTCAAGGTCCTAGTAATGATCTATAAAGCCCTATACGGCCTTGGCCCCTCTTACCTTAGGGACCGCCTCGCCCTTCGCGCCCCGGAACGACTCCTGCGGTCTGCCGGGGGTGCCCTCCTGGAGGTCCCCCGTGTTAAGCGGGGGGCCACGATGGAGCGGGCATTCTCGGT
Source organism: Sphenodon punctatus (assembly GCA_003113815.1). Lineage (NCBI taxonomy): Eukaryota > Metazoa > Chordata > Lepidosauria > Sphenodontia > Sphenodontidae > Sphenodon > Sphenodon punctatus. The sequence goes on along the minus strand of QEPC01004065.1, from coordinate 1,299,427 downwards.
GGTAGGGCCGCGGCTGTGGAACTCCCTTCCGGAGGAAGCTCGCCTGGCCCCAAGCCTTTTGACATTTCGGCGAAACTGTAAGACCTGGCTGTTTGCCCAGGCCTTTGGGAGGGAGGGGGGGGTGATTTTTAATCCCCCACCTATATATTTATTTATGATCATATGTTGCCCTGTTTTATTGATATGTTTTATATTTGTATTTTAAATGTTTTAAACTGTTTTTATTGTTAACCGCCCCGAGCTGCTTTGCAGGATGGGGCGGTATAAAAATCTATTAAATAAATAAATAAAAAATAAATATTGAGAAAGGGGGCCTGTTTACCTCCAAAACAAGTTTGGGTTTATGCGAGTTCATGTGATTTTTGGATGTATGTGAATTGCTACATTGAAGGCAGCGTTCATTATTGTTTTGCCTTATGGTTTTGGTGATTATTTGATCACAGCTACCCATTTGTCAACACCAGACATTAGTTTGGTAACTTTTTTGTATTTTACTTATTTTATTGTTTATATTACTATATATCCATTGTGTATTAATAAATACTTTATTGTGGATGGTCACATCCATCCCTCTTCTCCTTTTTGGTGTTGAACCTTTTCCCTTCCCATGGGTAGAGTTGCCACCTTTTGCATTTTGACCCTGAGACTCCCATAGGCCAAAATGGAAGTGTCGAGGTCAAACTACAAAAGGTGGTAACCCTATCCATGGGCCACTTTAAAAATTGGTACAAGCTCCACAGGCTTCAAAGGGATTGGGGGCAGAGGTGTTTAAGGAGTGTGCCTCAGGGTGAGGGGAAGGAAGGGAATGGTCCATATCATGGATCCGTGCCATGGATCCACCCCCTATTCTTGAGTTAGGGCTGAAACTCTATCTGTATTCAACTTGTTTTTTGCGAGAATCAATAATCAAGAAAATCCTGGTTCTCAACACTTTCTTGGTTGAGAATTTTTTCGCAGTATACCATTTATTCTTACCGTTACCATGTTCATCTTGGTAATGCGCAAAATGGCTGCCCTTTTCCAAAAAGGCGGCAATGCTGCCGGTGCCATCTTGGAAGAGGGCTGTGCATGCACAGAACAGTTACAGCAGCCATTTTGTGCATGCACATTACTGGGAAGAACGCAGTAGACGGTAAACAGTAACCATAAACAGTATATTGAGAGAGATTCTTGACCGAGATCTCGAGCCATAATCAAGATTGTCCCAAAATCTTGGTAATGGTTCTTGATTCTCGTGAGATTTTTGCAAGAAAGAAATTCTCCTTTGAGTGTATTCCCTCATCTCTACTCCCTTCCCCTGGGCTCACTTTTTCAGTGCTTTAGGATAGGGATTTGGATCCAGGGGTCTTCAAATCCTGGAATTAGAAAGGGGCTAAATAAAAAAAAGCAGTTGGATTTGCCCCATTGGCCACAGGTTGCCCATGGGGATCCATTATTACTCCATTGAGGATGGGGGGCTGAATGCTAGGTCTAAGTATGGTTTGCCATTCTCTATGTTGGCCAAACATCTGAGAGCTGTAACTGCTCTTAAAGTTGGCTCCATCTGAGCCCTAATCCAGACTGGATTTCAAGAGTGCCTTGGAATGTCAAGCCAGATCATACTTGACTGCCCAGATTCTGGTTGGTACTGGATCCTTCAGGGAAAGGTTCTCTATAGTGAACAAATAAATGCTCATAGGGGACCCTCTATCCTAACCCTAGACAGCTAGTGGCTGTCTGAGGCATGGATGTGTAGATCCTGTCTATATAAATTTCCAGAATGTTCACTACTACTTAGTCATGTAAATGGCTGGTTGCTTGAATTAGCTGGTCTCCCTCACTTGTGTCAGGTAGTTCCACAGGTCTGTTTGTGCTTTGGAGCAGCATTCAGATTTGGTTGGTTTTTTAAAATTATAATTCTGTTTGTTAGGACTTTAGACTTCACAGATTCAATAATACAATAAAAGTTTGCCAAAACATTTTTTCTCAATTAATATGTGCTCAGTGGTACCTTGAATACCTGTAAAATTACAAAGAACCTGGGACAATCAAGGTACACAGTGGTAAGTGAGCAATATATCTTACAGGGGAGGGTTGTAAGAACCCTCGCATAAGCACATAACAAGAAGACGGAGGTGGGGGGAGGGAGGGAGGAAAGAAAAATATATTTCCAAAAAGGAGGTGGGGAAATGCATATAAACCACAGTAATGGGTGTATATATAATGAGTACTATCTGCCATCTGGATGATTTTAAAAGGAGTCTATAGCAGGGAGCAGGCTGCTTGGGCACCTGGCCCTTTAAGGAAGCTCCCATTGATTAGTGAAACTCAATAGAAGCAAGTGAAGTAAGAACAGCTGGGCTTTGGGCAGGGCAAAGCCAGCCAAAAGCTTAAGAAGACTGAGCTGGCCTCAGTCAAGGGGGGAGACAGTAAAAGAGGCAGAAACCAGAAAGGGTTCTGCCTGCGAAGGGTGGCTGAGAGCTTTGGAGCCAGCCCAAAGGCTTGTGAGTTGAGTACTGGAGAGAGTACTGAACTGTATGGGACTTGGGTATGGTTGAGGACACTGTTAATAAAAGGCACAAGTGGAGCTAATTCCTGTGTGGGCCTGGGTTTTGGGGGGTTGGATCCTGAGAAGATGTACCCTGGGGCCCAGTACACAGGTCCCAGATGATTAGAGCACAGGGGTGCTCTATAATAGTTAAGGTGTGTTACACTTCCATTATAAGGCTCCAACATTCTATTTGCTATAACATTGGCATGATTAAAGATAGAATTGTGACATTTGTGGAGAAGGATCACTGGAGACGGTGGTTCAAGTTGTCCAAATATCAGCCAAATCGGTTGGATAACAGCTGAAATATTGCAGTTTGAAAACTGCACTTTGAAAGCCTGTTTTTTCAAAAGTTAGACCGTCTTGATCTTGGCAGGATAAAGGGATTTTGTGTTGGCTGGGAGGAGGTGTAAACCTTTTAGAAAATTCAAGGAGGCTGGTGGGATGTGCTTTTTGGTGTACTTTTTGTAAATTCGGTTAGTAGTTTTTAAGTTATGACATCCTGAAAATTCTGTGTTAGCCTATGGAGACCATCCTGAGTGTGGCGTGCTTGTGAACACTCCGTGTATAATGCAGAGACTCTTTAAGAACAAATCGTCTTGAATACTGGGGACTACAACTCCCAGCAGGCACTGCTTGCCAGAGCCTATCAGTGCTGGGGAAAGAGAGGGAACTGCACCTCCCAGAGGGCAGTGTGAGTGACTGGTCAGCCATGTTTAGAGCTGATCTGGTGAGGAGGGGCAAAGCTTGTGGAAGGGAGAGAGCTGAAGGTCATTCTGATCTGATCCCGCACAGCAGGCGCCTTGATTTGAGGGCCAGGGATGCCGAGATGACTAATCAACAGAGCTAGCTAATCCTGCAGTGATGTTTGGGGTGGTTGGTCTTGCCCCCTAAACCCACCCAGAACCACAGAGTGCATGGATTTCAGTGACAGCCCTTCCCCCTCCAAAAACATGGGGTGTCTGGGCTGTGGCTCCAATGGGGCGCCCCATTGAAGGAGCATAGCTGGGACTGGAGCTTACCTAGGATGGTCCCAGGTGCAGGAAAAGGGCAGAGGTTTATCCTGGAGACGGACAGGAGGCTACAGGCAGGATGGAATCGATCTTCTTTCAGTGCTTCTCCCTCGACTTTCCCAACCCCCACTAAGGAATGAGGGATAAGTGGGTGCTCTGGGCTGATACAGTGGGTGTTCTGCAGGAGGCGGGCAGGGAGATGGTGGGGTCCTGTGCAGAGCAGCCCTGTGGAGCAGAGTGGCAAGTGTAGTCCAAGAGGAAGAGCGAGCCTCAGCCCAAGGAGGGAAATCCTCTGGGGGAGCACAGAGGGAAGGAACATGCACAGAAGGGGGGGGGGGGGGG
>QEPC01004065.1:1224170-1294937 GCA_003113815.1 Sphenodon punctatus | reverse complement strand
CCTTCTAAACTGAAGGGAGCAGCTCTTCCACCTTGGCCTCCCCTAAGCCCTGCTCCCTTAGTGGTTATGCTGCTCAGCATTCTACTGCGTTAGCAGGACAAATTTTCTCCATTGCATTGTATTTAACAAGAAACTTGGATATTCCATAATCAAAACACCTCCCATTTGCAAGAAGAGTTAAGTCTCTTGCAAATTCAATCATGCACTAAAAAGCATGGAAATTGGAAGTTAAGGCTCCCGTCTTGACTTCCATGTCATGTTTGCAGTAAAGACATTGTACAGTCTCACATATTGTGCTCACTTACAACTTAGGCTCCATGCACCCACACTTTGCCTTCATCTTTCAGCCCCAGTCCTCTTCCTCTGCAGGTTGGGGGCAACACTGAAGCTGGGGGACAGGATGGCATGAGCTGACCCCTTACCCCCTCCTTTCCCTCTATCCTTTCATTTCAGTTGGGGAGAATGTCACAGCTGACTAATGGCTCACATCTGTTCCTCTTACCACTGCCCTCCCAGAACACAGTGAAGTTGGGTAGAGTCGTATACAAATGTTTAATTAAAATGAAGTTGGTTATGCATTGAAATTAATAAAATGGAATGACTGTAACAGCAGTGCCAGTTTCTAAATAAATACTATTGTCATTCCAACATCCAATTAAGTGATTGTGAAATAATACAACACAGCTGCATCTTTGGGAGTATATGGGGAAGGCAAGAGGGTGTGAAATGATGAGGAAGGCACCAGATGCAGTAAGTGGAATGGATGGAATAACAGGGGAAAATATAAAGCATGCAGGATTAAGTAAGTGGGTGGAATAATTAGAAATAGTTACACTAATAAAGTTCTGAGTGAAATAACTGATTTGGAAGACTGGTGGAAGATCTGAGGAAGCAGTCCTATCATTTTACCCACTTACCATAGCTGACTCCCTATCCTTTGACTCCCAGTAGCCTCCCTCCCTGTTGTTCCATTTCCTCTCCTGTGTTTGTTTGGGGGTTTTGTTGTTGTTTTTTGTCATTCCACACACACACATCTGTTCCATATGACACATACAGACAAACGTATTTCCCAGGACTTTTGAGTTCTCTGTGAGGGGAATGGGGGCTACAGGGTTAGATGGGCAACTTGGACCCAGGACTCCTGGGTTGTCTGTTAGAAGGTTGAGAGCAGGGGAGAGGAAAACAGGCTCGGAATGAGGACTATTGAGTTGGCTGTGAAGGGAGTGCAGCCTACTGGATTAGAGGGGTGGAGAGGCTGGGAGCCAGGAGTTCTGAGTTCTCTTACAGGGCCGGGACCAAGTAGATTAGAGGGGGAGGAGTGGGAGCCAGAACTCCTAAGTTCGTTCGTTCTTTCTTTCTTTCTTAAAGAGGAAACAGAGAGGGTGAAGGGCCAGCTCACGCCCTCCTGTCCCCAGCTTCAGTGTTGCCCCCATCCGAGGAAGAGGATTGGGGCTGGAAAATGAAGGCTTGTGGGTGCATGGAGCCTAAGTTGTAAGTGAGCACAATATGTGAGACTGTACGACGTCTTTACTGCTAACATGGCACGGATGTTAAGGCAGGAGCCTTAACTTGCAATGTCCATGCTTTTTAGTGCATGATTGAATTTGCAAGAGCCTTAACTCTTCTTGTAAACCTGAGGGTTTTTTATTATGGAATATTATTAAATGTGTCTATCTTTCTATGGAAAGTATACGTCCATCTCTCTGTTTCAACCATGTACCAGATGTACTTCAGCCATCCCTCAAATGTAGGGGGACTTGTTTCTTCCAGTTTCTAAGTAGTATAGCTGTGCCAGCTAGGGTGGCCAGATATGCAAATTTTAGAGGACACTTGTGAGAAATACAGCTTGCAGAGCTGCATTGGCTCCAATGCAGCCCTGCAACCTGTATTACTCATAAGTGTCCTCTAAAATTTTTATATCTGGCCACCCTAGTGTCAGCTAGAAATAAGAATTTAAGAAGCTTCTGGAGACTGGCACTCTTGATGTCAGGATTTGATAATCCTAATAGAATTTCACAAGGTTCAAAAGTCAACCCCTGTTGCCCCACAGTTTTCTGTACAAAACTGTAACATGTTATTCCAGTGAGACTGAATTTTTTTGGACACAAAACCATAAGATGTGTTCAAATGCATGGTCTTAGGCCACGTGCCAGAAAATGGTTAATTTAATGTTGTTGGGCCTTATTTTGGTTTTACTTCTGAACCGTTCACATGAACAGAGCGCTAAACTGATGTTCTTTCAGGAGTAGGAAGAGAAACATGTACTCCTGAAAAATGAATATATACAAACCAAAGGGGAATATCTCAAAATAACTCTTTGTATGAACACTTCAGTATGAGGGTGGCAGCTACGGTTCATTGATAGTTGAATCTCAGCTAAAGGGGACCTTGATGCAGGACTGCTTACACTGTTGGTCTGAATGCTACCAAGGTGGAGTGGTTACTTTGATTTTAATTAAATCAAAGTTGTTACTTTGGCTAACCTGTGTTTTGTTAGAATATGGCCTAAAAGCGAGAGAGAGACGCACGCACGCACGCACGTACGTACGTACTGGTAGTATGGGAGTGCCCAACTTGCTTTCTCTGTTCAACCCTGATCACGTCTCCTCTCTGACTTCCCTATTCAGCACAATAATGTGTTTGAACAGACCATATGCCATTCACAGATCTTGGCTTCTCCACTGCCTCCCTGACATGTGGAGGGAGTGAGGGTGCACTGAAAGCTGCTTTGTGCGCTGAAGATGCACCAAGTCTCCTGTCTTTACAGAGCTGCTCAGATTGCTGAGCAGATGGGGGTTCTCTGACTTGCCAGCCACATTCCTGTTTATACAACAATAATGGAGGGGTGTTGTGTGGCAGCAACTTCATGGCTCAAACATTCCTGTTGTTGCCACATACACTAAAAAGTCAGGAGAGTTGCTGCTGTCAAAACTCTGTTGTTGACCTTGACAGCTGCTCTGGCCTAGTTGATTTGTGGAATAGCATGTTGACTTAGATCACACTGATAACAGGGGACTTGAGGTGGCTAGAGCTGAGCAGGTGGTAGACTGTGAGAGCGCACTTGACTTGTGCTGAAGCTGACCCATTGCAGTAGAGATCTCTTTTAAGAAGCTGTACCATGGCGGTGGCGAAGAGTGCTTTCTTCTCCTCTGCCATAGCATCTTCAAAGTCCAGCAGAGCTGATCTGGGTGGTAGACAATCCTGGTGAATCTGGATGTCTCTGTCTGGAGTCTAAATCCATTATTGGCCACTGCAATGAGTTTGCCACCTACTGCTTAGACTACATTGTTCATAATAATTAGACCATATCTTGGGGGCTGCTATTTTGACTGCACAGTCGGGGTTTGGGAAGGCTCAGTCTTGTCCCATTTATTTGGAGTTGCTTCAGTTGCTGTTGCCCCCTGGTTTGGAAATTGTTCTTGGGTGGTTGCCTTACAACTTCAGGTGCACCTGGATGTTATCAGATTTCTGGACCCATGTTAGTCCACTTTTTGTCTTGGGAATAGTATTGAGACGGCATTGATGGCCATGGTCCACAATCTACGCCTGGAAACGGACAGGGGCACTTTTACCCTTTTACCCTTTTTAGATCTTTTGGTGGCCTTCGATCCAGTTGATCAAGAGGTGTTGATGCAACTGCCTGACCTGGCAGGGGTTTGTAGGCCTGCACTTGAGTGATTCCATTCATTGCTGTTGAGGAAGTCCTAGCAGGTGTGATGGGAGATTGTCATCTCCCAGGACTTCGCCTGTGGAGTCCCACAGGTTTCCATCTTGTCTTCTCTCTTGTTCAATGTGTACCTGAGACTGCTGGGCAAGATCATGCATAAACTGGAGTGGGGTGTGATCAGTATGCTGATGATGACATCCAACTCTGTCTCTTTCATCTGACCTGGGTCCTGCGGTCTTAGTGCTTACCCAGTGCTTGGCTGCCATTGATGACCTGGATGCAGTTGAGTTAACTGAGACAAAATCCAGGCAAAACTGAAGTGACAATAGTTGGTTGGCTTTGTGACCTGGTTGTACACCTCTCATTGATGGGGTTCAGCCTCTTCTGGTTCTTCAGGCTTTTGGCATTAGGCTGCTCTTGGATCTATTGCTGTGCCTGGAACATCAGGTCAGGGCTGTGGTCCAGAGCACTTTTCACCAACTCAGTCTGGTGAGAGGGCTGCAACCTGGTCTTTCTGATCACTGTTAGCTATGCCTTCATAAGCTTGAGGCTAGACTTCTTCAGTGTGCTCTGCGTGGGGCTGCCCTTGATGACTGTTGGGAAGCTGCAGGCGGTGCAGAATGTGTTGGCCCACCTTCTGTCAGGGGTGGGTTGCCAGGAGCACATTAAATGTATGCCTTGGAGTCTGCACTGGCTCCCTGTAGCCAGGGCCCCATGGATTCTGCATTTCAACTGTTACTGCCAGTGGGGAAAATACAGAATCCACGGGGCCCGTCCTATAGCTTTCCTTGCACATCTCAAGATGATGATTTTGACACACAAAGCCCCAAATGTCCTGGACTCCACATAATATCTAAAAGACTACTGGAGACTACTAAAAGACTTCCTATGCTCCACCACGATCCCTGTAGTCAGCTGGGGGTGCCCTCTTGCAAGTACCACCTGCCTGTCAAGTCCATACAGCAAGGGTATGCAGAGAGGCATTCTCAGTGGCTGCCCCTCTCCTTTGGAACTCCCTTCCTCAGGAGTTTCATCAAAGCCTGAGCATTTCCAGGGATAGTGTAAGACCTTTCTATTGGCCCAAATCTTTGGCAGGTGAGAATACAGTTTGGGGGTAAACAAATTTTATGGGGACTTTTATGTATTTTAGGTATCCTTACGTTTTTATATGCTGTTACTAGACATGAGTCTGGATAAGGTGGGATACATATTTAAATAAAATATTAAAATGTTAATAAATATTTTTAATAAATATTAAAATATTTATAAAGAAAAGGAGTGTGGCCCAAGATAAAGTGTCAAAATATCTCCCTCACCCCTTGCTGTGCTGGCTGCTTGCTGAAGGGCTTACTGTTGTTTTTCTCTTGATTCTGGAGGTAGGAGACTTCCATAAATCCATGCCCATCCTGGCTGGTGAAAGCCAGCTGGGAGACATTGGGGCCATTGCTGGCTGGGGTGACCAGCGCCTCCCTTCGGGAAGGCAGGGTGCCAACCTTCCTTAAGGTGACGATTGTTCGACCTCTGTTTAAGAAGCCATCATTGGACGTTGATTTCCCCCACCAGCTATCGGCCTGTCTCTAGCCTTCCCTTTTTAGGAAAGGCTATTGAATGGGCGGTGGCTTATCAGCTTCGGGTGCATCTGGATGCTATTGGATTCCTGGACCTTTCGCAACCTGGTTTCCATCCTGGGCATGGCACAGAGACTGCGCTTTTGCCCTTGGTCAATTACCTTCGCCTGGAGTTAGACAAGGGAAATTCTACCTTGTTGATTTTATTAGATACTTCAGTGGCTTTTGATACCATTGATCATGAGGTGGTGTTGTCTCACCTGTGGGACCTGGCTGGAGTGGGTGGGGCTGCTCTTCAGTGGTTCCTCTCTTTCTTGGCCGGGAGGTCTCAGCAGGTGGTGTTGGGTGATTTCTCATCATTTTTCCAGGATCTCCCTTGTGGGGTCTTGCAGGGTTCCATTCTGTCCCCCCTCTTGTTCAGTGTGTCTATGCAGCCACTGGGCGAGGTCATTCAGGTTTGGGGTGCAGTGCCATCAGTATGCTGATACTACCTCTCCTTTTCAACCGACTCGGGTCCAGCAGTCTCAGTGCTTACCCTTTGCCTGGCTGTTGTGGGGGACTGGATGAGGGCGAGTTGACCGAAGCCAAATCCTGACAAGACTGAGGTGATGATGGTTGGCCGGTCTTGTGCCCTGGAGGGGATTGAGACTCCTCTTATTGATGGGGTTTGGTCCCCTCTGGTTGATCACGTTCACAGCCTCAGATTGCTTCTGGATCCTTTGCTGCATCTGGATTGCCAGGTTGTGACGATAGCCAGAAGCACTTTTCACCAACTCCATCCAGTGGGGAGGCTGCGACCTTTCCTTTGAATTCAGATCTGGCCACTGTCATCCATGCTTTCATCACCTCGAGTTTAGACTACTGTAATGTGCTCTATGTGGGGCTGCCCTTGGTGATGGTTCTGAGGCTGCACCTGGTGTAGAATGCGGCTGCTCACCACCTCATGGGGACGCGTTGCTGCAAGCACATAACACCGGTGTTCCGTTCGTTGCACTGGCTGCCGATAGTCTTCTGGGCCCAATTCAAGGTTCCGGTGAGAACCTTTAAAGCCTTAAACACTAAGGATGGGACTCTGGGCAAAATTTCGGTTTCGGTTCTCATGTATTTCGGTTCTTTTTCTGTTTCGGTACTATCGTATCTTTTGCATTGATTTTTGTACCGGATTTTTAACATTATGGTTTTTCGGTGGGGGACAAACCGCAATGTTAAAAATCCAGTGCAAAAGATCTGATAGTACCGAAACCGAAAAAGAACCGAAATTTCAGATTAATTCGAAATTCCCATTTTCGGGTACTTTCGGTTTTATCCAAAACCGAAATTCCCATCCCTACTAAACACCCTAGGCCCCATCTATCTGAGGGATCACCTGACTCCGTGTCCCATCGTGGCCTCTGCGATCGGCTAGGAGGTGCCTTCCTGGGGACTCCGGGTTTTCGCCAGGTCTCGACTATGAGGAGGGCGTTCTTAGCCATCACACCTTTGCTGTGGAACTTCCTCCCTCAGGAGGTCTGCCTGTGTTCAAGCTTGGTGGCCTTCTGGAGGCAGTGGAAGACCATTTTATTCCATCAGGTTTTTGGCAGCAGGAACTGAATTGTGGAGGGTTGATTTAAGGAGGAGGATGGTGGGAGGTTCTTGGAGTGTAGGAGTGGGCTGGGTTTTGTGAGGGGGTTATATTTTTTTAAAAAAATTATATTTTATTTTATTTTTTGTAAGCCGCTCTGAGCTGTCGAGGAAGAGCAGGATATAAATATGAATAAATAAATAAAGTGGCGGACAGAAACTTTCTGATGCTCTGTATTGTTATTGTCAGGGGCTCAAAGCTGAGGCATATTTCCTCAAACTAGCATTTCCCAAATTGTGGTGCATGCCAGTCGGAGGTAGATGAACATGTACTGGATTTGTGATATCACTCTAGGGGTTGGGAGAGCACCCCATGGGTGGCAGCAGGGAGTGAGCAGGAGTAGTGGCTAAGTGGCCTGCACATCCCTGCAAGACTGTGGGAGCCTACAGCCTGTGCTCTGCTCCCTTGGGAAGGGGGATGTGATATGGGGCACAGTGGTCAGCACAAGCAATGACTTTCTCCCCTCCCTGTCACTCCCCTGATAACAAGAAGTCATGATCTGCAGACCAGCACTATCCCTCACCCCCTCAGTTTCCTCCCTATCCTGGTCCTCACCTTCAGCTCCTCATTGTCCCAACCTCGCCGGTGCCATGATAGCTATAGTGGAGATCACTCAAGAGCGGGCCATGGGGCAAAATAGTTTGGGAAATGCTGCCTCTCCTGGATTAGGTTTCTACTCCTGGAGTCTTTCATCCTGCTCACCCTTGTGTCTTTGTTTCAGGGTGAAGGCATTAAGGAGATTAACATAACGCACCTTGTGAAAGAGGGCTCTGAGAAGGCGGATCCTTCCCAGTTTGAGCTTCTGAAAGTTCTGGGACAGGGTTCTTTTGGAAAAGTGAGTTATTTTGGTTTCCTACACTGGCTAAAGGTTGCTCCATTTGGGCAGGAAAGGGAGGAATTGGGCTCATTCAGGGCACCATCTTGCATGCCTCCCCCAAAGTTCTACCTGGAATAATAGGGTGTGGATGGAGCTGCCTCTGAGTCTGGGCAGCGCTGTGGGTAAAGTCTGGTCTCTCAGTCCTTGTAGGCAGAGCTCCTGTAGGCTTCATTGGATGTTCCAAGGAAGCATGGGTTGTTATCTCCGAGACACCAGTGTGTCTACTCTGAACTGGGCACATCCTGAGCTACAGATGATTGAGAGCTTGTTTACATTAAGGAGAAAAGAGGGTTTGGGAGGAAAGGGAGGAGCTTTGAGGTAAAATTGTAGACGGCAAGATTAAAGTTGCAAGTCAAGCACAACTTTGGGTAGAGGTTAGTGTTCGAGCAGAGGTTCCCAGACTGAAAGAAAGGAGGGCCGGGATCATGGAGTTTTGCCATGGATCTGTCCCCTATCTTTGTGTACATGCCCTCATCTCTGTTACCTTCCCCTGAGCTCAGATTTTCAGCAGTTGGAGGTAGGAATTATTATTTTTTATTATTAATGTAGCATCCAAAGTGTACCTGGTACTGTGCAATCAGTATTTATAGACAGGTCCCTACCCCAAGGGGTTTACAATCTGAGAGATGAGGGAGGGGGATACAAGGGAGAGATGAACATCAGGAGACAAGAATACATTCATGAGGTTGAAAAGTTGCAGGTGCACATGCTTAACTTAGTTACAGGGCAGAGATAACGAGTGGGGGTGGGAAGAGGATGCAATTTCACTCGTGTTGAGCCAGGGAAAGCCTGATGGAAGGTTTTCTGGAGGAATTGGAAAGTTGGGAGGGAGTGAGCAGAACGAATGTATCCAGGGAGGGAGTTCCAGGCCTGGGGGGCAGCAAGAGAGAAGGGGTGAAGATGTTTAGAGGAGCAAGGGAGTCACAAGCAGGCGAGGGTGGGGTCAAAAGAGGAGCAAAGCTCCCAGGCAGGAGTGTGGTGGAATACAAGATAGCAGAGAAATGTGTGGGACTATGGTCATTGAAGAGCCTTGAAGGTGAACACCAGGAGCTTGTGCTGAATATGTTCACGTAGAGGGAGCCAGTGCAGGGCGCAGATGAGGGGCCGAACGTGGTCAAAGTGACGGGCAAGGTGGATGACTTTGGCAGCAGAGAGTTGGATGGAGATGAGGGGGTGAGATCATAGTCAAGCCAAGAGATGACTAGAGCATGGACTAGGGTTTTTGCAGTGGCAACAGTAAGGCAGAGCCTGATTTTAGCAATATTATACAGAGCGAAGCGACGGGATTTGGCAACAGTCTAGGTCTGAGGCATAAAGGAGAGGGAGGAGTCAAAGATGAATCCCAGGCTACACGCTTGAGGGACAGGCTCCATGATGACATCCTCAATGGAAAGTGAGAGGGAAGTTGGAGGGGAATGTTTTTGGGGAAAGATGAGTTTGGTCTTGGTCATATTAAGTTTGAATTGTTGGAGAGACATGCAAGCAGACATGTCAGCGAGACAGTCACCGTTATGACACTGAATGGAGGAGGAGAGCTTCGGAGTGGAGAGAGAGTTGCGTGTCATAAGCATATAGGTGATACTGGAAGCTGTGAGATTCCATGAGTTTATCCAGAGAAAGAGTGTAAAGGAAGAAGAGGGCCCAGGACAGAGCTTTGGGGAACTCCCACAGAGCGGGGAAGCAATGTAGAGAAGGTACCAGTAAGAGAAACGTTGAAGGAGTGATTTGAAAGATATGAGAAGAACCAGTCGAGAACGGAGTCCCAGAAACCAAGGGAGCATAGCGAATCCAGGAGGAGGCCATGGTCGACCGTATCAAAGGCAGCAGAGAGATCGAGGAGGATACGAATGGAATAGAGGCCCTCAGACGTGGCTAAGAGAAGGTCATTGGTGATTTTAGTGAAGGCCGTCTCGGTCGAGTGGAAAAGGTGGAGACCCGATTGAAGGGGGTCAAGGGAGGAATTAGAAGAGAGTAAATCAAGACAGTGCATGTAGGCAGTTTGCTCCAGCTTGGAAGTGAAGGGTCAGAGCGAAATGGGACAATAGTTGGAAGGGTCGGAGAGGTCAAGAGTGGCCTTCTTAAGGATAGAGGAGACAGTGGCATGTTTGAAGGCCAATGGAAATGACCCAGTAGAGAGGGAGAGATTGATGATGTGCAGTAGAGAAGGTGCAGCAGTGGGGCAATGGCCGTTAGGAGGCGAGAGGGGATGGGATCAGGCAGATGGTGGGGTTAGATGAAGAGAGGAGGGAGGTGACCTCATCAAGGGAAACTAGGGAGAAGGGGAAGAGAGGCAGAAGGGGGAAGAGCAGAGAAGGAAATTGGGGGGGAAGAAGGTTGAGAAGCAATAGCAAGGCAGAGTTCATCAATCCTGTTGAAAAAAAAGAGAAGATCCTGTGCACAGAGAGAGGAATGGGGGGAAGAACAAAAATAAATAAATAAACTTTGAGAAGAGACTGCAGGGGTTGCGGAAGTGAGATTGATTTAATGTGGAATAATAGTGATCTTTGGCCAGGGAAAGGGCATCACTAAATGCAGAAATAGCAAACTTAAAGTGGAGGAAGTCAGCAAGCTCATGAGACTTCCGTCAGAGGTACTCAGCGGCTGAAGAGCAAGATTGGAGATGGCGGATGGTAGGGGTGAGCCAAAGACAGGGGTTTATGTGACAGATTGGACTGCATAAGTGGGGAGTCGAGGGTGGAGTAAAGGAATGAGTTGAAGATGGAGACAGCAGAGTCTGAGCAGGAAATAGAGGAGAGGAGAGATAGATGAGAGAAGGGGGAAGAGGGAGGAAGCAAAGTCAAGAAGGTAGATGGATTGAAGGTCATGGAAAGAGCGAGAGGTTGGGGAAGCAGGAGAGGGCGAGTGGGAGATGCAGAATGAAGCAAGGTGATGGTCAGAGACAAGAAGGGCATCAAAGGAGAGATCCAAGAGAGAACATTTTTTTTTAATAAGACTAGATCATAGAGTGGCCATCATGATGCATCGGGCAATCAGTCCACAGGCAAAGGTCAAAAGAAGAGGTCAGCAAAAGGAAGCAGAAAGCAGCACGGTCAGAGGGGGTGTCCATATAGATATTGAAGTCTTCAGGAATGAGGGTGGGAATATTGTCATCAGAAAGGAAGTAAACCATGTGTCCAAGTCAGAGAGAAAAGAAGATAAGGAGCCTGGGGGCAGTAGATGACAGCAACGTGGAGGTGGAGTGAGGAGTAGAGGCGAACACTATGGGCCTAAAAGGAAGAGAGAAAGGGAGGAGTGTGCTGGCAAGATTCGGCAAGAAGCAGGCAAACGTCACCACTGCAACCTTCGGAGTGTGGTGAGTGGGTGAACAAGAGGCCGCCAAGGGATTGGACAGCAGGAATGGCAGTGTCACGGGGGAATACAGGTTTCTGTAAGGACAAGGAGCTGGAGGGAGTGGGAGAGGAAGAGATCATGGATGAACAATGCTTTTGGATGGAAGGGTGGCTGTTCCAGAGGGCACAAGAAAAAGGCAGCTGAGATGGGGTCAGATGGGATGGGGATAAGGTTGTGGAGAGGAGGTGGTGGCGGGAGTAGGATTGGGGGCTGAGATATGGGGATGTGGAAGTGGGGTTGATAGGAAGGAGGAATGTTGCTCCAAGGGGTGAGTTGGGAGAAAAGGAGTTTAGGAGATGAGGAGGAGAAGGGAAGAGAGCTACATGGAAGCAGACCAGATATTTACTGCATGTGGGCAGGACTGACAGATGGGAGCTAACATGATGCAGAGATGCAATGAATGGTATAGCAGTCACAGGAACAGACGGTACACAACCTGGCCCCAAAACGACCAGCACCCTTTTGCGTCACCCTTTGGCCTCCACCCACGGACTGCTGCTCCCAAGGCTGAGTGCAAGGAAATGAAGAAAGTTACCTGGGGAGAAGAAAGAGACAGACAGGCAATTGGATCCAAGGGCCAGATCCAGGAACTGGAAAGGGACTGCATGAAAACATGTCATGTGCCACATTTGGCCCCTGGGCCTGAGGTTCCTCACCCCTGGGCTACAGTTTCATTTTGAGTTTTGAGGTAGCCAACCACAAGCTAAATCACCTCTTATTCTTGATGCAGACAAATCCTGACAGACCGCACGAAGGGCTGGTGACCTGTACATTGGAGTTAGAAGGCTGAGCTGTCCTTTGGTGGTCTGGAGACAGTATTGGATGGGGGATGGTGGGAGGGCAAGCAGCCAAGGAAACAAGGTGGGTGTCGGGGGTGGGGAAGACTGCTCAGCTGGCAGGCTGTTTTGCAGATGATTTTGTGGGGGAGAAAAGGGCAAACCGTTAAAACATCCTCCCCAAACTAGCCTTTGAGACTCCCTTGTTTGTAGAAGTCGAAGCATGAGAGAAGTTGCTTTCCTAGATATTTATCTGCTGCTTGGTAAAGGGATTAAATTCTACCTGACCAAATACGGTTCCATGCTGACTTCTTCTGTCGTCCTATGCATAGGTCTTTTTAGTAAGGAAGGTCACCCCACCAGACAACGGCCACCTCTATGCCATGAAGGTCCTGAAGAAAGCAACTCTGAAAGGCAAGTAGGGATTTACGTGTTCTGATGTCCCTCGGAAAGTCACACTGAGGAAATGGTGCTCCACTGTTCAGACTGGTGCACCCACCGCTTCTCCCCACAGCTGGCTGGAAGCTGGCCATTGCATTAGTGCAGAGGGGGCTGGATGCAGTCCTTCCTCAGACCCCAAGAGGGAGAAGCCTTCAGCGCTGGGAGTGGGAAATGGTGTGGCTCAAATGCTGTTTCCAAGAGCCGAGTGTTTGCCCCTGGAGTCGATGATGGGGTGCTGTGGTGTTGTGCTTGCATCTGAGTGCCTTTTTCTCCATAGTGCGTGACCGTGTCAGGATGAAAATGGAGCGGGACATTCTAGCAGACGTGAACCATCCTTTTGTAGTAAAATTGCACTACGGTGAGTACAGAATTTGCCTGGGCCAAGGGGAATGGCCATGCTTCTGTCCAGGTAGCAGCTCTGAAAAGCAGTCCTGCCCTAGGCCCCAGTTCCACACCTGGTACTGAAGATTTTGTCCCTCCCCCTGGCTAGCCCACTATGGGTCCCTGCCCACCACATGACCAGTGGGGAGCTATAGCCTTGGGATTGGCTCCTGAGCCTACCAGGATTGGGGCTTTGTTTGCCCTCCAGGCCTAGGATGACTGCCCTGCTTGCCCTTTTCCTGCTTTGTGCATCTGCTGTCAACCAAGGGTTTGGTCCACATATAACGGTATCTGTTACCCTGTGTTCAGGACTTACCTTGCAGTAATGACCCTGATAAGAAACCCAACGTGCGCACACCAGAATTTACCCCAAGGGAGAGGGCTGTTATTGTTGGGTAATTTATGTGTTGTAAATTTTAAGTGTGTCTAACGGCTTCTTCCTGGACTAGTGCTTTGTAAGACCTAGTGCCTTTCCCAATTTGGACAATGACTTAAGCAAAACTACTGTGGCATGTTCAGTTCCCAGCTGAGTATGGACCCCCTCTAGGATGGACTTTCCTTGTTTTAGGCTGTGGGCTTAAATTCTGCGCCAGTGTTCATTCACGTTGTCATTTCATGTTTATTCATGGATCTCTGTATTGGGATCTCTTGTGGGACCCTCAACACTTGAGGCCCAGTGTGATTGCTCAATCTGCACTTTCTGGGATCTGGCTCCTTTCCCCTGAATACCAGAGATGGAATTGCTCAAAATTCAGTTGCCTATGTGACCACTCTGACAAAGTAACTTTTAAGCCTTGTGTTAACTTGGTCTGCGATTTGGCACTATTAAACCTGTATGTTTAAGCCACATCCTTTTTAAAGCTCGTTTTCTCTTTTACCATTGAATCCAGCTTCCCCTTCTCCTGATCTCCAGACAAAGCTCTCCAGATGTAGCTAGTGCCCAAGCCAGGATGACACCAATAGGAACACCTCCGCTCTTAGGAAAGAGATTGTGGAAGTTTTATCTACTACAGAGTGGTCAGAATCTCCTGTATCGCTTCTCATCTGTAATTCAGTGTTCCTCCAACTGCTGATTGTCAGCTAGGTCTATATGGGTTGGTTAGGGTCTGAATTTCAAGTGAAGACTGCCACCTAGTGAAACACTATCCCCATTTCCTGCAGGACTTGTGGTACATTCACACAAGACCAAAAAACAAACCACCAAACCACTTTGTTCTGTTTTGCCCTGGATTTTGTTTTGTTTTTTAAACTCTGTAAACTGATTAGGTCACAGGATGCCTCCGGTGTAATACCAGTTAACCTGCACAAACCCAGATTTAACAATCTTAGGTTTTTGTTCTTGTGCCTTTTGTGTAATGTTGAAACGGATATCTCCCACTTTGTCTACCCAGTACCAGAGTGGGGCATTATGGAGAATGGGCTGTGTGGTCCCTTCCTCATCTACTTCCCACTTATACACTTTGGTCCCTAGAAGCCCCGCTGGCCCTTGAAAGTTCAACACCATGGCTCCAAACCTAAGCCTAACCAGGGACTAGCAGGGTAATACGTATGGCAGAACTGAATCCATGCAATTCAGCGTGGGATTGGTGACCTAACAATAGAATAAGCAATAGTCAGTCACCAGCACGGAATTCAAAGCATGGGAGAAACGTCCCATATAAACACGGCTTAAGTGTTCTTGGTTGTCTCCTATGCAAGTGCTGACCCAGCAGGGGTCCTCTGGCTGGGACCAGATCCTAGCCGTGCCCATATTCCCACTAAGCTACTCATGAATATGAACACCGAAATCATGCAGCTTTGTTAAGGTGTTGAATTCTCTTGTGCACTGCATTTCAGCCTTCCAGACGGAGGGGAAGCTCTATCTCATCCTGGATTTTCTCCGTGGGGGAGACCTCTTCACTCGGCTTTCCAAAGAGGTGAGTCTGCTTCTAAGACTCTTGACCCAGCGAGACCTGTTGTGTCCCCCAGCCAAGAATCTGCATGTTCAGGAGGTGGTGCAGATGCCTCCCCCACCCGTTAAGCAGCATTGCTTCAGTTCTAGTATACACAACACTGGGAGCATCCGTCCATGGATGTATTCTGTCATCTAACCCATCCAATCCAGGTCTTGGTTGCAAGACAGCATGGTCCAGAGAACCGAGCTGGGAAGAATCCTGACTTGGCCACGGATTTACTTGATGTCCCTGAGAGTGACTTTCTCGACCTGTAAAATGGGAAAACACAAACCTGTCTGCTGCGATAGAGCTGATATAAGAGAGGAGGGTGGCAGGGACCTAAAGATGCACAGGACAGAACAAAATGGAAAGTGAAGCCCACACGACTGGCTTTATGGCTACTAGACTCCTGGGCAGCTTTAGCTCTAGTGAGGCAAAGGTGGAGGTAGGAGTCTGAGAGTGGGGCAGACAAAGCCATGCTGCCCTGGGAGCTTGGGGAGAGCTGTGCTGCCCCAGGAGCTGCAGGATAGGGGGAGCTATGCTGCCCCAGAGCATGAGGGACAGGAAGCCACTCTGCCCTGGGAGCAGGACACAAGAAGCTGCGCTGCTGCCACTTCTTGGGCTTCTGGGCCCCCAGAAGACTTGAAGAGCAGCAGCCCTGGGGCTTCCAGGGCCCCTTACAAGTGTCCCCAGGAACTTGAGGAGTGATGGCACAGAGGCTCCTGAGGCCTTGCCACTGCTCTGGGGCTGCAAGTGCTTCCTGTGGCGCCCTCTCAAACTACAGGGTTTGGGGCAGCTGCCCCAACTTCCCTGCCCTAAGGGCCAGCCCTATTAGAATATGGGGCAAACAAGACTCTACCTCCATTGGGTGGGGTGGGGTAACATGAGGATTAGCAGTAGGTTGTGTAAAGCATTTTGTGCCTTCCAAGCACTCTATAAATGATGCATTGGCACCCGTGGGAACCTATCCCAAATCCAGACTGGTTTGGAGGTGAAGGTAGGAGCCAAGAGGGAAAGACATAAACACAGGTGAGCAGGAAGGAAGACTCCCTTGCAGCAGTTGGGACACATTGTTCCCCAGTGGAGTCTGAGAGGGCAGCATGGGGATCGCTGTGTGGCTACAGTGTTGGAGGAGAGTGGCTCTTGGCGGGGCTGTTTGACTGGAGAGCCTAGGTGCTAATGAAGCAGCTGTGCTAAGGGGCCATTTTTCCATATTGGGTCTAGAGGCTGGAACTCAATTGTTTGCTCCATCCATGTGAACCCTCACCAGGTGCTGAGCAGAGTGGCTGGGATAGCGGCCAGTGACTCAGAGACTTTTTATTTATTCAATTGATTTATTTAAAATTTATATCCTGCTCCTCCTGCCCACAGGGCAGCCTGGGGCCGTGAACAACAATCAATAAAACAATTTAAAAAATTTAAAACAATTGAAAAATACAATATGTGGGGAAACCCCACCCCTGCCTCTCGCCAAAAACCTGGCGGAACAGCCAGGTCTTACATACGCGCCGAAATAACAGGAGAGTGGGGGCCAACCGAGCCTCCTCCGGGAGCAAATTCCACAGCACAGGGGCAGCCACCGAAAAAGATCTAACATCGGTGGCCACCTGCCTCGCCCGGGGAACCTCCAAAAAGGCTCCCACGGACAATCTCAAGGGTCACACAGGAACATGGGGAGTGAGGCGGTCCCGCAGATAAGCAGGGCCCAGGCCGTGAAGGGCTTTAAAGGTTAAAACCAGCACCTTGAAACTGGCCCGGTGCTTTATAGGCAGCCAGTGCAGAGCCCCCGCCCCCGTAAGGAGACAGGCCACGGCATTCTGCACCAGCTGCAGCCTCCGGACCAGCTTATCAGGCAGCCCCACATAGAGTGCGTTACCTCGAGGTGACGAAGGTATGGATGACAGTGGCGAGGTCAGAGTCTGAGTTTTTGAAGGGTAACCGGATGCAGCAGACAGCATATTGAGCTGATGCATAAAGATAGCGGGGGAGCAATAATGTGCATTAGCAAAGATCCCAAATGAATCTCCCTGCTGCTTAGCAACCTCCCATCAAGCTGTATCTTCTACAATTTGCCCCCCCCCCCCCCGCCCAAGAGAAAGTCTAAGGGGGGGTGGGGTGTTGTGGCATGCTTTCTGTGTTTGTGCTGCCATAACCCAGTTTTGTGCCTGTCTGTCTGTCCCCTCCCCACCCAGGTGATGTTCACGGAGGAAGATGTGAAGTTCTACCTGGCAGAGCTGGCTCTGGGGCTCGACCACTTGCACAGTCTGGGCATCATATACAGAGACCTCAAACCGGAGAAGTATGTAGAGCAGAATATTATTTATTATTTATGTTTGGGGACCCATATTCGTTGTATTTTTCTCAATGGCAGTAATGGGGAAAATGCAGGTTCCTATTTATGTAGCACCAGCAATATGCCTGATACCAAGCAGTTGTGATTTAGAAACAGGTCCCTGCCCTGAGGGGCTTACAGTCTAGGATAGACAAGGGAAGGGAGCCAAAGGGGAGGAGAACATGGGAGAGACGCCCTTAGGCATGGCCCTTAGCGGGGTTGGGAGGGTACTAACAGCGGGTAAGGGGTATAGTTGTTTTAGGGTGAAGGGGATGACTTGTTTGTATTGTGTGGGTGAGGGACGAATGGACTGGGTTGGGGGGGAGGGGCTAGCCCCCTCAGTGTGAGAGAGGGGTGCAGCCCTTTGGAGAGGGGCGTTATCCTCCTGTGGCAGAGGAGGGTGGGGGGGTGGGATGGGGGCAAGGGGCTATTCCCCTCTGTGTGAGGGAGGGGCGCAGCCCCCTGGGGAGGGGGGTTACCCTCCTATGCAAGAGGAGGGTAGGGGGTGTATTAGTGGGTAGGGGTCTCCCTTGAGGGACTGGCGGGACAGCCTCTGGGTGAAGGGGTTGTGGGGGTGGCGGACCGTGAGGGAGTCCGCAGCTATAAGGGTCGTTGTGGGCCGGGGGAATTATAGCCCTTCTAGGAGGTGAATTAGATCTGTGAGGTGGGACAGATGTTATATTCCTGTCCCGCTTAATGGCCCCCAGGCAGATGGTGAGTTGATCGGGAATCAGAGGGCCCCTGGCCTTGGTTTGCTGCTGGTAAATGCGAGGTCAGTAGCCAATAAGTCAACTACGGTTCGGGAGATGATCCTGGACCAGGCGGCCGACCTCGCATATGTTACAGAAACCTGGCTGGGCACTAAGTCGGGGTCTATACTGGCTGACCTTGCCTCAGCTGGGGGGCCGGGGGGTGCGGCTTAGACATTATTTTTAAGAATACATTCTCTGTGAGATTTCCTCTGCAAACTATCATGGGTATAGAGGACCTTCATTTGGTTTTGGATTTGGCCGGAGACAGAGTAGGGATACTGCTGATATACCGAGCACCCACCTGTACGGCAGTTTCCCTGCCCGCACTGACCGAGCTGGTGTCAGAGGTGGTCTTGCGGTCCCCCAGGGCGATAGTTCTGGTGGACTTCATCATCCATGCTGACACCAGTCTTGGAGGGGTAGAGCGCGAGTTCATGGCTACCATGGGCCTGTTTCAGAGAATGGTGGGCCCCACACATCTTGGAAGACCTACCCTGGACATGATATTTTGCACAGGTCGTGAGGCGGGGGATCTGTTAGTGGGGGAGGTGTCCTCAGTGCCCTTGTCATGGATGGATCATTATCTCCTCCGGGCCGGTATCCTGGCGCATGTCGGCCCCCAGGAGGGTGCGGAACCGGTTAGGAAGTTTCGCCCCTGATGGCTTATGGAACCTGGAAGGTTCTAGACTGCTCTAGGGGATGTTTCCTCTGATCTCGATGGCCACTCACTTGATGACCTCGTGACCATATGGAATTCCGTGTTGGTGGAGGCCATCGACTGGGTGGCTCCCAGGCATCCACTCCCGAACCGCCGACAATGCAGGTCCCCGTGGTATACGAAGGAGCTGCGGCAAATGAAGCGGGAAGGGTGGCGGTTAGAGCAATGGTGGCGTCACTCACGTGCTGAAGTTGACCGATTGCGGCATAGAGTCTGGTTGCATACCTATGCCATGGCAGGGCGGGCAGCAAAGAGAGTTTTCTTTGCTGCCCTCACTGCGTCCGCTAAGTCCCGCCCGACGGAGCTTTTCCAGGTGGTGAGGAGGCTGGTCAGTCTGGCCTCCCTCCGCCTGGATTTAGAGTCATCAAATGCCCGCTGTGATTCGTATGTGGACTTTTTTGCGGATAAAATTGCTCAAATCAACCACAGTTTTGATGCAACATTTTTAGCAGTAGGTGAGCCAGAGGCAGTAGAAGCCCCATCTTGTCCTGTTTTGTGAGATGAATTTCATGATGTGTCCCCCTCAGATGCAGGGGATGCTCTTCAGACTGTTTGAGCCACTTATTGTGAACTAGATCCATGCCCGTCATGGCTGGTCAAGACCATCCGGGAGACATTAGGGTCGCTGCTGGTGGGGATTGTCAACGCCTCCCTTGGGGAGGGCAGGGTGCTGGACTGTCTCAAGGAGGCTATGGTGTGGCCCCTGCTCAAGAAGCCATCATTGGACATTGACATCCTGGCCAGCTATCGGCCGGTCTCTAACCTTCCCTTTTTAGGGAAGGTTATTGAACGGGTGGTGGCCCGGCAGCTGCAGGATCATCTGGACTGGATTAATTTTCTTGATCCCTCGCAGTCTGGCTTTCGTCCAGGATATGGCACAGAGATTGCACTTCTGGCCTTGGTGGACGACCTCTCCCGTGAGTTGAACTGGGGTCGTTCGACCCTGTTGATCCTGTTAGATCTCTCGGCTGCATTTGATACCGTTAATCATGAGTTGTTGGTGACTCGGCTGCGGGACCAGGCAGGGATTGGTGGGACCGTTCTTGAATGGTTCCGCTCTTTCCTGGCTGGCAGAACCCAACATGTAATCCTGGGTGATTTTTCATCTTCTCCCTGGGGCCTCACGTGTGGAATCCCGCAGGGTTGTATCCTGTCGCCTCTCTTGTTCAGTGTGTATATGCAGCCTTTGGGGAAGGTTGTTAGGGAGTTTGCCGTATGGTGTCATCAATATGCTGATGACACCCAGCTATATCTCTCGTTTTCATCCAACTCAGGCCCGGCAGTCTCGGTGCTTACCCGGTGTTTGATGGCTGTGGGGGATTGGATGAGGGCGAGCCGCCTAAATTTAAATCCCGACAAGACGGAGGTGATGATTGTGGGGAAGGTCGAGGGAGTGGTGGCCTCATTGATGGGGTCCATCCTCCCCTGGTATCTCAGGTTCGGAGTCTGGGGGTGCTCCTGGATCCACTGCTCCGCCTGGATGTCCAGGTGGCGGCTGTGGCGAAGGGGGCATTTCGCCAATTACATCTGGTGCGTTGGCTTCAGCTGTATGTCTTGGACTCTGATCTGGCCACGATTGTCCATGCTTTTGTTACCTTGAGACTGGACTACTGTTACGCACTCTACATGGGGCTACCCTTGGTGCTGGTTCGGAGACTGCAGCTGGTGCAGAACGTGGCAGCTTGTCTCCTAACGGGGACAGGCCGACACGAGCACATTACACCGGTGCTTCGCTCTCTGCACTGGCTGCCGATAGTTTTCCGGGCCCAATTCAGGGTGTTGGTGTTGACCTTTTAAAGCCCTAAACGACCTGGGCCCAGCCTATCTGCAGGACCGCCTCACCCGCCGGATCCTGGGTTGACCTCTGCGGTCGGCCGGGAGCCTCCTCTTCGAGGTCCCCTGGGTTTCTCGGGTGTCGACCTTGTGGAGGGCGTTCTCTGTGGCGCCGCCATGGCTGTGGAACTCGCTCCCACAGGAGGTCCACCTGACCACCAACCTCCCATCTTCCTGTAGACAATGTAAGACCTGACTGTTCTGCCATGCCTTTCCCAAGGGAGATGGGCTGGGTGGATTGGGTTAGGGTGGGGTAGGGGGTAATTTGTTTTATTGTGGGTTTTTTAATTGTATTATTGTTTTTAATCTGTTTTAATATGTTAGCCAGCCCGAGATGCTTTTAGCAGGAGGGGGTGGCATACAAGTTTTATAATAAATTTATACATTCCCATTTTACAGATGGGGAATTAAGGCTGAGAGTTCGTGACTTGCCCAAGGCACCCAGTGAATTCATGGCTAAGATGGGTTTTGTACTCCAGTCTCCCAGTGCAAGTCCAACACCTTATCCACCGGGCTACAGTGACTTTCACTAAGTCTGGAGTATTAGGCATCTGTGTCAAGCCGAGCACTGCCTTTTGGCAGAGGTGTCTAGTCTTAAAGGTCAAGTCTCCTTCCATCAAGATTGAAAGGAGTAATGTGTGGCTGGGATAGTCTTGTGGCTGGGAAGTAATGGGAGTTGTACTTTTCTCCCTTCCTCCAACAGAGGCAGTTGGGGGCTGGCTCCACTGTATATTCCTCCTTTGAGCTAAGGTGTCACCTTGTGTCAGACTACAGCCGAAGTGTGGGAACCTCGGGTCAGGGGCGAAATGTGGCCTCTAGCTAGTTCTTATTTCTCCAGTGGCTGGATCTATCCATTAAATCCAGTCCCTACCCCCAAGCACTGAAAGACTAAGCTCAGTGTAAGGGAGCAGTGATGAGGACATGGAGACAAGGACAGGGGAAGATCTATGATCTTTACCCTCCTCTTCCTTCCCCTACTCTGAGCACATCCCTTAAGCGCCCCTATCAGCCACCTTCTATGCGGCCCACTGATACTGTATTTAGTTTCAAAGTGACTCAAGAGGGACAACCTTCCCCACCCTAGGTCTGCAGCAATCCTTGATGCCAGTTGTGAGATAACAAACAGCCCACCAGCAGAGGAGGCTATTCAGAAAGGAAGACCTTGGTGTGGGGCTTCTGCACCATTTTACATGCTCACCTAAACAGTTCTTGTCCCAGAAAACCTGCGGAACCAATTTCACCTGTAGTTCTGATGCCCAGTGTCTCTGCTGGGATAGGGAGTGAGAAGAGTGGAGCCATTCTTCTGCACCCTTAAGGCACTAAACCAGAGATGGGGAAACCTGTGGCCCAAGGGCCAAATCCGGCGCACCGGTTTTTTTTATTTGGCCCCTTTCTAATTCCTGGCTCTGACCCAAGGATCCAGTTCTGACTCTCAAGTGTTGAAAGAGTGAGCTCAGGGGAAGCAAACTGAGATGAGGGCATGTGCCCAAGGATAGGGGGATGAATCCATGGTATAGATCCAGGATCTGGGCCCTCTTTTTCCTCCCCCGCTCCCTCACCTGAGTACACCCCTTAAGTGCCCCTAATTCTTATGCAGCCTCAGCCTACAGGGCATGTACTAAATTCCAAAGTGTCCAATGGGAGGAGATTCCCCACCCTGGCTCTAAGCCATCAGTCCTGGGGAAGGATGGTCAATAGTCTAGGACTAGGAAGACCTGGGTTTATTTCTTCCCTTGGCTATGGGGCTCATTCATGCAGCACTTCAGCGCCACGGGAAAGCCCATGGAGCACAGCATATGCTCCCAGCACCTGTGGAGTTGGGTGGTGTGTGAAGGTATTTACCATGTTGCACGTGGGTTGGCTTCGGAAAGGGAAGGCCGTGCTTTCCATTCTGCTGAAACCACAGTGTGTTGTGTGAATGAATCTTGAGTGATTTATTGGGGCTGGGAATGGATCACTCCATTATGACCTTTTGCATGCTTTCCTGAAGCAATCAAAGCTGTCTGTGTTGGAGACAGGATGCTGGATTCTTTTTCTTATGACCCCTTAGCCTGTGTGTGAAATTAGAATAACAACCCTTTCCTGCCTGGAAACATGAATACATTAGAGCAGGGGTGGGGAATCTTTCCAAGTGGTCCCTCCCAGGGGCTGCTTTGAAAATTAGTAGCAGCTCTGAAAGCTGCATAGAATTTTATTTTTTATTTGGGAGGAGGGGGAGGGAGTGGAGATGCTTAAGAGGAGTTCCAGGAAGAGGAGGGTCTAGATCATGAATCTGTGCCATGGATCTGTCCCTTAACGTTGCGTGCATGTTCTTACCCTGAGCTCAGTCTTTTGGTGCTTTGGGGGTGGGAGCTGGATTGGGAACAGGAAAATGGCCAAATAAAAACTAGTCACAGGTCACCTTTGGCCCCAGGCCTGAGGTTCCCCAGCTCCTGCACTACAGCATACCTCCTCCAACCCATTTAGACGGTGTCAGGAGCAGAAATAGTTGATACAGTATTAAATGTTGTTGACGTTTTTGTCAGTCCTGGAACCTGTCCTTGATATTTACCTGCCTTGCTCTCTTCCCCCTGCTGTAGCATCCTCCTGGATGAAGAAGGACACATTAAACTCACAGGTACGGCAACCCCTGAAATCTTGCCCTTGAATAAGCTTGAAACTTAATACTGCATCTGCAGTACCCTAGTGCCTCTGATCTGTCAGTAACAATTGTAGCCGGCAGAATTCTTGCTCATGCTTTCTTCTCTTCCTCCTCTGTAGACTTTGGCTTGTGCAAAGAAGCCATAGACCACGAGAAGAAAGCCTATTCTTTCTGTGGGACTGTAGAGTATATGGCGCCGGAAGTGGTGAATCGCCAGGGACATACTCAGAGCGCTGACTGGTGGTCCTATGGGATATTAATGGTACGGCTGCTAGTGTGTACAAAGCCTAGCATAAGAGAGCTTTTGAAAAGATAGCATCTTTCCATTGATCTGCAAAAGTGTGAATGATCACGCCAGGGCTTTTAACCCCCTGTAAAGTACCCTGCTAATAGCTGATAGTAGCAAAGTGGATGAACTCCATGGAGCACAGATCCAGTTTAGCTACATTGGTCTCTAGTCACCAGCTGGGTTTGTTTGTTTGTTTTTATTTTTGTATTTATAGGCCGCCTCCTCCTGCAAAAGCAGCTCTGGGCACAAACAACATTTTAAACCATATCAAATTATAAAATTAACCCCACATTAAAATAACCCCACAATAAAAACCCCACCCTAACCCAACCCACCCATCCCGTCTCCCTCGGAAAAGGCCCGGCGGAACACTGTCTACGAAAGGAGGGGAGGTCTACGGCCAGGCGGACCTCCAGCAGCGGAGTGGCCACCGAGAATACCCTCCTCATGGTGAACACCTGGGAAACCCAGGGAATCTCAAGGAGGGCACCCCTGGCTGACGGCAGAGGCTGATCCAGAATCCGGAGGGTGAGGCAATCCTACAGCTAGGTGGGGCCCAGGCCGTTTAGGGCTTTAAAGGTCAAAACCAACACCCTGAATTGGGCCCAGAAGACTATCGGCAGCCTGTGCAGAGAACGGAGCACTGGAGTAACGTGCCCCTTAAGGAGATGAGCCACCACGTTCTGCACCAGCTGAAGTCTCTGGACCATCATCAAGGATAGCCCCATGTAGAGCGCATTACAGTAGTCTAATCTTGATGTAATAAAAGCATGGATGATTGTGGCAAGGCCTGAGTCAGAGACATACGGCCTAAGTCGTCATACCAGATATAATTGGCAGAATGCGCCCTTCACCACAGCCGCCACCTGGACATCCAGGCGGAGCAGTGGATCCAGGAGCATCCCCCAGACGACGGACCTGAGATACCAGGGGAGGACGGAGGCTGTTTGTCATATTCTCTCAGTGCTGCTTTAATGAGACGGAAAATACATGCCAGTCAGGCTACTAGTTGTGGTGATGTGGTGAATCTGTGCAGCCACTTAGTGGCTTGTTCCAATCACAATGCTATCTAATGACTGTAGAGCAGAGGTTCTCTACCTGTGGGTTGGGACGCAGTGGTGAGGGACTAGATGGGGTCCAGGATGCCCTGGGTTACCCACAAGCCCTGGTGCAACTGCATTGCATCCACTGCCATGTCTCATCCTGACGCTGGTTCTGGTCGCCTGTGTCTCTGACAACCAGGGACATGAAGTAGAAAGGGGGAGGCATAGCTTCTTGCAGCTTCCACACATTTCTGACTCCTGCTGCCTCATGCCAGCTTCCGGCTACTTCTGCTGCAGGATCCTCCCACCACTTTTCTCTACTGCTACTCCCAAGCCACTCCTGGTCCTGGATTTTTTTTACAGTGGATCCTGTCCAGATTTTAAACAATGTCTTGGTGGGTCTTGCGCACAAAATGGCTGAGAAGCACTGCTTTAAAGCAGAGGATCTCGGGCTCTGGGTCTGAATATCAGGTGTGGTTGATGCCATCTGCAGAGGGGGTTGCAATCCTGATTGAGGCTGGTTGCCGATATTATGGAGGGTGTGGGGGACTTCTGTAAGCAGAACTAATGAGAGGGCGATCACGTGAGTCCCTGATAGTGGGCACAGTGGTTGTTGCGTTGTTTTTCCTTTCTCCTGTTAAAATCAGTAACTCGATGCAGGGCTCAAAATCCAGCCTTGCGTTTGTGTTCCTGATTTTAACAGGAGAAAGGAAAAATAATGCTAGAACCACTATGCCCACGATCGGAGACTCGCATGATCACCCCACATTAGTTTTGCTTATGGAAGCTCCCCTGCATAACCCCATAACGTCAGCAAGCAGCCTGATACCTTTCATGTGTCTTTGCTGCCTGGACTTGCAGGACTGTATTTTGGTCTCCCGACAAATCCAGGCAAAACATTTGGGAGCCACTACTGTGAGAGACATGCCGATATCCAGGACCTGAAGCCAGTGGAGTTGCATTAAGGCAAGGGTGGGAAACCTAAGGCCCAAATGTGACCCATGACTGGCTTCTTTTTTGACCCCTTTCAGTTCCTGGGTTTGGCCCTTGGATCCAGTCCCTGTCCCCAAGCACTGAAAAACTGAGCTCAAGCCAATGCACATAAGAAAAAGGGATGTTACATTCCATGAGCTGGACCTTCCTCTACCTGAATGCACTCCCGCCCCCAGCTTCTATGCAGCCTGGCCTGGAGCTTACAATCTAAGCAGAGTTGTCCTTCCCGTGCCCCAGTGGCCATGAAGCTGGTTTTGAAAGATTGTGTGTAAATTCAAGCTGGAAGAGGGAGGGGGTTTAATATTCATGGGTGGTATTCACATTTTTGGGTAACCCTTCAAGTACCCAGACAATATTCACAGCCGAAACAGCTACTTGCATAGCTGTCTCTTTGATATTCCATCTCATTTGGTTATTTTGGTTTTACAGTCCTTTCAGTATATAGGTTGTGTCATTTTTTGGCAATGACTCATGTGCAAAGTTACCAAACTAAAAACAACAACCCAAAATAATGAAAATGGATACCCAACAGAGTGTAAACAGATATCGGTTATCTCCCCAAAGCACTAGTTTTATTTCATGTTGGGTACATCCGATAGGTTTACCTGTGGGGTTTTTTGTGTCTATTGAAGGGGAAGGGGAGTTCTTGTTTCAGTTGTAGCATAAGGACCATTGGTTTGTATTAAGGGTCAGTGCTTCAGGGTTCTTGGGCTAAGCCATGTTGGGATCTCTACCGCCCCCCCCCCCCCCCCCCCCCCCCCCTGCCGACACCAAAAGTTGCAGGGAGTGTGGGAAAGGTGAGGCCTCTTCTTCTCCCTCACTTCTGCTGGCACCCCCCCCCCCCCCTTCCATGGCCTTCATTCAAGCATTTGTCTCTCTTGCTGTTCTTTCCAGTTTGAGATGCTGACTGGCTCTCTGCCATTCCAAGGGAAAGATCGTAAGGAGACGATGACGCGCATTCTCAAGTAAGAGTGTTCTCTACCTGTGGTGAATTTGCTCTGTCCCATCACTCTTGGGAGTACTGCAGGCTGGGTATTAGGACAGAATTTAGCAGTGGTGTGTAAACACATGCCAATTAAAGTGGCTCAGATGAAGGGTGCGGCCTAAATGCCAACCTACAGACTGATGCTGCCCGTGTGTCCTGAGGCAAGAGGGTGGAGCTAGGGAATGGAGTTGCTGCAGTTGGACTGTTTTGCTGACTCACTGCTAATTGCACAACTTCTCCTTTATAGGGCAAAGCTGGGCATGCCCCAGTTCCTGAGCACTGAAGCACAGAGTCTCTTGCGAGCACTTTTCAAAAGGAATGCGGCCAACAGGTTAGGTAGGACACCCTGTTACTCTGTTTCGGGGCACACCTGATTCGAAATTCTGGGTCAGATAACTATTTATTATTTATATAGCACAAGCAATGTGCCTGGTGCAGAACAGTCATGGTTTGAGGCAAGTCTCTGTCCCAACGGGCTTACAATCTAGGATGGACGAGGGAGGGGAACATAGATTCTGATTTTACAAATGGAGAACTGAGTCTGCAGGAGAGGGCACCTGCCAGATGTGCAACACAGTGCAGACGGGGGCTGCTCTGGAGCAGCCCAGCACAGCATACTCAACAAGATCCAGGAGCACACCACGCAGAGCAGGCCAGCCAAACATGACGCTGCTGCAGGTGTGTTGGGGAGACCCACAGAGCACCTCCACACCCATCCATCTGCTGCCATATTTATCACCATAGCGTCACAGTCCAGACAGCTGTCTACAGCCTCGCTAGATCAACCCACAGTGGGGAGTGAGGGGTGCCATGCAGGCAGAGAACACTGCCGGTCTGTATGATGTGGTTCCAGGCACAGCTGGTAAGTGGCAGCTGCAGGAGTAGGCCTACGGAGCGGCTCCAGCAGCCTCCCTGTCTGTCTGTCAACCCCCATAGTGACCTTCCCAATGCCACCCAGTGAGATCATGGCAAAGATGGGATTTGAACCCTGGTTTCCCATGTCCCAGGTTCAGCACCTTAGCAACTAGGCTACGCTGTCTGTCTGATAAACATTAAGATCTGAGTTCTCCTGCATGTTTTAGCATGACTAGATTCCAACTAACATCTAGCCATGTTGCACATTGTAGTGTGAAGAGTGGCATGCTCGCCCCCTCTGGTGGAGGTGCTAGACCACACACGTTTAGGAGCCTGCTACTTTGATGGAGCTAACCCTACTGGGTCTTTTAGCTCCAAAGCAAGAGGCTCCTGCATACGAAGCGAGAAGTCCTGTGTTCAGTGCCTGTGGTGGACAGCTCAGCCAGGGAGTAATAAATGCAGTTTAATAGTGATATTTCAGTACTTCTGCGCTTGTTTAAAGAGGTGCCCATCAGTTGATTCTTAAAGTAGGATAAGCTATCTCTTAGCCACCAGTTTCTTATTTTGGGATGGGGGCTCAAGCCGACGCGAGTTGAGAGGTAACTTCTCATTCCCGTAAATGCCCAGTCAGAGACATGCTAGAACTAGATCCTGTTGTTGCCTACGATCAGGAACTCATGTTCATTATGTTTTCCCCATTGCCACCAATGGTGAAAATGCAGTAAACACAGGTCCCTGCCTATTATGCTTCCTGGAGACCAAGTAGTTTAGATGATCTCTCTTACTGGGCCAGCTACTGTTGGTGAGAATGTCCACGTTTTTGAAGCCCCACAGGGCCTTCCTCTGACTTGTTACATGCCTAATGAAGGGCCCTGTGGGGCTCAAAAGCTTGGACACTCACCAACAGTAGCTGGTCCAGTAAAAAAAAATCATATGAATGACTTTGTTGCCATCTCTTACATTTGGCACCAGTGTGGCAACCACCCTCTCTCTGATGCTTCCTGTCAGAGGAGGATTACAGTGGTGGGATATCTTGCTCATTTTAACTGAAGTATGTAGATTTAAATCCAGAATGATCTCTCTGAGGTTCAGGTCCGGATGGGGCAGAGGAAATAAAGCGTCACCCTTTTTTCTCTACCATTGACTGGAATGTGAGTACTGCCCCACTCTCTCTGCATTGATATTCTGTTCTGCACCCTATACCAGTGACCGATTTGGCCTTGCAGTAATACAGGGCAATGTTGGTGTTTATAGGTTCCCCTATAGGACTAGGGTCTGTCTCCTCTTATCTTCTATCTGCTCTGAAAATCTCTCCTCAAGCACACACTCCTATAGAGGAAGCTTGGCTCGCCACTCAGGGCCCAGATGACTGAAGTAGGAAGCTGAAGAAAGGTCACGTTCATTAGGGCAAATATTTTTGTATGTGCAAATTCTATTTGAGATGAGGTGAAATGTTATCTTTCCCACAGTGAGAGAGGGTGCAAATAAGTCACTTTTTAACTTGCTTTCTTATAAATTAAACAGATGGAGCTCCTTAAATCTCCATTGAAAGCAGGCTAATTCATGGAGGATATGGACCATTGAGAGGGTTAGATGAGTTCATGGAGGATATGACCATCTATGGCTATTAGTCAGGATGGTCAGGGCTACAGCCTCGTGCTTAGGGTGTCTCTAAACATCTTTAAACACCTTCAGCTACCCAAAACTGGGGGTGACTGACAAGGGACAGTTTACACCATAATTGCCTGACCTTATATTCTCTCACTGAATCTCTTTTCCAACCATCAGATTATTTTTGCAGCTCTTCTCAGTCTCTTCTCCTTTGCGAGTATCTGAGCTGGATAGGCTATTTTCCAGTCACGGTCTCACCAACAAGGCAACAGGCCCTTTTCTGTTTGTTGCTCCCCTGTTAATACATTCAAGCAGGAGTGGCCAACTTCTTGGCTACCGAGGGCCAAATTTCCTTACTGCAATGTGCTGATTGGCCAGATTGCACAAAAATCTCTTCTTGTGTACAGTGTTTCTACAGTGCAGGGGCACTCAAATCCTATTCAAACTTATCAACAGGAACTGTGTGACTTAAACAGACAGAGTTTGAAGCTGTTACTGCATGCCATCATTTTGGAAATTTAGAAAATCCTGATAAATAAGAGAGTTAGATTTCAAGGCTGCAAATCGGATGGAACCGTACCATGGACTGGATTTGGCCTACAAACTGCCAGTTGGACAATCCTGCATCCAAGGATTTCATTTGCCATTGTAGTGCATTGGGAGTTGTTTGACGCCCAAGTCTGACTTCAGTCATTTCTTTGTCCCCCCTTCTGTAGAGAAGGTCGGCATGCTTTGAAAGAACCCAACTTCCTATATTGAAGAACAATCATCAGCAATTCAGAAAGAGGTAGAGAAAGCATAGGCAGGGAATTCCTCCAGCTATCCCAAGAGGAGAGTTTCAATACCAGTGTCTTATGTCACTGTGAGTGGGGATTATCTGGCAGATCCTGACCTGTAGCAGTATATGTTTGAGTAGCACATGCTTGGAGCAGAAAAGCAGACAACTTCTACCAGCATTAGCAAGGCCCTGTGAATTCTGCACAGCTGTGATTGCAGCCATTTGGGGAGAATTTTGCATTTGTCCAAATTGTTGCAGAAATTGGTCAGTGTGGAATTGCAGTCTGGATGGGGAGCACTATAAGTTAGCCAATGGAGTGCAGGAATTGTTAGTTGCTGATGTATATTATATGGTCCAGTGTTGCAGCAGCTGAAGAAGAGCAGCCCATGCCCCCCCCCCCCTGCCCCCCTAAGACAGGCGCCCCCCCACGTGGTCAGTGGGTGGACGTGTAGGCTCAGATTCCCCACTCCTACTGGATTAGCTGAAGAAGAGCAGCCCATGCCCCCCCCCCCCCTGCCTCCCAAGGGGAGAGAAGAGCCCCACTTGGGTAGATCTGTGTAGTACTTTGTGAAGTTTCTTTTTTGAGATTTTCACAATTGATAGAATGGCATGCTGGGAAATGCATTTGCAGAATTTGGTTAATTTGCAGAATCTGGATTTTCTGTTACAGAATTTGGATTTCTTGGCTACAGAAGTTTGGGGGCAGGAATTTGCAAAATATACCTGAGCCTAAGTGATTTAACAGCCATGTGCTGGATTCAGCCAGAGATGGTTGAACTGTGGTTCTAATAGCAGCTTCTGATTTGCAAAGTCTCTTTCCTGCCACTCACTCTTGGCAAACATGTGTCTTTAAACATAAGAATGATTGCCTTTTGGGACAGCCTGCTGAGTGGCATCTTTGGACTTTGTTTTGCAGAAGCTGTATCGCGGGGAAATCAAACCGCCCTTCAGGCCTGCAGTGGGCCAGCCAGATGACACTTTTTATTTTGACAACGAGTTCACTTCTCGTACGCCTAAAGGTTTGTACTGAACCTCCATGCACCAGAAGATGGCTCTTGGATGGTCTTTCTGCATACGTGTATGATGCCACCTCAGAACAATGTGGAAGACTCTTTTTCTTCAGAAGGATTAAGTCTGCCATTGTTTTACAATCAGGGGTGCCAAGCTTTGAAGAATTGCAGCTGTAAATGGAGGGACTGGGATAAAGATGAACCTACTGCTTGGTGGTGGCATAGGTCAGGCACACTCCATGCTTTCCCAGAAGCCAAGGGCTCTCCAGCCTATGATCTGTGGCTCTTTGCAGCTACATCCATCCAGCCTGCAGGAGGCAGAGATTAGACAAGTGGTGACAGATTGGCACAGCTGTAGGTGGACACTTCCAGCATTGGCTGGAAACAGCAATTTTGAATGCCAATCAGCTGCTTAGGGCTGGCTGGTTTGGCCCAGGTGCTTGACTGAGGCAGGTGTCTTCCTCCTCAGTGGGTACCAGGGCAGGAACATGGTTGGACTCTAGTGCCCTTTTTTCCCCCCTCTGACCAGTTGGTGCAGCTGAGTCATGTATAGAGATATGAGCCGCTGTTGGTGGGAAGGAAGGGGTAAAAATTAAAAAAAATTAATAATGTTACGTTGGTTCTCTGGCTAGTGCTGACTGCTTCTGAGGTTCCTGATCTTTGTTTCCACTGAGAAGTCGCTGAGTTAGTTCTGTACTTGCTGCTGCTGCCGCCACTGCCAGGGTAGCAGTGACTGAGAATGGACTCTGAGACTTCTCCTGAGTGGCTCCCTGCATCCATTCCCCGCTGCCACTTTTGTTAGAAGCTATGATGGGGAGAAGACCTGATCTGCTTGCTTCCATGTAGACCTCATGACAGCTATGCATAAAAGCGCCCTGCACTCTTGGTGGGCCCCCTATTGCCTGGGTTTACACTGTGAGTGGAAGACTAGCAGTAACTGCTACTCACCCCAGAAATCTTGCCACCTAACAAAAGTGGCAGTATTAATGAGTTGGTTTTGTGATACTTGCTTACACCCTTAGTGGGACTCACCCTTAGTAGTGATAAGTGGAAGAATTTAATGGTGAAGGGCTAGCTCTCATCCTCCCGACGCTTTCATTCCAGACTCACCAGGGATGCCCCCTAGTGCTGGGGCGCATCAGCTCTTCCGAGGGTTCAGTTTTGTGGCAACTGGATTAATAGAAGATGAGAAGGTGAAATCCCCACAGGCATCTCTGCATTCGGTGGTACAGGTAAGAGCAGTGGGCCCAAGGAAATATGTTGTGCTAACTCCAGGAGGCCAATGTGTGCTGAGTAGACTAATCTGAGAAATCGTAGTTTAGTTAAATCCAGGTAGGCTGGCTTCTCTCTAACCAGGAGAGGAGCATGGATATCTTTAATTTGTTCCATGGCTTAGAATTTGAGGCAGGGGCAGATCTTTTCTCCCCAGGATAAACAAACAGGCATGGGCCAACATGGATGCATGAAGTAAAGTCCTTTTGCAGATATCACTTTTGAGGTTTCATCTCTTTTTCAGGATTAAAAATGCAGGAAGGTTTAACACAATGGTGTGTATGTCAGGAACAAGAGCTCAAATCCTACTACAGACAGCTTAGCCCTTAGAATCATAGAGTTGGAAGAAGAGGATCAAAGGTCATCTAGTCCAACCCCCTGTCTGGATACACAACTACAGCATGATGGCTGTCTGACCTCTATTTGAAAGCCTCCAGTGGCAGAGCCTATAACCGGTCTAGACAACTTGTTCCATTGCCACACAACTCTGTTAGAAAGTTCTTTGTAATATTTGGCCAAAATCTACCTCCTTGTAATTTTGAGCCCATTATTTCTAGTCTTGCCCACTGTGCCTTTCACACTCCAAAGGCAGATACACTGAATTCCACGCAGTTTCTGGCATGTAGGTTTGGTTTTTTTACATGAGGCCTTCGTTGGTCTGGGACTTCTAAAGCAGCCTGAGGGAGTTGGGCACTTTAATCCCATTGAAGCTTGGTGAAAAGCAGGTGGTACAGATCCTGGCGAAGTCAGCTCAATTGTTTTCTTATTATAGGGGGGAATCTAATGGGCTTTGAACAATCACTTCCTTTGGACTCCTTTGAAAAATCTCAACCTTAAACCAAGGTCCTTTCTGCTCTGCTTGAACAATGAAGATCTCACGGCTCTTTGCTTCAAATTCCCTTCTTTGACTCACTGTTTAGCAAAGGATAGCTGAGTAAACCCTTTTCTTTGTGCTAGAGATCCATATAGCCACTATCCTCTTCCTTAGAGTGGACTGTGTTTCAGTGGTGTCTGAATATATCGAATTAGGGAGTATCAGGGGGTGACATTACAGCTGCCTGTTTTCCCTTCCCTTCCCTTCTCTCTCTCCTCCTCCCCCGATGGGGAAAAAGGGACTGTGGGATAGTCTAGCCATCCTTTTACTTGGGTTATATTCACGGTAAACACTGCTTGCCCAGGGACATTTTATCCCTAGGGGTTAGTTTATCATGGAAGAAATCCACTTATGTGACTGTTCACTGATAGTGTGGTAGTCTGACCCCTGGGGACATGCAACCCACTGCTTACAGGTAGTAGTATTCAGTGGTCAGAGGTAGGAGATGTCGCATGAACAATTTTAATTTCTAGGTAAGCTAACCTTGGCATAGTCTTATTGCTGCTTCTTCCACCCCCATGAGCAGTGTTTGTTTTGTGTGAATGTGGCCTTGCCTAAAATATTATGAAAGGGCTTTTGAATCCTATTATTCATCTTATCTCCGTTGCTCCCATTGCAGCAGCTGCATGGCAAGAATCTCCAGTTCAGTGATGGCTACGCGGTGAAGGAGGCAATCGGTGTGGGATCGTACTCGGTGTGTAAACGTTGCATTCACAAGGCAACCAACATGGAATATGCTGTCAAGGTTGGTGGCCTTTCTTCATCTCAGTTTCACATTTAGGCTTCATAATAGACAAAGTAGTATCTGAAAATGAATTCTGTTCTTTACATCATCTTGGCTCTTCTTGTTCAAGTGCGACTGTCCCTGTAGCTCAGTGCTCCCATGCGAGAGGCCATGCCTGGATGGCATATTCCTCTCCCAGTCAATGGGTGTTCAGCCTCTTAGCTTGCTCTGCAGCAGTAGTCCTAGCTGCCTCTAGAGTTTAGAGCAGTGGTGGCCAAGATATTGATCACGGTTGACCGGTCAACTATGAGCTGCTTTCCAATAGACTAGATCCCCAGAGATCACCTTCAGGGAGGAGAGGGACTGCTGCTACAGGGAGCATCTCTGGGGAAGAGGGACAAGGAGAGTGCCTCCAGTGTGATTGGGAAAGCTCTTTCTGAGGAGAATGTTTCTAGGAGCTGCAAGCAGAGCAGACTTGAGGGCTGGAGCTGGACTTGCAGATCACATTAGGTTGATGCCTGGGAAAGTAGAACATGATCATTGGCCACCCCTGGTTTAAGGAATCCTTCTCATCTGAAAGGAAGGCTCATATGGAGCTTGGGGATTTGCAAGTAATGCTAAGCAGGTACAGGATCATGGGAGCTTTGAAAAGGGAATAACTGTAGAATGTTACTGCCTGCCATCCTCTGCCATGTTTCTCCAGTTGTACACCCCATCCTGCCTCCTGGTTATCACCCTTGCAGAAGGAACCTAGTTGTGGCTCACATTAAGCTTCTACTCCTTGCAGGTCATTGATAAGAGTAAACGAGACCCTTCAGAGGAGATGGAGATCCTGTTGCGGTATGGGCAGCACCCAAACATCATCACACTGAAAGATGTAAGTAGCAGCACTTGACCCATGCAGAGCTGGGTCTGCATGTGGGCAGCCAGACTGCAGATAGCTGAGGGGCCATCACCTGTGACAGAGGTGACGGGTGGATCTGGACAGCTAGAGAGCTGTGTGTGGGTTTATGCAGGACTTGTGTGCATAGGGTTTGCGGACATCTGCATTGCCAGTTTTTCTATAGATTTGGAGCTGTGACGAGGCTGTTTTCATACTACCTCTTTGGCTCATGCAGTACGCACCCAAACCACCTGCTGCTATGTGTCCTAGGAGCAGTGACCCTTTCAAAATTCTATAACACGGGTCACCAAAACTTCTGAACATGGTTAGTTGTCATGGGCACAATTATCATCAGGGCTGCATCCCCCATAACATTAGTGGTATGGGGGGAGGGGTGGGCAACAACAGTCCCATTCCCCATGCAATTTCCAATAATTTCAGTTGCCCAGCCATGTGTGGTGAGCTGCTGTATTCGGGCAGCCCAGATAGGAGATCTCATTTTTGCCCAAGCTGCTCCCTGGAGCAGGGAAGGGATGGGGCTTCACCTTTCCTGGTGTGGAGCAGTCAGAGCACAGCATTTGGTAAGTCAGGAGGGTTCAAAGGTTTTCATGCCTCTGCTACATGTCAGACTAATATTGCTAATGAGTACACCAAATAAAGATAGGACGGATAATTGGTAGTTGTTCTTCGGGGCTCTGTCAACCCACACCTATGGGTTCTGCGCCTGCACAGATCGACTTCAGAAGCTTCTCCAAGCAGTTCTCTGTGTGCTTAAGGGGATTCTCCATGACTGGCTGTACTTTTGGTGGGCTTCCAGCAGCAGTATATAAGGCAGGTGCACATTACCTGAATTTCTTCCAACCACCAGAGCTCGGCTATTGAAGTTTTTCTCCATTCACTAGCAGTTTTCTTGCTCCGTTTTACCTCTGTAAAAGAAAACAAGAAAGAAGACTTGAAAGCGAGACAAACAGTTTGGATTTTGACACCCCTATAGAAGGGTGTATTATCCCAGACCTGAGAGTGACTCCTAAGAAGGGAGGTTTTAAAAGATGTTATAAACTGTCCTGTGTCAATCCCCTTAATTGACCCACATGAGGAGTGCTTGATATGCCTAGGTGAAGCATGTAAGATGACAACAGGCTAATAAGCCTGCACTAGCCTCTTGGGGCAAGCTCTTAAGGGTTGCAAAATGCGGCTCCAGTTTCTCTTTTACCTGAAAGAGCGTTACAAGCACATGGGGGCTCTCCTCCCAGGACAGGACAGCACCGCCTTTGAAAAGGATGGGTTCAGCACATCCATTTGTGACAGCTCAGTCTCCCACAGCACCGCTTACCCCAGAGCCGTTGGTAACTCCACCCTCCACACTGTCTCCTTCAGCACCAAGAGATGATGGCAACTCCTTGGCACGCCTGCATTTTCACCTAAAATTAAGAAAAGTAAACCTATTATTTCATCCCTGGCACGGAAGAGGGATCACAAGACTAAGCATTTCCCTGAAAAATCTGACACTTCAAGAAAGAAGAAGCGGTGACTCTTGATCTAAACGCTTCAAAAAGACAGCCAATTGCCCTGTCTCTCCTTTATCACCGCCGCTATCATCTCTTCTACACTCCCCGGAGATCTCATGCACACCCATTTCTATCCCGGCCACACCTTCCACCACTCCAAAGGGCTCCTTAGAGAATTCCCTGTGTTTCTTCCCACGTTCTTCCTTCTTTGACATGGATGACCAGAGCCATCCGACATCTCCTTAGTTTATTCAACCCTTGACACTGCCGCATAACAGCCGTAGTAAGTTCCAGACCTATCCACCTCCAGCTCCTTCTCCTCACCATTATCAGTCAGCAGTTAACTCTCCAATGCACCCTACTTTCTGTCAGTGGCCACATCCACCTTTTTGGCCTTCACTCTACTACCACCCCTTTCCCTAGGACCCCTCATTCCAGCCGGAATACCACTATTTCTCCTATGCTACAAACAGCACGAGACCTCGTTACAACTTCTTCTGCCTCCCTGGGCAAGCCGCCTTCTTTGACTCTGCTGCCCCCACCCAAAATGTCTATGGGTATCCTCCATCACCACCCAAGTGTCACCCAAGTGTCAGACCCCATTGGCACAGATTGCTCAAACACTAAAAGCCATTTACGTTTTGCCATTTAGCAAAACGTTCCATCTTCAACACCTATGGGTACTTCATCAGCCACCCTTCACAGCACAGCTTCCCTGGCACTGAGACTGCCGTCTTCCGCCTTCCACTACTACACTGATCCAACCCTTAACCCAGGCACTCGGTTCATCACGCACCACCTGTCCTTACAATCACGATACTACCTTCCACACCATCTGCAGATCCGCCTGCTGTAACTCTTCATGATGTTTCTACACAACAGATTCTGGCTTTGTCTCCCAATTCTGACCCAGAGGCTCCTTTTGCACCAGATATTCAACACAAAGACGATACTCTGGATACTTCTAATAAGGATACCTCTTCATCAGTACTGACTAATGACTCTGAGGACTCAATTTCCTCTCCGGCTGACAATCTATCTGACCTATCTCTAACAAACATAGGTCATGTTTTTAACCCAGGCGACGAGAGCCTAGCATACCCCACTTTAACGTTATTCTCTATGAAGCTTGCCTCTCACTTCCATATATGGGCCATGATAATCAGTGACCACTGGGTTCTTGACATTATTTCTCAAGGCTACGTGATTCAATTTTCCCGATCCCTCTTTAGGGATTCCACTCACAAGACGGCCCTGCAACAGGAAATCCTCGCTCTCCTCAATTAAGGAGCTAGTGAGGAAGTTCCTGCCAGTTTCCATAGGAAGGAATTCTATTCCAGGTACTTCCTGGTCCCCAAGATGGATGATGGTCTTAGACCCAAATTAGACTTGAGAATACTGAATAAATACATTAGATCCTTTAAATTTAGAATGGTGGTGTTAATAATAATAATAATAATAATAATAATAATAATACTTTGAGAGTTTAGCTATCGCTGTACTCCAAAAACAACAGCAGCAATCATAATAAAGATACACAAGACAGACATAAGGGAAGGACCCATCATAACGAGGAGCAAACTACGTAACCCCCTGGCATAACATATGTTCGGATGGTACGCATATGTTCGGACAATACAGCATAACATCGTTACAGCATGAATAAATAGGCACAACTTCTCATTACTTACGGCGAGAAACGCCACAGATACCCTGATCCACCGATCTAGAATACCAAAAGAATCAAAACCAAAATGTCTTCCAGGCGTACCCATACCCATATAAATAATAATTAATAAACAATTAATAAATAAACATGACCATATGGTGACATTAAATAAACAGGATATGGAAAACCTAGAAATGATCCAAAAATCGAATCTCCTGTCAGAGAGAAAAGGACTCCATGTGGGTAGGGACAACTAATCATAGTTAGGCAGATCCAGCTACCTTCAATCTTCCAAAAATTAGCTTCCTTCGCTTGCCTGCCAGCCAAGCGAAGGTTGCTAAAGCCAGCATTTTCTCCTTCCCTTTTAGGACCATTAAATACAGGTAACTAGCCTCCGAATAGGGGTCAGTGCAGCTATGCAACAAAGATCCCAGCCAAGTTGACCTTAGCCAGAAATAATAGGGACAACGTAATAAGACGTGCCCTATTATTTCCACCTCCTGAAGACTACAGGGACAGAGTCTTAAGCGAAACGGTAGCTGCTTAAATCTGCCTTCCACTACCGCCGATGGCACAAGCTGGAAGTGAAGTAATGTGTACCATCAACGGAGTTTAGGACAGGTAAGTAGGTCGAGGTATGACTCAAACTCGGCTGATTTTTTTATTTCCGCCAGCATGGGGGCTACTTTCTAGTGGGCCACAATTGATAGATCTTCCTGTTGGGCCACATCTCTTGCCCTTGAAAGAATTTCAGCCCTAACAGCAGGAAGGTTTTGGCCTATGAAATATTTGAATGAAAATCCCCAAGTATGAACCAATTTGCCCAAGTATAACAGCCATGGATAACCCCTAGACCCTGTCTCACATAATTCCTCCCTTAAACATTGGAGGACAAGGTCAGTATCATGGTGTGCCAAACGTCTGAGCCAATATTCCACATATCTAATCTTGGAGATCATCTCTAATGAATGTACTCCCAATTCCACTCTGACTACCACCCCTGGAGTATTGGAGCTGACTTTTAGTACTCGTTGAAGAAAGGCGTCTTGCACCTTTTCTAGCACTGCCAAGTTGGGATTTGGTATAATTTCTAAGCCGAAAATGCCTGTCGGAGGTATTTTAGCACGATACACTCTCAAAAAGTCCGACACTGAAATCCCTTTTGATAAATTAATAGCCCTATTCAAGGCCTGAGCCACCCGCTGGGCTTTATGGGCCCTGGCCTACAGATGGAGGTTCCACGTACCTTTATTGCTAAATGTCACTCCTAAATAATTAAAGGAAACTACCGACTCGAACTCTCCAGCCTCCGTCTTCCACCTACGGGGATAAGATCGTTTGCCAAAAACCATGATCTTAGACTTATGGGTGTTTATCTCTAAGCCATTGGTGACACAGTATTGGAAAAACCTTTTACCCTTATCCTTGCAACATGGACCTGCCTGCTGTCATTCTCATCGTAACCAAGCCAAGTACGTGCACTTGAGACCTCGCATCTTCATGAATGTTAGACCCCTTGTCTCTCCCTCTGTTCCCCTTCCTAAGTCTGTCCCCCAGCTCCTGTGTCTCAGATTGTAAGCCCTAGGGGCAGGGACCGTGTCTATTTTATTACTTTGTAAAGTGCCAGGTACACTGCTGGCGCTATATAAATGTTTGTTAATAATAATAATAATAATAATAATAATAATTAATAATAAACACCTATCTATGGCCCGCCGTAATCCAATTTCAATTTGGGAAATCAGTACCAAATCATCTGCGAATTGCAGAAAAGGGAGACGCTCCCCATCCACCAAAGGTGGCTGGGTATCAACCAAACTGATAATGGAAGCTAAGTCAGATAG
This sequence comes from Sphenodon punctatus, assembly GCA_003113815.1. NCBI lineage: Eukaryota > Metazoa > Chordata > Lepidosauria > Sphenodontia > Sphenodontidae > Sphenodon > Sphenodon punctatus. Next base: position 1,255,707 of record QEPC01004065.1, on the reverse strand, counting down.
ATATAAATCGAAGAGGAGGGGCGCCAGGACGCAGCCCTGGCAAACTCCTCTCCTAATGGGGATAGGCCTGCCATACCCCCAAGGATGTTTTAACCCGGGCTTTGTTGTTGAAATGGAGTTGGGAAATTGATGCCAATAACTTGGCCTCAATTCCCAAGGCCCTCAGTTTGGCCCAGAGTCTATTCCTTGGGACTGTGTCGAATGCCTTGGTCAGGTCTAGGAAGTCCAAAAACAGCCTACCTCTTTTGACCTTCCAATATTTGAACACGACATGCTGTAAAATATAGCAGCAGCCTATGGTTGACTTGCCCTTCCTAAAACCAAATTGCTCCCTCGGAATAATGCCCCCATTCTCAGCCCAATTCTCCAAATGGGTGAAAAGCACTTTCGCGTACAATTTACCTGTCACTGCCAAAAGGCTTATGGGACAATAGGCAGTAACGTCAGTAGTTTCCCCCTTTTTGAAGATGGGAACAATAGTACTCTGTGTCCATGATAAGAGCATAAGGTTTGCATTACTTGCAGCAAAAAATATCACAGATAGTACTTTAGCCCAGAATGGTGGTGTTAAAGAAGATACTTCCCCTTCTCTTCAAAGGGGCATGGTTTTCTGCTTTGGATTTGCAAGATGCCTATTTCCACATTCCTATCCATCCAGTGCAAGTAAAATATCGCCAGATTTATATTTGGCACTTCCCATTATCAATATGAAGTTTTGCCCTTCAGCCTTTCTACAGCCCCTAGAGTTTTTACTAAGTGCCCCCCTCCAGTCGCAGCATCTCTGACACAACATCAGCTCCAAAACTATATCCATTTCACTATAGACCTATTACAACATTTGGAGTTTGTCATTAATTTCTGGAAATCTATTCTAACCCCCACTCAAATTCTCATTATAGGTGCAGACGTTGACTCTCACAGACAAAGAGCCTTCCTGCCAGTGGAGAGGCTACATATACCAAGCCTCGATTTCTACACTTCAGGACCACCCTACCCAAACTGTTTCTTCCTCCGGCTCCTGGGCCACATGGCCTCCATTACTACAGTGGTTCATTATGCCAGGTTTAGAATGAGATCCCTCCAATGCTGGTTAGCGTGGAAATATTCCCCTTTAGTAAACGACCTCAACAAATCCCTGACCATACCCCCATCCCCATCTTCCACATGCTGTTTGGGTGGACTTCAGAGGAACATCTTTTTCAAGGCATGCCATTTGCCCAACCTTCCCCACAAGAAAGGATTACCACAGATGGGTTGGGGCACCCATTGCAATCATCTACAAGTGAGTTACACATGGGAATGTTCCCTGCATACCCATCTCTTAGAACTGAGAGCAGTCAGGGTCACTGTGAACGCTTTCCTTCCCCATATCCAAGGGAAAGTGGTTCAACTTGTCACAGACAACACCACAGCAATGTGGTATATAAACAAACAGAGCAGCACTCACCCCTCCAGACTGCCCAGGAAAGTGGTAAAACTGGAAATCATCCATCCTTCACGATATACTTCCGATGGCAATACATCTGGTGGGTCAGTCTAACATACTCATGGATGTCCTAAGTAGAGCTCCTATGTTACAACACAAATGGATGCTCAACAATTCAGTAGTTCATGATCTGTTAACCAGATGGGGTCTTCCCCATATACACCTATTTGCATCAACACAAAATGCTCAGTGCCTGCTATTCTGCAGCCATGTGGAAAAAGGAAAACGCTCTTTAGGCGATGCTTTCCTGCTTCACTGGGGCAATCATCGAATTTATATCTTTCCTCCATTTTCCCCTGATCACTGGTTCTGTCCAAAATCTCTCACAACAGGACACCGTGCATCTTGATTGCACCAGATTGGCCCAGACACCCATGGTACACATGTCTCCAATTTATGGCGTCAAACCATGTTAGTCTTCCTCAAATCCCAGCCCACCTACACCACCACAACGGTGCGATCCTACACCCCAGCCTTCAGTCGTTACACCTAACAGCTTGTGTGATATCACTTTGACTCCACAAAACCTACTCGACCTACCTGACGGGGTGGTCCAGATCCTGAACAGTGCTCGTAAAGACTCCACCAATAAAACCTATGAATTAAAATGGAAAAGGTTCTCTATCTGGGCTGCTACACATAATTTACATGTGCAATTTGTGACAATAAAACTGCTTACTTACCTGGTTCATTTAAAGTTGCAGGGCCTAGGACTGTCCTCCTTAAACATCCACCTTGCAGCAATTTCCACTTACCTTCCTCCTGTCAATGGTCATCCAGTCTTCTCGCATCCTATCCTCAAAAGGTTCCTGAAAGGCATTTTCAATATATCTCCTACTGTTAAGAACATAAGTAGTGCTGTACTGGGTCAGACCAATAGTCCATCAAGCCCAGCATCCTGTCTCCAACAGTGGCCAATCTCTGTCTCTTGGGAGAAGTGACCTGCAGTAAGAAGTTACATCCCCAAAACCTACTTCGCTAATAGCCGTTAAATGGACCTGTCCTCCAAGAATTTATTAAATCCCTTTTTTAAAACTAGGTACGCTACTGGCCTTGACCACTTCCTCGGACAACAAATTCCACAAGTTAATTGTGCGCTGAGTGAAAAAATACTCTTATTTCTGCTGCCAGTTAGTTTCATGGAGTGTCCCCTTGTTCCAGTACTGTTAGAGAGAGTAAATAACTGCTCCCTATTTACATGTTCCACACCGCTCATGATTTTATAAACTTCTATCCTATCCCCTCTGTCGTCTCTTCTCCAAACTGAAGAGCCCTAACCTATCCAGCCCCTTTTCATACGAGAGCCGTTCCATAACCTTGATAATTTTTGTTGCCCTTGTCTGTACATTTTCTAGTTGTCTTTTTTGAGATCAGACGACTGCACACAATACTCCAGGTGTGGTCGTACCATTGACTTATATACAGGCATTAATGATATTTTCAGTTTTATTCTCTATCCCTTTCCAAATGATTTCTATCACTTTTGCTTTTTTGACCACCGCCACACACTCTGAGGATTTCAATGTATTGTCCACCACAATGATGCCAAGATCCTTTTCCTTAGTGGTAATTCTTAATTTAGAATCCAGCATTGTGTACATATAGTTTGGATTGTTTTTCCTTACGTGCATCACTTTGCACATGTCCACAGTAAATTGCATCTGCCATTTAGATGCCCAGTCACCCAGGGTGAAAACAGACCTAACACTAACTCCACTTTAACACTGCTTTAGCATTTCTTATGCATGTTGCAGGGCTGTATTGGTGCCCTATGCAGCTCTGCAAATGCATAAGAAGTGTTAAAGTGGAGTTAGCATTAGGTCTGTTTTCATACCAGGTCTTGCAAGATCCTTCTGCAATTCTTCACAATCTGCTCATGTTTTAAGCACCTTGAATAGCTTTGTCATCTGCAGATTTGAGCACCTCACTCTCACCTCCCTTCTCCAGATCATTAATGAACATATTAAACAACACCGATCCCAGTACAGATCCCTAGGTCTCTCCACTAGTTACTTCTCTCCACTGTGAAAACTAACCATTTAGTCCTACTCTTTGCTTCCCATCTTTTAACCAGTTGTCAATCCACAACAGGACACTGCCTCTTATTCCATGACTCTTTAATTTCCTCAAGAGTATCTCATGAGGGACCTTATCAAATGCCTTTTGGAAGTCCAGATACACTAGATCAACCGGCTCACCCTTATCCACATTACACCTTCAAAGAATTCCAATAGATTAGTGAGGCATGACTTCCCTTTCCTAAATCCATGTTGACTTCCCCATTAAACCATGTTTATCAGTATCCTCCGTAATTCTGTTCTTAACTATTTCCACCAGTTTGCCCAGCACCAACGTTGGGCTCATCGGTCTATCGTTTCCAGGATCACCTCTGGAGCCCTTTTTAAATATTGGCGTTACATTAGCTACCCTCCAATCCTCTGATACAATGGCAGATTTCAGCAATGGGTTACAAATTACCAATAGTAGGTCTGCAACTTCATATTTGAGTTCCTTTGGAACTCTGGGATGAATACCATCTGGTCCTGGTGATTTTGTTACTATTTAGTTTGTCGCTTTGCTCTAGAACCTCCTCCAAAGTCACACTTATTTGTGACAATTCTTCCGTTCTTCTTCGAGGATCTCTGCGATTCTCATAAATGGGCTTCGCAGGCACCGGAGACCTAGTTGTCAGCAGTTTCCAGGCAGATTACCTGGAATAAACTAGAAACGGAGGGCTCCCACCCTGTGAAAAACGTGGGGGTTTAGTTTTGCGATAATGGGGCTGTATAAAAGGAGGGAGGAGCCCTCGCCGCCTCAGTTCCTTCCAACCATGTCGCACTTGGAAGACCTTTCAGTACTTTTCAGTGCTAGTCAGCATTAGACTTCAGAAAGACTACTTGGAGTGCTGTGCCTGTCTGCGGGGTTTCCCTGAACCTGCCTTCCCCCTCGGGAAAAGGCTCTGGAGCATGCCCAAGTTACCCGGCTTCAAGCACTGTCATGCCTGCCCAGCCACGCTCTCGGTAAGCGATCAGCATGACCTGTGCTTGGGCTGTCTGGGTGAAACGCATAATACCGGCTCCTGCCGTTTCTGCATCGTCCTTTCATCCCATGCATGACAAGCCAGAGCTCTCCACCTCAGGGACATACTAACCAGAAGGGCACTGATCGGTGGAGAAGAGGGGCCTCTTGGGCTCCCCACCACGCACTCCGCAACGATGGAACCGACTCAGTCAGCACAGATGGCTCCGCAGCCCACACCGGGTACCAGCCCGATACTGCAGCTGGGCCCTCCCTCCATTCCGGCCGGAACCAGGGACGTTTCCCACTCCCATGCGTCCCCCAAAAAGGACGCTCACCAGAAGGGTGAGGAGCGGAAGAAAAAACACAAAAAGAAGAATACCTCTACTGCACGCTCTCCGTGCATGTTGACTGTGGAGACGGTACCGTCAGGCACAGAGGAACCACCTCAGACTCCAGCTGTGCCGATACATGCAGAGATGGTACAGACATCATCGGTTCTGCTCCCCTCAGACGGAGCGCAGTCTCCTCAGCAGCGATCTGAGCCCAGATGCCTTTCTCACTCACCCAGGCTCACTCCAGCCCAGAGACAGGACCGCTCACGCTCCAGATCCCAATCGCAACATGATTCTATGTGATCCCCTCAACAGGACAGATGACGTAGATCTCCCACACGCAGGGCATCCACCCAGGGATCCCCGGCGCAGTCGAGGCACAGCGGGGGATGGCAGAGACTCACCGAGACACGAATGGTGGTACCATGGACAGCACCGAGATCTAGCACCTTGCTCATGCTGCTCTCCACACTACACCTCTCGGTACCGCCACTATGAAGGGTACCGCTGGTACCGATTGCCATCTCGCAGCCGCTCCCCCTACTCTATGCACAGAGAGTTCCATGCACATGACCGCGCGTCTCTTCCAGCTCTGGGAACATCGCGCTATCAGCCCCTTCTCCCGCCAGCAGGTCCGCCTACGGCGACAGTCTCTAGACCACCTCCAGACAGAGCAACGAGGGGCACAAGTCTTCCCACGCAGAGCTTGCAAGGGGGAAGTATTTCCACGCTACTGCCGGTACAGACAGCGGTGCAAACGCTGCAGCACGACAAATCAGTCCACCCTCCAGGCGTTACTCCCCTTGATTCCATGCTGGGACACCCCCTCCAACACCTCCCTGAGACCAACCTTCACCTCTCGCAGAACTCTTCTTCAGGAGCTTCTGTGTCCTCATCTGCCTCTTCACTGGCCCAGGTAGAGGAGGAAGAGACCATTTCCCCACCTCCAGCGGATTCGGTCTCGGATCCAAACCTCACCCTAGCCACCGAGGACACCAAGGCTTTCCAGGCTCTGATGAAAAGGTTGACCTCAGCCCTCCCCAACAAGGTCCTCAAAAAGATTCAATCTGGACCAGTTTTTGGCATCCTAGCCTCTGGGGAGCCAGGGCATGTCATGCTGCCCATGTTGGAGCAGCTCATGGAGCCGTCCCTAGCAGTATGGGCCAAACCTTCCTCAGCCCTTCCTACCAGCAAATTAGCAGACTCCCTTTATGCTATCCCTAAGGAAGGTGCTCAGATATTCTATAAGCATCCTGCCCCTCTCTAGTCATAGCAGCGGCCTCCACTAAATCCCGAGCAGGAGGTGTCCACTCGTCACGAGCAGACAGGGAAGGGAGGCGCCTAGACGTATTGGGCAGAAAAAAATTTCCTCTGAGACTCTGTCTCTCCAAGCCACCAACTATGCCTCAGCCATGTGTGGCTACCAACACTGGCTGTGGGCTCAGCTCTCCAAAGCGATGGACCCTACCCAGATTGCTGCCCTCCAGAGGGAAGGCATGCTCCTTGCCCAATTCCAATTGTCAGCTAACATGCATATAGCGGACTGTAATATTAGAGGCATCGCCTCTTCCATCTGTCTCAGACGGCATGCATGGCTACGCTCCACGGCCCTAACACCTGACAATAAGACCCGGATAGAGGACCTCCCCTTTGACTCGAAAGGCCTTTTTGCTTCCTCCACGAATGACACCCTCAAACGTATAAAGGAAACCTGCCAGACAGACGGGAGTCATCCACCAGGTCAAGAGAAAATACTATCCCTCCCCTGCCCCTTATGCGTATCAGCCACGCCACAAGCCCTCTTACCAATTCTACCAGGGCAAGCGCTCTCAATACTTTCAACCTCAGCAACCCTCCGCCAACCAGTCCCGCAGACAATTCCCTAAGCAGGGGGAACGGGCCAGACCATCGTCTAATTCCTCGTCGGGACAGCCTCCCAAACAGCACTTTTAACCTACTGGAGGTCAACGGAGGAGAAGACCTCACCCACCTCCCTTTTCACCATAGATTAAGGCCCTTTTTCGATCACTGGACTTCTATTACCTCGGATCGCTGGGTCAGAGATATCCTGCATGGATATTCCATCAAATTCTTTGCTAGACCATCCCCTTCCCCCCCTTCCCCAGGCCCCTTGGGGCCTTCCTCGGCCTCAAATACTTCTGGAGGTTTACAAACTCTTGGCTAAGGGCGCAGTAGAACATGTGCCCCCAAGGGAACACAATCAGGGGTTCTACTCTAATTACTTTCTCATCCCTAAGAGGGATGGTGGTCTTCGACCCATCCTAGATCTAAGAAACCTGAACCGCTACATTAAACGGTTCCGCTTCTGCATGACATCCCTGCCCATCATATTCCTGGTCCTACAGCAGGGTGACTGGCTATCCTCTCTTGACCTCCAAGATGCTTATTTCCATATTTCAGTTATTCGTTCTCATAGACAATACTTACGTTTTGTTGTAGGAGACATGCATCTCCAATACACGGTGCTGCCGTTCGGACTCGCCACAGCACCACGAGTCTTCACGAAATGCATGGCAGTGGTCACAGCCCACCTGAGAAAAACAGACATAAGAGTGTTTCCCTATCTGGACGACTGGCTGCTAGTCGGCAACACAGAATCCCGACTCCGCCAGCATATTCAGCACACTCTTGACCTTCTCCAAAACCTGGGACTCCTAGTCAACTTGCAGAAGTCTCACCTAGCTCCTACCCAGCACCTTCAGTTCATAGGCGCGGTGTTGGACACATCCCAGTCAAGGGCCTTCCTGCCCCAGGACCGGTTCCACACTATCCGGTCCATCATCCACCATCTGCCCCGATGACCTACCAGGACGGTCCGTTTTTTCCTTTGGTTACAGGGCTTCCTAGCAGCCACCACAGCTGTGACACCATATGCAAGGCTGCACTTACACCCCCTTCAGCATTGGCTCAAGGAAGTGTACACCCCAACCATCCACCCCTGTACAGGAATATCTCCATCCCTCCCGAGGTCTACCACAGCCTTCTATGGTGGACACATCCCTCCAATGTCCTCCTAGGCATCCCCTTCAAGCCCCCCCACATGCTTCAGACCCTGACAACGGATGCATCTCCTACGGGCTAGGGAGCCCATTTCAAGCAACTCACCGTATTCCGGCTCTGGGACCCAGACGAATGATTGCTCCACATCAATTTACTAGAGCTCCGCGCCATACGATGGGCGCTGAAAGCCTTCCTCGCCCATATCAGAGGACAGACTGTCCTCATCACCACAGACAATACCACCGCCATGTGGTAACTGAACAAACAGGGCGGGACCCATTCCACCTGCCTATCCCTAGAGGCGGAAGCCATTTGGAAATGGAGCATTTCACACGGCATCCGTTTACAAGCAGTCCACCTTGAAGATCCAGAAAATCTCCTGGCAGACCACCTCAGTCGACAATCGACAGATCATCACGAATGGGCGCTCAATGATTCTGTTTTAAAAGATATCTTCGAAGAGTGGGGCACTCCTCTTATAAGTCTTTTTGCCTCCTCAGAGAACGCAAAGCTACCCACGTTCTGCAGCAGGGCAGGCAGGGCCCCAGGTTCCCTAGCGGATGCCTTCACGATCTCCTGAACTGGGGCCTTCCTTTATGCTTTTCCCCCCATCCCTCTTCTTCACAAGGTCCTCACCAAGATCAGAACAGACCGAGTGCAGGTCATCCTCATAGCTCCCTTCTGGCCTTGCCAATTATGGTTCCAGACCATCAAGGAGATGTCCTTGCAGATCATACACTTACCCAAACGCCTCGATCTCCTCTCCCACCTCAACGACACCATCTTACATCACAGTCTCGACAAGCTCCACCTCTGCACGTGGCTGATCCTGTGAGGTCACAACACTGGCCCTCGCCAGTCGCAGACGTACTCCTCAATGCTTGTCGCCCTTCCACGAGAGCCTGTTATGCAGCCGAATGGGCTCGCTTCCAGAAATGGATCGATTCTAAATCCATACCTCTACCCTCCCTCAATATGATTCACCTGTTTGAATACCTGCTGTACCTACAAAACTCTGACCTCTCTCTCTCTCGTCCATCAAGGTTCACTTAGCAGCCTTATCCTCATGCCTTGAAGTAGAGGGAGGGAGATCCCTATTCTTTCACCCCTTGGTGAGAACGTTTTGGAAGGGACTTATGAATACCTTTCCTTTTGGCTCATCGTCCGGCCCCTCAGTGGGACCTCAACCTAGTCCTCACTAAGCTTATGGGGCCCCCCCTTCAAACCCATGGCATCTTGTTCCATCGAGGACTTAACCATCAAGATTGTCCTCCTTCTGGCGATCACCTCGGCTTGCAGAGTCAGCGAGCTCGCCACGCTCAGAGCTTCCCCCCCGCCCCTTACATACGTTTCTCCAGTGACAAAGTCGACCTCAGGACGGATCCCGCTTTCCTCCCTAAAGTCGCTACCCCTTTCCACCTCAACCAAACCATTTCACTACCGGTGTTCTTCCCTAGACCTCATGCTTCCATGGCCGAGCAAACCCTGCATACCCTTGATGTGAAAAGAGCGCTCTCCTTCTACCTGCACCGTACACGACCCATTAGAGCTTCCGATGCACTATTCATCTCGTACTGTGGCCAACGGATCGGGGTCCAAATATCCTCCCAGCGCATCTCTTGATGGATACTCCTGTGTATTGAGAAAGGTAACACCTCCTCTATCGTTGAAAGCACACTCTACTAGAGCAATGGCCACCTCGTTAGCCAGCTTACGAGGTATCCCCATCGCAGACATCTGCAAAGCTGCTACTTGGGCTTCGCCTCACACCTTCACTAAGCATTATTGCTTGGATATGGCAGCTAGAGCAGACACACCAGTAGGAAGAGCAGTGCTCCAATCCTCCTTCCTCTAACCTCGACTCCCACCACCTGGAGGTAGGTGACAACTGCTATTCACTCTCCCATTAGTGAGAATCGTGGAGATCCTCGAAGAAGAAAAGGTTACTTACCAGTAACTCTGTTCTTCGAGAGAGCTCCACGTATTCTCACGTCCCGCCCACCTTCCCCTCAGTCTCGGAGGTACTTGTAGTCTTCCACGACGGGTTGGAAGGAACTGAGGCGGCGAGGGCTCCTTCCTCCTTTTATACAGCCCCATTATCGTGAGACTAAAAGCCCGTGTTTTTCACCGGGGGGGAGGGGCGGAGCCCTCACAGTTTCTAGTCTATTCCAGGTAATCTGCCTGGAAACTGCTAACAACTAGGTCTCTGGTGCCTGCGAAGCAGGAAGTGGATCCCATTAGTGAGAATATGTGGAGCTCTCTCGAAGAACAGAGTTACTGGTAAGTAACCTCCTTATTCTTCACCTACAAAGACTCAGTCCAGCATGGGTATCTCCCCAACATCCTCAGCGGTGAAGATGGAAGCAAAGAATGAATGAATCTTCTCTGCTATGTCCTTTTCCTCCCCGAGTGCCCCTTTCATCCCCAGTCATCTAATGGCCCAACCAACACTCTAGCAGGCTTTTTGTTTCTGATTTACTTGAAAAAGTTTTTATTATATTTTGCAGCCCCTGCCCCGTTGGGATTTAAACCTGGTCTTGGGAAGACTTATTCCACCGCCCTTTGAACCTCTTGCCACTTGCTCCTTACATTTGTTATTTTTAAAAGTTTACATGTTGGTAGCTCTCAGGGCCTTATCTAGGTTACCTTCCTTTCTATCATTTCACAATGACAAGGTCACTCTCCAACTACCTCCATCATTTAAGCCAAAGAGGATTTCACGATTCCCAACAGATCACCTTATGAGGTTTTTTCCCTAAGTCTCACTCAACCAAAGGTCAATCCGATATCCATTCCCTTGATGTCAAGAGAGCACTCTCATTTTACCTGGACAGAAATAAACCATTTCATCAATCCACTTCCCTTTTCATAAGCACAGGTGGCCCTTCTCCAGGTAACAAGGTATCCTCACAAACCATCTCAATTTAGCTAGCTGAATGTATTTCACTGTTGCCCATTGTCAGATAAAGAACTGCCTACTGGACTTAAAGGACACTCCTCTAGAGCCGCAGCAGTGTGGGCTCATAATTTCCCTCTGGATGAGATTTGCAAAGCAGCCACATGGAGCTCTTCACACACTTTCACTAAGCACTATGCTTTGGACATAGCAGCTTGTACGGATGCTGGGTTTGAAAGAGCAGTCTTTAAGTAGATTTCCTTCCCGCTGTTGGGATGACTGCTTTTTTATTCTCCAACAGGTGTGAGTCAGCGGAGCTCCACTCAAAGAAGAAACAGGTTACTCACCTGTAACCTTGGTTCTTCAAGATGGACTCCATCACTCACCACCCACCCACCTTTCCCTCGCTGCATCACTTACAACTTAGAGTGATTTTTTGATGTAGAGGTTGGAAGGAACAAATGTAACGCACACCTGCCCCTGCCTTATCTGCTGCTGCTGGAAGCCCGCCAAATGTACAGCCAATCGTGGGGGTGGGGGGCTTTGGCATTCAGAGAACTGCTTGGAGAAGCTTCCAAGGTCAATCTGCACAGGTGCAGTACCCACAGGTGTGAGTGACAGAGCCCATCTTGTAGAACCAAGGTTACAGGTGAGTAACTCCTGGTTTTCTACAGCCCTACCAACTTTTACAACAAGGAGCAGCACTTCTTTCTCTCATGCTCCAGTCTATTCCTCAGCACTATTGGTAATGTAGGCCAACCATTGTTTCTAGAGGATCACAGGCAGTAAGCCCCAGAGCAGAGTGGCATTGCTGTCTGTGTGCTCTGACAAGATTTATCTGTTTACCAGGAAGGCACTCTTGCCTTAACTATAGAACCACTCCCATGGTTTTATAATTCAGCTTGTGAATCCAACTTTGGCTTTAACATAAATCTTGTGAAAGGCCCTGCAACTATCGTATGAGCAGAGACCAGCATTCACTGCGTTTTCTCCATTGCTGTCAATAAAGGAAACACAGTGAACAAGAGTCCCTGGGCATGAGGCTTCCACCCAATAGTGTATGCACTCTGTCTGATAGAGGGAAGCTTCATACTGCTCACCCCCCACTCCCCCTTGGATGCCAGTATGTGTCTGTAAAATCACTATTTATTTAAGGCCCGGGTTTTTTACAAGGCACTCGAGCATCTAAGTGGTTACTTTGGTGTAGCCTCATTTTGAGCCACAACTGGCCAAAAATGTCTGTCTGAGCCCATCTGCATTAGGCTTAATCCAAACTCTGGTCCTGATTGTTGTTGTCAATAAATAATAATAATAAGTATTCATATAGCGCAAGCAATGTACCTGACACTTTACAATCAACCATTACAGATGGGTCCCTGCCCCAGTGAGCTTACAAATTAAGAGACACAAGGGAGCGGAGAGATGAAGGGGAAGAGAACAGAGGGGGAGAGAGGAATACATCTAAGAAGTTGTGAGGTTGCAGGTGCACATACTTAGCTTAGTTACAGGGGAGGAGGAGAATCTATGAAAATCAGGGCAGAGACTGAGGGGACGAGGAGCTAGGGAAAACCTGATGGAAGAGGTAGGTTATCAAGAAGGAGGGAATAAAACGAATGTATTCAGGGAGAGTTCTAGGCATGGGGGCATCAATGGAGCCTGATTCAGCATGACTCTTCTGAGCCCAGACCTGGTGTGTTTATGGGTATCCCCACTCCCATGGAACATTGCAGTGGGGCAGGGCCATGCTGGGCAAGGAGAAAGAAACGCCTTAACCCTGTCCTTTTTCCAGCATTGCCCCTGCCCCAACTGAGTGCTGTGAATTGCAGTGCTTCATTAATGGGCAGGGCTATGTTGGGGGTGGGGGGAAGCTGGTATTTATAACATAGCCCTGTCCCACCTCCGAGTGCTACGATATCATGGCATTCATGGCTGTGCCAATAGGAAGCCTGGCTTGGGCTGACAATGTGCCTGACAGGACTAATCAGGTCCTGTGGGGCTAGGCTCAGGTTGCAGGGCTCTAGCCCCAATTGTAGTCAGTATTGCAGTCTTGGACCCATAAACGTAAGGTCCTGCACCATTTCTCAGAACTCAATCCCTGTGCATCTCCTTTGACAGGTGTATGATGATGGCAAGCATGTCTATCTGGTGACAGAGCTGATGAGGGGCGGGGAACTGCTGGATAAGATCCTCAGACAGAAGTGTTTCTCTGAAAGGGAGGCCAGTTCTGTCCTGCACACGATCTGTAAAACCATGGAGTACCTGCATTCCCAGGGGGTAAGTATGAAGCATCAAGGTGTAATAGGCAGTGAGAAAGGAGGATGAACGCAGGGCTATTCTCCTCTTCCTGTAATGAAGAAGCAGCTGCACAGAGGGCTCAATGTATGTAGCCTGCATCCTCTGCTTTGCCATGAATGCCAGCTGCCACAGAGTGACCTCTGCCTGCCGCTTTTCACTTTTCAGGTGGTGCACAGAGACTTGAAACCCAGCAATATTCTCTATGTGGATGAGTCTGGAAACCCAGAGTCAATTCGCATTTGTGACTTTGGCTTCGCCAAGCAGCTGAGGGCTGAAAACGGTCTTCTCATGACCCCTTGCTACACTGCAAACTTTGTGGCTCCAGAGGTAAGTGACTCATAAACTGTGAGGCTCTAACATAGTTCTTTGCTTTTTACCCTTTAACCCCTTGAGAGTTGGGCAGGTAACCTTCTAGCCACCATCTCCAGCCTGGCCAGTTCATTGATGAAGGGAAATTGCTTAGTTCACAATTGTAGAGATTCTTTCTGCTGAGTAAAGTTCTAAAACAGCCTTCCAGCCATCCTGCTTTCTTCCTTCCTTCCCATCTTCATGATAGCTTCTTTGAAAGATGAGGTGATTCCCATTCCCCAGTTCACTGGACTGATTCTGCGAACTCCTTTTATTCTTCCTGACCTTCCCTCCAGTTGGATTCCTTTGCCAGGTTCCTTGACAAAGCAGTTGCACAGAGGGATGTGTGAAACCTTTAGTGACTTTTTATTCTGTTTTCATCATAGTGGTGGTCACTGGTGTATAATCCAAAATCTTTACTGAAGGACTGGCCACACTAATTCAGCGAGTGTGCTTGAGTGTCTGAGAGCCTGCTTCTGGAATAACTATGTAAAATGTAACTGTGTAAAGCTCTGTGGATTCCCTGCTTTACCTTTTGTCATGGGAATTTTGAGTTTGAGACATCATTCTTCATTCTTGAGACTAAGACTAAGTTTCATTGCTGGCCTGTATTCCATTAATGTTCTGCAGAGACTTACAGTGAGTCTTAGTTGAAGGAAATAGCCATTATTTCATTCAAGAAACTTAAAACAATTATTTTTCGTTTTCCACAAAACTACTTAATAAATAACAACAACAAAAACACTTTTACTGAAATGCTTTTGGCTTCCAATTTCATTTTTCAACTGAAGGCAGGGTGAGGGGTAGACAGGCATCCAGAAAACCTTAACCAAAATGTTCTTGCAAATCAAAATTCTTCTAACCAGCTGTTCCTAGGAATACCCTTGTTAACTTGCGTAAGCTGTTGCTATGCTGCTGCTCAGTCTCAGCCAGGCCAGGAACTCTGATTCCGGTTCCAGACAAACTGAAATGTTTCCCTTTTGCTTATGCCACCCAGGTCCTAAAACGTCAAGGCTACGATGAGGGCTGTGATATCTGGAGCTTAGGAATACTCCTCTATACGATGCTGGCAGGGTAAGTACTAAACGCCTTGTCATGAGGTAAACAATCTGACAAGAGTATAGGGTTTTTTTAAGGTTCAAGGAGGGCTCTTTTCTGATAATCTAGTCTGACATCCTGCACAACACAAGCCATAAAATTTAACCCAGCAGTTCCTGCATGAAACATAGAGCCTTCCCATTGAGCGGTCGTATTTTATTTAGAAAGACTTGCACAAGCCACTTACTCCAGTGGTTTGTGGGCTGCAACTTTAGATCCACCATATCCCTTGGTAGGCTTCTCCACGGGCTACTAGCTTTGCTGAGAATAATTTGTGACACTTTTCTAGTCTGAATTTATTTAGCGTCATCTCTCCCATCCATTGGATCTTATTCTGTCTTTTTGTTAAGGAGCCATCCACTATCAGAATTATCCTTCTTCCCACGTGGGTAATTTGTAGACTAAGACACCACCTAACCTCCTGTAACCTAAACTGAATAGACCAGGTGTTTTTAAACCTCTCTCACTATAGGACCTGTTTTCCACACCTCAAAGCAATTTTAGTAACTCTTTTTTTTGTTAAACCCTTTCCAATGTCCAGAAGTGGACATGGTATTCCACTAACAATGCAGTTAGTGCTGCATAAAAAGGTAATGCCACCTCTGCTTGATATTCTTCTGTTTATATACGTCCAAGATTCACGCTAGCCCTCTTAGCTACAGCATGACATGGGAACGTATGTTCAAATAGTGTGTATGCCACAACCCCCAAATACTTCTCTGTGTCACTGCTTTCCAGGATACAGTTGCTCATCTTGTAAGTGATCTACATTCTTTGCTCCTAGATGTACTACCTTGCACTTGTCTGTATTAAACCGCATGATGTTCAGATGATTCCACCGTTGATCCATATCATTTTGTGTAACGGGCTTGTCCCTATCATTACTTAACCACCCCATCTACTTTTATGCAAACTTCACCAGCAGTGATTTGGGGACTGGTTGGTTTGTTTCTTCCTCCCAGATCATTCAATATATTGAGTTGCATTTGGCCACAAACACGTTCCATGGGGACGACCCCTGCTACAGGTGCCCTGCTGAAATCGTCTCCCATTTGCAATTATTTTGTATAGCTGTCAGTTAACAAGCCTTTAATCCAGTTACAGTGAATGCATGAGTGGTATCAAACATAAGTTACAAAATATAGAAAGAAACTCCGATACAAGTTATCAAGGCAATGTCTAAATCAACATGACAAGAGGAAAGGCACGTTAACTATTTTGAAGCCTCCTGGAAAGCCAGCACAATGTCTGCAATCTTTCTGTAGATGCTTAGCTTCTCTAATTCAGTTTGTGTACAACAGGGGTGGGAAAACCTTTTCCCTCTTGTGGGTTACTCTGAAGATTAGTGCAAACTCTGCAGGCCACATAGGAGTTGGGGGACAAGGGTGCTTAAAGATGAGCTTGGAATGGGGGGAGGAAGAAAAGAGTTGAGATCATGGATGCCATAAATCTACCT
This sequence comes from Sphenodon punctatus, assembly GCA_003113815.1. Taxonomy (NCBI): domain Eukaryota; kingdom Metazoa; phylum Chordata; class Lepidosauria; order Sphenodontia; family Sphenodontidae; genus Sphenodon; species Sphenodon punctatus. The sequence goes on along the minus strand of QEPC01004065.1, from coordinate 1,239,754 downwards.
CCTACCCCTGAGCGCATGCCCTCATCTCCACTCCCCTTTCCTGAGCTCACGCTTTCAGTATTTGAGAGTATAGACTGGAATCCATGGGCCATATATGGGATCTGGAAAGGGCCAAATAAAAAGATAAGCTTAGGTTTCCCACCCCTATAAATGTTCAACATTGATAACAGATGCTGCTAATGAGTAAGCTGCAGCCGTCACTACTAGAGTTACTCCCCTTGTTCGCTGTTATTAATTTTTGGGATTTAATTCCCATCTGGATTATGGAAGAGGAAGTTGCAGACACTTTTCTTTAATTTCAGATACACGCCATTTGCAAACGGACCTAATGACACCCCAGAGGAGATCCTGACCCGCATAGGTGGAGGAAAGTTCACCTTGAAAGGGGGAAACTGGGACACTGTATCTGAGACAGCCAAGGTAGGGTTTGGTACATAACTTTAAATCAGGTGATCAGGTCAGGTGTTCTGGTTTTGTTTTGTTCCTAAAGCATCCAAAATGTCTACAACTGGAGTTGGGACTGATGGGTTTTCTGGTGTCCAAGTTCTATCATTATATGTCGGGCGCCTGGCTAGTGGGTCCTGCACATTTGCTTAGGATCCAACTGATCTTCATACTTGGGGTTGGGAAAGAATTTCCCCCTGGATCAGATTAGCAGTGACTGAGGGGGTTTTGTTTTGTTTTTTGCCTTCCTCCTGCAGCATGGAGCATGCTTCCTTTGTTTGAGTCATCTAGATACTTGTCTTTTTAAATCGCTCCCTGCTATTTCTGGCATTGGTGTGCTTTGGTCACTCCTGATTTCTGTTTGTTGCAGATTTTTATTATAAGTTCTATTTCTTTGCTGGTGGGTTTTTCTGTTTAGTTGGGGCAATACAATTTTAAAAAGGAAAATTGTCATAAGTGTCATAAAAGAGAAGTAGTACAGTTTATTAGTGGATCCTGTAAAAGCACCTGGAGAAAAACAATTAAAAGTCTTCAGGTGCTTTTAAAAGTCAGGTGGGAGAAGCAGAGACAAATATCCAGAGGGAGCAAGTTCCACACCGAGGGGCTCAGCACAGATGACCTTTGAGGTTCTTTCCAGCCTTGTTACTGCCTAGGATCCTGGGATTATATTCAAGGACCCTTGCTCGCTGTGTTTTCCCCATTGGTCACAAACGTAGTGAACACGAGTCTCTGATTTATATTGAAGTCTCAAAATGGCATTATAACATCAGGGATAGAGTCTGTGAACCACTGGCTTGATGCTTCCCGTCCCAAACCTATGTTAGCCTAAGAAATGGAAAAGTACCAGCACTGCTGTGGCCGAAGGCTCCGGCCCCCTACGCTTCAGCTCTGCAAGGACCAACAGAGAAATACTGGTGCACAGTGACCACCTGTAGAGAGCCACATCCCCATTGCCTATCGAAGCAGGTTGCTATTATGCCTCACCCTAGGATAACAAGCATTTTAGACATCTGGTCTTTTGGATTATTATTTTATTTTATTTTTTTATCTTGCCCTTCCCCCAAAGGCTCAGATGGTTAACAACAAATTATATATATATATATATATATATATATATATATATATATATATANATATATATATATATATATATAAACAGACGTATAAAATATACCTGTAAAAATGTAAACTATATAAAATTCCCATTAAAACCATTCCCCAAACCCTGTCCTCACCTACTAAGGGCCTGGCCATATAAGTCTTGCATTGCCGCTGGAAAATGCTCTGGCTCAGGCTTTGGCAAACTTCCTAGGGAAGGGAGTTCCAGAGCTGTGGAACAGCCACCAAGAGTTCTTCTCTCTGTGCCCTTGCCATACAGACTCCGTGCGGTGATGGAACTTGTAAGAGGGTGGTTCTAGCTGACCTTGGGGATCGTGAATGTAGAGGAGGAGTGTGGTCTTTTAGATATGTAGGGTCCATGCTGTTAACTAGACCCTACCCTACTGGGTTTTTATACTAGCTTTTGGGATTCTGACCTTTTTTCCTCCTGAATACTACTTATAGGATCTGGTATCAAAAATGCTCCATGTTGATCCTCATCAGCGCCTGACTGCCAAACAAGTCCTGCAGCATTCATGGATAACACAGAAGGACAGCTTACCTCAAAGCCAGCTGAGCCACCAGGACATACAGCTTGTAAAGGTACAAACATCTCGGGGCCTGCATGCTTCCCATGAAACACCCAGATGTGCCCCCTTGCTCTGTCGCCTGTTCCAGGCCTGGCAGCGTGACCGCACTTTCAAAGTGGAGAAACAAGGTCTTCTGATGCAAGGGCATGGGATGGTGCTTGGAGAAAGGCAAATGAGCAGTAGGCCCAAGTCAGAAACTTGTCCCTAGCTGCTTCGACCATGGGAAGGCTTCTACAAAGAGCTGTTCTACAAGGAGCCTAATGCAGGAGTGGGCAAAGCTCCCAACCCCAAGAAATGCATTCCAAGCTCTTCATATGGCTGAGCGCCACACATCATGCATCTGCTGTCTAGTCCTCACACGTGTGTATGCACGCATGTGCGCCCACACAGTCGCTCTCTCACAGCCACATCTACAACACACAATCTCTCTCTGTCTCACACTCGTACACAGAAACTCTCTCACATACGCGCACGCACTCCTGGGGCAGCATGCCTCCCCACCCTCTGGGGCAGTGTGGCTGCCCCTTCCCTGTGCCCTGGCTGGGCTACGTCAGACAGCAGGCAGAGACCCAGCCACAGCCACAGTTGATGTGCTTGCGAGCTGCCATTTGCCTCACCTCTGGCTTCATGCCTGCAGTGCAAGCCAGTTTGCCTTGAAATAGCTTTATCAGGGTAGACTCTGAGCTGCTCAGGGAAAGGGTTAGGCTCCTGTACTACATATAAGTGACCTTTCACTGTTCTTTTCTTCAAGGGAGCCATGGCTGCCACCTACTCTGCACTAAACAGCTCCAAGCCAAGTCCCCAGCTGAAGCCCATTGAATCTTCCATCCTGGCACAAAGACGAGTGAAGAAGCTCCCGTCCACCACACTGTAACAGGAACTTTGGACAGACCATGGCAACAGCTTGCAGTACTGTCCCTCCTGAGTCAGCACAAGCTTACTGAAGTAAAGGAGCAGAAAAGTGGTCGTGAAAATAACTCCTAGAAAAAGAGGTGGAGTCCTTCAAAGGCCAAGTGCCTTTCTGCTTCTGAAAGATGAGCTCTTCTTGTGGACTTCTTTCCTTAAAGTTCACTAAACATTTTTTCAGAAGTGTACAGAGACTGTTTTTAAAGGGATCCGTATGTATATATGAGAACTAGGATGTATGTAATCAGCAGCTTTCATCCATCCATTCCTGAGAAGGGACAGGGCCAGAACTCAGTTGTATCTAAAAATTGATATTGAGGTCCAGGTTTAATGCAACTAAAACAACCCATTTCTCTCTCTCAAAACTTTGGTATCTTCCCCAGTGCCACAAAATCAAACCAACAGCTGTTCTTTCTAGCACCACCTTTGTTTTGAATAGATGTCACCTTGCTTTGCATACAGCTTTTTAAACTTCATGCTTCCCCATCCCTCTCCCCAGCCATGTGGCTGCTTCGTAACAGACTCTTGTTCAGTTTAAACACTCCTTTGGACATTAAACTATCATGGATACCTACTTGCAAGGTGAAGATTATGCCTCCTCTTCACCATCCCATGCGTTCCGAAACCTACATAGGATTTTGTCCATCTGAACAGATACTGACTTCCAAGAAACTTTCTCATAGTGAAGTTATAGGATTTTCTGAGCTAGCTTTGTTTTAATTTAACCCTCTCTTTCTCTCCTCCCCCCCCCCCCCCCCCCCCCCCCCCCCCTTTCACTTAGCACTACCCAGGATGGTGCAAAGCTCTACAAATTCTTTTTTTTTTCTTTTTCTTTTTTAAATTTAACTGGTTCTGTGGCTGGTAACTCAGGGTTTATCTGTCTATGATCTTTCCAATAAACATATCATACAGTTGGAAATTGTTTTACTAATGGAATATTGATTCATTTGTTCCTTTAGGTATTATTTATATAATAATAATAATTTTATAACACTCTCCTCCCTTTAAAAAGCACTCAGAGTGCTTTGAAATCCATAAAAATATAAAACAATATAAAATCCATTTCAAAGGGGATGGTAAAGAGGAAGGACAGACTACATTAAGGGGAACCTGCTGTGGATCCTAAAATCACCTAGAAAATAACTGCATTTTCAGGTGTTTTTTCAAGGTAAGGAGGGAGGAACTAAGACGGACATCCAGAGGGAGCAGGTTCCACACTGAGGGACCCGCCACAGCAAAGTCCCGATCGCCTGACAACTTGAGAAGCGATGGCGGGATTTCTGATCGCAGATACCCATCCATGCGAGATTCCAGGAGCAGGTCTCCAATATAGCCAGGACCTGAACCATTCAGGACCCTTAAAACCAGCAGCACAATCTTAAACTCAATCCATTGCAATACAGGCAGCCAATGTAGAGCATGCAGGCGAGGTGTAATACAATCATGGCTGCCCAAACCAGTCAGCAGCCATGGGGCTTACAATCTAGGAGGATAGTCTAAATAAATAAATATAAATAAAAATACCTGCTCTGACAGGCCGAATGACTTTTGCCACAATGTTTGAGTAAATGAGTTTTCATATCATTTTAATCTGTGCTTTTGATATTTCACACTTCTGTCATTTTGGGTTTTTCATCCATGTTAGCTTTTGCATATAGATTTATAAGAACCACCAGTAACCAATGAGCATGGGCAGGGTAAAAACTGGACTAGGGGGACTGCTGAAATAATAAGAAGTAGCCAATTAGAGAAACAAACAAATTACACAAAAAGATGAAAAGTGGTTAATCATGCAAAGAGCCGTTGGATACTCTTTGGTGCCCACTTTGTTCAGTTTGGATTCAGTGGGTTTGCCCATATCAGCAGGTACCTGTTTTGGCTCTAGTATTCATAGTAAAAAAAATAAATTTTAAATAGTACATCATATGGGGTAGAAACCCCCTTTCAAGGCATAAACTAACTACTGGTTTGCCTGTATTTAGGTGTTCAGCAGAAGAGGGCTGCCAGATCTTGTGATTTTGGGTGCAGTCTCCATGTGGGAAGTGGACATGCACTAATGCTAAGGTCTACTGTAGGTACTAAACAGCCAGAGGAACATACTTTCAGTTCCCATTGAGAATCTTGTGACTTTTTTGCAAATCTAGTCTTAAATCAACAACATGTGAATACAATACTGTAATAATTTCAGCTTTCATGGGTTTGTTTGTTTTTGTTTTTTTTAATTCTAGTCCTTGTGATTACAAAGAAAAGCTTAAAACTATGACTGCAGCATGTGCTTTACAGGCTGAGAAGGTAAATAAAAAGAACTCTACCATTATTTTAAGTTCAATAATTTTAAAGCCAACCTCTTGATTTTTAGGAGCCTGATGTGGCTTTTGAGCTCTTACGGTTGGCAAGTCATTGTACATCTTTTACTTTCCTAAATATACTGTCAATAACTTGAGCAAGTGTCTCCTTATTTCAATTTATATCTTCAAAGTGTCTATCTGAGAGTGTCTTACCAGTTTAGCCTAGTGGATAAGGTTCTTGGCCCTAGGAGAAACCAAGGTCCAAATCCCATCTTAGCCATGATTTCACTGGGTGGCTTCGGCCAAGTCACTGTCTCTCAGTCTTCATTCTATAAAATGGAAATGATGATGACCTACCTCACAGAGTTGGTGTGAGGGAGAACTAGATAAAGATTGTAAAGCACTTTGAACACCTAAAGTGCTATAGAAATTATGATTATGATAATTAGACAATTGGGAGTAGGGGGACTGGAGCAGTGATAAGATTTCAATATAACTTTACATTTTAAATCTCCAAGTCCTGCTTGCAGATTAGTTTTTGCAACTGAAAATTCTCTCCTCATTGAACTAACCCTCAAGTTATTTTTTGAGTGGGGCTACATCAACTCGCACCTATGGAAGCTGCCTGCGCAGATCAGCCCAGAAGCTTCTCAAAACAGTTATCCCTTTGTGCTTTGTGGCCCCTTCTAGTGTGGTTCATGTCGTTGGATGGCTTCTGGCTGCCCTATAAAAGGAGTGGACAGAATCCAAGTTACCTCAGTTCTTCCCAACTGCCACAGCATTTGGTAGTTGAAGTTCCTTGTCACTTTTAGTGTTAGCAGGGTTTTTTTTAAAGATGATGATGGTATACATATATGTTTCTCTAATTACACTGAAGAAACAACTTGGACTATATCTCCTTCTATTCCATGTCCTGCAGGTACAACTCCTGGACTGTATTATGCCTCCTACACCAACGAAAGAAGGATTTAAGAAATGTATAAGGTTCCCCACATCAATTATTGACTCACATGAGGAGTGCCTGGTTTGCCTTGGGCAGTCACACAAACCAACCAGCTGCCCAGCACCGCCAGCCTATCCGGCAAAGCCTTAAAGGACCGCAGGATGTGACTTCAATTTCTGTTAACAAAAAGGGCTCTTGAAGCACCAGGATAGACATCTCACCGCTCTCCTAACTCCCGCACTCTGCGGCCACAGAAGCAATGTTCAGCACTGCTGTCCATGGCACCCTCCTCACCACTGGCACAGGCACCGTCAGTACTTCCGTCACCCCCCGGCCCTGCGACCATCTAAACAGCTTCGACTTCCACAGCAGTCATCTCCAGTGCCGATCTCCAGCAGCACTATCCCAACACAGCCGATGCATAAAAGCTCACCTGTGCAAAGGCAAAAAAAAAACAACAACTAAAAACCTAAGTCAGTAATTCTTCTCCTGCTTGCAAGAGGGGCCAGAAAATCAAACATGCACTCAGATGACTCTTCTTTAAAACAAAACCAAAAAAGCAGAAGAATATAAATATAAATAAATCAGTGGAGAATGATCATACATCTAAACAACCTAAAAAGAAACCAAGCCTGGCAGTCCTACACCCTCCTTGCCGGACACGGATTGTCCCTTATCTCCAGGTAGCCATGCACGCCAATCTCCATCCCAGCTACCCTATAAGGGACTCCAAAAGGCTCTTTGGGAGCATCACTGCAGTCTCCCTATGGTCCTCATTCCTGGATACCAATGAACCTCTCCACCCTTCATCATGTTACTTCCCCCTGCCAGCAGGACCACCTTCAACCTGGCAATGCAAACCAACTCTGCAGCCATCCCCTTAGGCACACCGGTCTGGCTACATAACTCTTCAGCCTATTTGCAGGGCTACCATCATGGGACCCAGCCTTCCAGCTGTTTTATGACCAGTGTTATGCTAAAACAACCTCAAAACCTAATGGGACTGCACCTTCTGCCTCACTTGGCAGACCACCTCCCTTGGCTCCCTTGCTGGCACTGATAATATCTATGGGGCATCTGTCTATGGCTATAGAGGCTAGAAGCACAAACCCCTCTAGTTCAGATAGCACAAACTCTCAAGGCAATCCTATGGCAGAATAACCCACCAGCACCATCTACTGGCATGACTGCTGCAACGCATTCAGCAACAACTGCTCACGTCCTGTTGGAGCAATTCATGAAACAACAAGCTCCTTCACTCACCACCTTACCTGCTCCTTCTCTGGCTTCAGTGCACCTCTCAAGTTCAGCACTGCTAATAATGAGACCTCCGCACCCATCACCACCGAGTCCTTTGAACCACACAGGAGATACTCCACTCGCTGATCTCCAAGATGCTCATCTGATCCCAACAGATACCAAACAAGACCATTCAGTGAATCCACAAATGGAACCAGATCCTCCAAAGGATACACCAGATACGTCCAACAAAGATTCATCTATATGCAATTCCTCCAATAACTCCTTGCCAGACTCGGAGGACACTATCATCTTCCTCAGATTGTATAACTGATGCCACCCAAGTAACTTACTCAGAGGATCACAAAATTCCAATCTCAATTTGAAAACTGTGACTGGGGGGAAGAATAAGATCCAATATACAAAATCCTTAGTAAGCATGCTTCCTCCAAGGTCACACTGCCCTTGTCTAGAAAGCTGATGAAGAATCCCAGAACAGAAGGCACTCTCCCAGGCTTTGCCTATTGACACCCTATTGAAGGAAGAAAAATTGACATTTTAGGAAGAAAAACCTTCTCGGCGACTATTTTATTGAGATCATCCAATTACACCTCTGCCATGTCTGCCTTTCAACATCTTCTCTGGAACACCTTAGGGTAACTTCTGCAACATCTACCACCATAACACAAGCGGATGCCCTCATTGCTGAGGGATTATACCAAGCACATTTTCAGCTAACTACCATAATGTACGTTGCTGACTCAGCAGCTAGGGCAATAGCCGGTGCTATCATTACCAGACTAGATAACCAAAAGACCGAGCCAGAAATCCAAAGCACACACAAGCAGGGGTTTAAATAAATACACTTCTAAATCTCAATGGTGTGTGTGTGATTCCTCAAAACAATAGAAAATCCTAATCAATCAATCATAAGAAAAACAAGACTCTTGTCCAACCTTGATTTCCAAAATTGTAGTAAGCCAACATGTTTCATGAAAGATTTCTTCTGGATTTCATAATCTAGGATGGCTTGGCACTAAGAAAGATTGAATAACACACAACAAATATGAACAAGAGGAGTATGTACCTTGAGGCCCATAGCTATGAAAATCAGTTTAAAATGTTAAATCTAAACTAATATATAAAAGGTTTCTTACCTATGAATAAAACGTGGAAGGATATTCTGACAAAGGATTCAAGATGGATACTTAGAGAATCTGAAATCATGAAACCCTACAAAAAGAAAACTCTGGACTAAAGCTTAGAACCATATTCCACTGTTTCACTCCCTTTCTCTACTAAACTCAAAGTTCAATTATATCATGTCTCATAACTAATGATCTATAGGTGTTGGAGACCTTAGAGAAGGGTTATGCTATTCAGTTCACCTCCATGTTCACCCCGAACCTCCTTCCCCATCCCTTCTTAGGGACCCCTCTCACAAGGCAATCTATAACACGAGATCCACTCTCTCCTCTTCAAAGAAATCATTGAGGGAAGTCCCTAAAAAATTCAGGTGAAGGGGTTTTTACTTCATCATATTTTGTGGTACCTAAGAAGGATGGTGGACAGAGACCAAACTTGGATTTGGGAGCACTAAACAAGCTTATCAAGTCTCTCAAATTTAGAATGATAACGTTGATGAAGATTCTCCCTTTCCTCTACAAAGGTGCATGGTTCTCTGTTCTGGACTTGCAAGATGCATATTTCTACATCCATCCCACGCTACCTGAGGTTCATATATAACAGTAGCCATCATCAGTACCAAGTTTTACCCTTCGGTCTCTCCTCTGCTCCAAGGATATTTACCAAGTACCTTATTCCAATAGCAGCTTATCTCAGAAAGGGGTATCTGACTTCCCGTATCTTGATTGGTTACTAGTACAAGATGGATTGGTTACTAGCACAAGACACTATCTTGAGAGAGATTTACAATTCACTCTTGACCTTTTCCAACAGTTAGGCTTCGGGATAAGTTTTCAAAAATCCATTTTAACTCAAAATATTAATTTTGTGGGTACAAACCTCGACTCCATCAGACAAAGAGCCTTTCTTCCTCTGGAAAGACTAAATATGATGCAGGGATAGCATCTCAAAGCTCCAACAACCACCAACACAGACTGCACACTTCTTGCAACTCCCAGCAACTTCAGTTGACCCATCATGCTCACTTGCAAATGAGATGAGGGCTGAAATGAAAATTCCATGTGTTCTCACGGACCCCAGCAAGATCTTGCTGAGGTTTTCGAGAATCTTGCAAGATCCTTGAAAAATCACAGACATGCTCTGCGCATACACAAAATGGCTGCCACGGCCATTCTATGCATACACAGCTCACCAGCAGCCATATGAGCATGCATCGACCATTTTTGAGGGTTCTTGAATCTTGCGAGATTGTCAAAACCCTTAAAACACTGTGCATGTGCAAATGGTTGCTGGGGGCCACGTATGCTCAGAATGGCTGTGGTGGCCATTTTGTGCATGCACAGTGCCAGTTTGCATGCGCACAAGTTTTGCAATGGGTCGAAAATCAGCCAATTCTCAATCCATTCTCACAAATCTCGGCAAGAAGCCAATTCTCTACAAGATTTGCAATAAATGCGAGGGCAGGTTTCAGCCCTATTCAGTACGGGGTTGCATGGAGATACCATTGACAGACGATCTCACCAAGCCTTGATCAATACCCCCTCTATTCCCCAGTTGTTACTATGTCAGACAGGTGAAGACAGCTTACTACAGGGCATGCCTTTTTACACAGCCTTCCCCAGAAACTCTGCTCACAGCAGACGCTTCTATGCTCAACTGAGGGGCACATTGTAATGGTACACAAATAAGTGGAACTTACTGAGAGTAATAAAACTTACCATGAAGGTGTTCTTTCCACACATTTGGGGCACAACGTTACAAATCGCCACAGATAATACCACAGCTGTGTGGTACATAAACAAGCAAGGAGGCATCTGCTCCTCACACCTTAGCAGAGAAGCGATAAAGCTTTGGAAATGGTGCTTAGCTTATGCGTGCATCCCATGGCTACATACCTGGTAGATCGATCAAACATACTAGCGGACAATCTAAGCAGGACACCAGCACTCCAACATGAAGAGATGCTCAACACCACAATTGTCTACAGCTTAGTCCACACATGGGGTCATCCCCACATAGACCTCTTCCCGATCCCTCTAACCACACAATGCCCATGGTTCTGCAGCAGGACAGGAGTACGAAAAACCTCCATGAACAATGCATTTCTTCTTCACTAGAGAAAAACTTTCATGTACACTTTTCCACTGTTTCCTCCAATACGTTGAGTCAGCCAGAAACTCAAACAAGACCAGGCCACATGTATTCTGATAGCACCCAACTGGCCCAGACAACCATGGTACACACAGTCAGTAGCCATGTCCGCTAAACACTTTGGTCTCCTCTGCATCATAGACCTTATAATCCAAAACAGCAGGGTTTTCCACCCCTATCTTCTATCACTCCACCTAACAGCCTGTCTAATATCTCCTTGACATGGCAAGATCTACAGAACTTACTGGATGAAATAGTACAAATCCTCAAGAGTGTGTGAAAAAAACCCACTAACAAGAGCTATGAGGAAAAATGGAAAAGATTTTCTACCTGGACATCCACAGCCAACCTCAACCCAGTGTTTGACCGCTGTGAGGGACTGGATGAGGTCAAGCCGATTGAAGCTCAATCCTGATAAGACAGAGGTGGTGATAGTTGGCAGGACCGGTGATCTGAGGGAGGTTTCCCCCATTGGATCCATTGGTGCAGAGCCTGGGGGTGGTGAAAGGCTGTGGCCAGGGATGCCTTTCACCAATTACATCTGGTGAAGAGACTCTGCCCATATATTTCAGACTCTGACCTCACCACTGTCATCCATGCATTCGTCACCTCGAGGGTAGAATATTGCAATGCACTCTACATGGGGCTGCCCGTGGTGATGGTCTGGAAGCTCCAGCTAGTGCAGAATGCAGCGGCCCGCCTCCTTACAGGGACGGGCCATGGGGAGCACATAACTGTGCTTCAAGCACTGCACTGGCTGCCTATTGTCTTCCAGGCCTGATTCAAGGTGCTGGTGTTGACCTTTTAAAGCCCTTCACGGCCTGGGCTCCGTTTATCTGAGTGATCGCCTCATCTCCTGGGCAGCCCCTGTGGTCGTCCTGGGGTGCCCTCCTGGAAGTCCTGCGCTATTGGTATGTGCAGACAAACAGGAAGGCATTCTCGGTGGCGGCGCCGTTGCTCTGGTATTCCCTTCTGGTGGAGGTTTGCCTCAGCCCAGACCTCCTTGCCTTCTGGGGGAACTGTAAGATCTAGCTCTTCTGTCAGGCGTTTTGGAGGGGAGGGGGTGAGTGGGTTAGATGGTGGGCGAGGGGTAACTTATGCACAGCCCAGATTTTATATTTTTATAATTTTATATGATTTTGATGTTTTTTTATCTTTGTATTTATATTTTTAATTGAATTTTGCCATTTTATTTTGTAAGCCGCCCCGAGTTGCTTTTGCGAGAGGGGTGGGGTAAAAATGTAAACATAAATCCACAAACAACAAACACACACCTACTTACCTGACTCACCACAAATCTCAAGTTCTCGACGCATCGTTGAAAGCTCATCTCACTGTAATTTCCACCCATCATCCTTGCATCAATGGAAGCCCAATCCTAAAATGATTTGTAAAGGGCATCTTTACCATCTGTCTTATTATCAGAGAGCGATGCCCCCTGTGGGACTTAAACTTGGTGCTAGGTAGACTTATGATACCTCAATTTGAGCCCCTAACTATCTCTTTCCTCCATCTACTATCTCTCAAAGTATGTATGCTGGTAGCTTTAACATCTGCTAGGATCATGGGAGAACGTGCAGCCCTATCAATACTACCCTCCTTGATGATCTTTCATAAGGACAAGGTCACCCTGCGGAAGCTTTCTTCGTTCAAACCAAAAGTTATGAAATTATTATATATGTCCCAAGAAATTACCTGTGTTTTTCCCTAGACCTCACATGACAAGAGCAGAGTCAGCACTCCACACCCTAGATGTTAAAAGAGCACATTTCTTTTTTATCTTACATTTTCTTTCTTTTTATCTTACATAAGAACGTAAGTAGTGCCATACTGGGTCAGACCTATGGTCCATCGAGCCCAGAACCTGTCTCTGGCAGTGGCCAATTTCATTAGTTCGGGAAAAGTACCCAACATGTACTCTCAGCATCCATCAGTAACAGGCTACGTTCCCCAAAACATACCCGGCTAATAGCTGCTAATGGATCTATCCTCCAGAAGCTTGTCCAATCCTTTTTTAAAAACCAAGCTATATTACTGGCCTTGCCCTTGACCACATCTTCTGGCAACAAATTCCACAACTTAATTGTGCGTTGAGTGAAAAAATACTTTTTTGTTTTAAATCTGCTACCTGTTCGTTTCGTAGGGTGTCCCCTAATTCTAATACTATTTGAGAGGGTAAATAACCATTTCCTATTTAATCATTCCACACCACTCATGATTTTATAAACTTCTATCATATTCCCCCTCAATCATCTCTTCCGAGTCCAAGCTGAAGAACCCTAACCTATCAAGCCTCTCTTCATAGGGGAGCTGTTCCATGCCCTTTATCATCTTTGTTGACCTTCTCTGTACCTTTTCTATTTCTATTATATCTTTTTTGAGATTGTGCAATCAGAACTGCACACAACACTCAAGGTGCAGTCACACCATAGATCTATACAGAGGCATTATGATATTGTTGAAAGAACACCACAATTTAGGAAGACTTCCTTTCTCAGGAGGTTATTCTCCAGGTTCCACAGTAATCTCACAAACCATATCATCTTGGTTAGTGGAATGCAGCTCTTTGTTATAAGTTATCTGACCAAGAGCTTTCCTCTGGTCTTAAAGGTCACTACCAGGTCAATGGCAACTTCTGCAGCACACTTTGCAAATTTCCCCTAGACCAAATATGCACGGCTGCACCGTGGAGCTCTTCTCACACCTTTGCTAAACATTATGTCCTCAACCTCTCTAAGCTTTCAGATGCTGGCTTGGGGAGAGCAGTTTTACAGTTCCTCTTTAAATAAGCATCAACCTCCTCCCCACTGGGGCTACTGCTTTTTATTTTTCTATAAGTGTGAGTTGACACTCAAAGAATAAACTGAGTTTACTTATCTGCAACCTTGGTGCTTTGAGATGGGCTCCATCACTCACACCGCTCACCCACCTTCCCCTCTACATCAGAGCCTAACTTAGCAAGGACAGTTGCTCTGATGTGGGGGTTGGAAGAAAGTTAACTTGCGCTCTGCCCCCTCCTTTTATAGTGCCGCCAGAAGCCCACGAATGGTACAAACCACATAGGTAGGTGCCACGGAGAGCAAAGGGATAACTGCTTTGAGAAGCTTCTGGGCCTATCTGCTCAGACGCAGCTCCCATCAGTGTGAGTGATGAAGATGAGAGATGGGTTGAGTGACATCTCAAAGAACCAAGGTTGCAGGTAAGTAACCTCCGTTTTTCCTCTTCTGGTAGCTGTATAAAACATTAAATACTTTCAGAATTATAGTAGCCGCATCATTTGTGTACACTACTGCACTCTAGTGGCCAAAATATCTAGTATGTTCACCCTCTCTTGTTTCCACAGACTGATTAAAGCTGTCTTCATAGAGCAGAGTACTGATAATTCTGATTTGAGTTGCTGCCTCTCTTCAGGAGGAAAACTAGACTGTGTTGATACATAAAAACTTTAAAACAGCCCGCTGAATAATATTTTAAGGCTGGGATTTAAGTCCTTTACTATGGACACAACCCACTGACACATTTGGGGTGCAATCATTTTCCCAGTGTGTAGTAGTAGTAATAATATTTTTTTATTTTTATATAGCACCACCCTGCCATGGCTCTCGGAACGCTTTACGTATAACACAACTCTTAATCCTCACAACAACCCTGAGAGGTAGGTTAGGCTGAGAGAATATTGTGACTGGCCCAAGGTCACCCAGTGAGTTTCTGGCTAAAGCAAGACTTCTACCTCCAGGTCTAAGTACTGCACACTTAGCCATTACGCCACACTATCAACATGTAAGTTGCATGCCAAAGTGTTGTGCTAAACTTAAGTAGATGTTAAAGTCTCCTTCACAGTGGCCCTTTTTACATGAGACGGTACCACCTAGGCTCATGCAGTGGATCTGCGCGGGCATGAATGGTACTGTCTCGTGTAAATCCTGTGGCTGGTGAGTGGGGGTGCGTGCATGCTACCGCAAAACACGCATCCCCACGTACGGCGTAACCAGGGGCAATGGAGGGGATGTGGGGGGGTGAGGGTGTGCCCGTGTGCACAGGCACCCATGCTGTGGCGCGCACACCCACTCCCCCATACAGCCGCAGCCCATGTAAAAAGGGCCAGTGAGAGAGATTGCCTACTGTTGCATGCATGTGCCGGGTCACCCATTAGAGTCCAACACAGCCCTCTGCATGGTCAGCTCTTTTAAATGTGGTGTGACCACCAGAAATGTAGCTACCAGGGTGTGAGACAACTTAAATGCGCTTTACAAGTGTCCTGAGTGATGCTAGGAAATTTTCAGTGAGTGGGGGAACAAAGCAGAGCCACCACTCTACCCCTGCTCCCTCTCCTACCCATTCTAAGCGCGGTGCTGAGGGTGTTTGTAAAAGGTCCTCCAGGAAAGAAGGTTTTGGTGGGGGGAGAGTGGGGGGGGGGGTAGGCCCTGCCCACTCTTAAACCTCCCTCATGGGGGAGTGGGGTCTGCCAGGGGGCCTGCACTTGCCTGACTGGGCAGCAGGCTGCAGCCAGCTTCTCCCCCAGTAAGTGATTCTTCCTCCCCTCCCTGCCTCTGCCTTCTAGTAGGGCAGCAGCAGCAGGAAACTCCATTGGGCTGGGAGATAAGGCTCTTTGTCTACAAACAGCTAGGGCGTTTATAGACGAGACAAAAAAGGCGGCTGATCCTTTGATCAGCCGCCTTTCTTGCCGCTCGTCTATATGCCTGGGCTGCTTTTTAATCCGCGTCGGAGGGGGCAGGCGATCCTGCCCCCTCCGACGCGGATTCCCGGAGTGCCGGCTTT
>QEPC01004065.1:1172919-1194439 GCA_003113815.1 Sphenodon punctatus | reverse complement strand
CCCCCCCCCCCCCAGGGCCACATGGAGCGCTGGGGTCACACTCACGGGGAATTAGCTCATCCCTCTTGCTACGTCATCTCAACCTTGAGCGTCGGCTGAACCCCCTCCTTCTAGGCAGGCGGTACCCTCTCAGGACACACCACACAATCCTGAGGGTATTTGGCCACAGTCTTTATTGGACACTACCAGTCCAGCACACCTGGGGCTGCCGCTCGTCCGCCTCCACCCTACAGGCCCTGGTCCATCTCTCCTGACTCAGGAGCAACCCAACCACAAGTCCCCAAAGTCAATTCAGCCAGGCCTCCAAACCCCAGGCTCTGGCCAAGCCTTCCCCAGCCAAGAGGCTCCCTCCTGGGCACAGTCTCTGTACCTTGTCTGGGTCCCGTTGGTTCTCCAGGCATCAGCACCCTGGAGAGCGTAGAGCAGCAAGGCTTCTCTGGGAGATGTTGTTCCTTCCATTCCCTGGCAGAGACTCTCTCCTTTCTGCCTAGTCTCTCCTTATATACAGCAGAGTGGGCGTGGCCAGGCTTCTACTCTTCCAGCCTTAAAGGGTCAGTAACCTGCCCACTTTGTCACAGGGGTTTCTCAGCCTGTGTTCCCAACAGGCTGATCCCCAGCTTTGGGACTGGCACCCACAGCCCCCTTCTTAAAGGGGTAGCAGCCCCCCTGGACTTCTCCCTGCTACACCCCTCCCCCCTTAGGGAGACCGGCTTCTCTCAGAGAAAACTAGCGTTTACCTTTTAGCAGGGTGCAGCTACTCCACACCTATTGAGACTTTAATGCCCACTCCGGCCTCCCATCACCCCTCACAGACAGTATCAGTTGGGGAGCCAACTCCACCCAACTGTCTAAGGGAATTAACTCTTCCTGTTGGGGAGCACTCCTCCACCCAACATACAGACTCACAGGGGATTAAACACAGCTCCTTGCATTTCTCCACCAACCCGTTAGGGATTTTACATACAGTTGACTCCAGCCGGCTCAATCATCTCTACCCTGCTGGATTTCACTAGACACATTTCTCCATCGCCTACCCTACCATCCATAGTATCAGTTGGCCCCAGCCGGCTCACTCGCCTCCACCCTGCTGGGTCCCTACCTCGAATCACAGTCCCAGCCAGCTCAGTCGCCTACACCCTGCTGGGTCTCTCTTGTCCCTAAGGCAGCGGTTAGTGCCTGGTGGTCGTTTCAATCGCCTACCTGCACTTCCACCTCTCTGTTCTTAGGTGCAGGAGGGTACCAGCTCAATCGCCTCCCTGTACCCTGCGACTCCAAGGCCCCCTAGGTGCCCTTTCAGGCCCTTAGGCCTCTTGCTCCCCTTTTCTTGGAGTTGGGATAGTGGCCCACCTTTCCATTCCAACTATCCAACCCCTGGACCCTTTAAAGCCAGACTCCTCTGGCAGGTTAACAGCTACCTTCTTGTAGCTTCTGTTAACTCTTTTCTCCCAGGGCTGCGTGCTTTTTGGGGTACTCCTTTTCCCCCAAGGCATCAGCTCCCCATACTCTTCCTCAGAAGAGGAATCATCCTGCCCTTGCAGGTTTCCCTTTAATTCCTCTAGTTCCTTTCTGAGAACTTTGTTCTCTTCTATTAGGGCGTGTCTATGGTCCAGCACCCTATCTAGGATTGCCCCCGAGACCAGAGTCATTATGCCCGTTTCGTGACTCTCAGGCCTCAAGGCTGTTCTTGCCACCAAGTCCCTAGAGCTCTTAGTCATGGTCTCTTAGTCCTTCCTCTCAGGCCTCGAGACCACCTGCCCCTCTCTGAGGGCCTCTAGCGCCTTCAAGAGGCAGGCATTATTATACAACACCTGCCTGACTGCCTTTTCAAGGGTGTCTATGTCTTTGAAGCACCCCCCTTCTTCTTGGGTGCCCATAAACTCCTTTTCTTTGGTTAGCCGGCTCGGTTGCCCCCCTGCTAACCTGCTACCTTTCCTTGTAGCCCTGACTCTCCTTAGAAGGCTTCCCTTTGGGACACTCCCTCTTGACATGTCCCGTTGCTTGACAAGCCCAACACCTCCTAGGAGGTCTCTGGCTCCAGTCCTGATCTGGGGTGGGGGGTGGACACTGCTCCCAGATTGACCCATCTGGCTCAGGTCATGTATCCCTCTTCCTTCTATAGGGACACAGCCTTTTTACATGTCCTATCACCCCACAGGTCCAGCAACACTTTGCCTTCCCCTGGCTCCGACACCCCAGAGTCCAGGTACTCAGGAGGCCTTGCCATCTCTCCTGGCAGGCCCTCCAATAGTGTCCTGACCAGCCACAATTGTGACACTGCCTCACAGTACCTCCCACCTTGGGTCCCCAGTACTTGTGTGTCACCATTCTCCGTGGCCCCTGGTCATGCTGCCTCAGCTCCAGTTCAACAAAGTTCCACAGGCTGAGGGTCATCGGGGTACGCCTCTGGCTCCAGCAGTCACATCCGACCATCATTGCCTAGCTCCAGGCCCGCTCTGGCCCCAGCTACTCCGCAATCCTCACGTCCAGTCCAGGCACAAAGCTCTTTGGTGCTCTCCCTGCATCTGGTTGCGAACTCTCTCACGGACTGGGCACAGTTCCTCCAGTCCCGTCTACTTCTGGTACTGGGGCTCACCTCACTAGGGAGCTCACACTAGCGCAGCTCCAACAGGCAACCTTAACTTCTACATAAGAATGGCTGACACGGTGGGTGCACTTCCACTCTGCACCAGCTGGTGGTGCTATGCCCACATTCTCCACCACTTGCTGTAGCAGGGGGGGCATCCCCCAGGGCCACACAGGGCACTGGGGTCACACTCACAGGGAATTAGCTCATCCCCCTTGCTACACTGTCTCAGCCCTAAGCGTCAGCTGAACCTCCTCCTTCCAGGCAGGGGGTACCCTCTCAGGACACACCACACAATCGTGAGGGTATTTGGCCACAGTCTTTATTGGACACTACCAGTCCAGCGTACCTGGGGCTGCCGCTCGTCCGCCTCCACCCTACAGGCCCTGGTGCATCTCTCCTGACTCAGGAGCAACCCAACCACAAGTCCCCAAAGTCCACTCAGCCAGGCCTCCAAACCCTAGACTCTGGCCAAGCCTTCCCCAGGCAAGAGGCTCCCTCCTGGGCACAGCCTCGGTACCTTGTCTGGGTCCCGCTGGTTCTCCAGGCATCAGCACCCTGGAGAGCGTAGAGCACCAAGGCTCCTCTGGGAGATGTTGCTCCTTCCATTCCCTGGCAGAGACTCTCTCCTTTCTGCCTAGTCTCTCCTTATATACAGCAGAGTGGGCGTGGCCAGGCTTCTACTCTTCCAGCCTTAAAGGGCCAGTAACCTGCCCACTCTGTCACAAGGGTTTCTCAGCCTGTGTTCCTTACAGGCTGTTCCTCACCTTTGGGGCTGGCATTGCCACACCCCTGGGTGCACCCAGCCCTCTGACTGGCGCTCAGCCCCCTTCTTAAACGGGTAGCAGCCCCCCTGGACTGCTCCCTGCTACATACAGCTTTCAATTAGCTGAGCTTTTCTACCATGCTTCACTACTACATTATACATTTATTAGGGGCTGCAGATGAAACAAAGATATAAGAAAGGGAGCTGGATTTTATTGTACCCACTCATTAGCAACAGCATTGATCAAATTCTAGTGATGATACAATGCAAAGTGGAAATACATCCATCCATAGATTTCCAGTGTCCAGGTTGGAGAGACTAGCAATGAAAGGACTTCTGTGTTGAGGAGGCTTGGTGTTAAATTTGTGCTGGATCAAGGGGAGCTGTGATGAGGATAGTGATGTTCTAGTGCCTCTTTAGAGTTCTTTGAGCATTTAAGTTATACACCCCTTATTTTCAATAATCTGTAACTTAAAATAAAAATATATGCTCTTCACACCTCTTGGCAGGTGCATCAGGCAGCAACCATCTTATGCCATGTTGTTCGATTCTTCAAGGCCTCTTTGCTTTCTTGCCATGTCATCACCAATCTGATGATATCCTCTGCAATTATTCTTCCCCGCATCTTTCTTGGACGTCTGACTTTTCTTTTTATTTCTTTTTACCCTTTGGGCACCAGAGGCTTACTTGCCATCTGTAGCCAGTCTATAACTTGGATGTCAAAATTATAATTTTCTTAAAGGTGGTATGCAGTCTCAGCCCCTGGATGATATTTTGGTACAAAATATTGAAAATATTTTTTCAAAATCAGCTCCTTTTCATAATCACATTTTTACACTGAGGCATAAAATGAAATAGTTATGTATTTTAAGAGAGTGTGTGGCTGCTGTGTTGGTCCCAAAGAGATGGAGACAAAGTAGCATTTGCTGAATCTATAGTTCTGAGTCTTATATGCCTATATAAGGGGCCTATATGGCCCGAAAGTTTGCATACTGTCAACAACACTGGTTAAAAAAAAAAAAAAGATATAACCTGAACTGTTTTGTCTCCATCTCTTATGTACTTTATAATTATTTGCCTTTGTATGATGCTGCAATATAAATATAACAACAGTATTGTTCTAAAGATCCATGATACTTTATTTCTAGAAAAGCAGGTAGTGACAATGAGCAGTAATCTTTTTGCATTACAAAGCTCACAAGGAATTTTAATCGTATGGATTTGGGGCCTAGGTTTGACACGGAGAAGCTTTTGGTCTAATAAATTATTCTGTTTTACTGTATCCATGCACATTTGTTGAAACTAGCTGAGGCTACTTCTTCCAGACACATTAGCAGATAGGGATAGGAATCTCTAAGAGAATTGTCTCAACAATCCTTTAAAAATCTGAGTTTTAATTACATTCTTTATAATGATTTCTTAATCTTTATATAACATTATTATGCAGTGTGCTAATGCCATCCAGAACTATTAATTTATTTGCATTTGGAGATTTTGCTATACAGTCCTTAATTGTGAAAGGGTCGCCAACACTCTGAATTTTTTGTGTTAAGCAGAGACGTGTTCCGACAAACTTTGTTTATTCAAACTGATCTGCTCCCCTTCCCATAGAAGCTCCGGGCAGCTCACAATTAATAAAACAATAACAATTAAATCCAAACAATAAAAACTCCCACTTTTCCTCAAAATTCTCCCCCTCCCCCCACAAACCTACCAAAAACCCAGCCAACTGCTATCCCTGCCTGCCACATGCTTTTTAAAATAAAAATGTTTTACACCACCTCCAGAAGATGGTTAGGCTTGGGCTCAATCAAACCTCCTGGGGAAGGGAGTTCCATAAAATCGGGACAGCAACCAAGAACACCCTCCTGCGCACCCCCATCCTACGGACAAGGGTAGTAGATGGAACCTAAAAGAGGGTGTCCCCAGCCAACCGTAGGGGCCACAATGGAACATGGTAGGACAGGTGGTCTTTCAGATATGAGACCCAGACTGTTTAGGGCTTTAAAGGTCAAACCCAGCACCTTAAATTGTGCTCAGAAAGCTATAGGGAGTCAGTGCAGACTTTGGTGCACCGGTGTAATGTGCTCCAGGCAACCTGTCCCCCAAAAAGAGTTGAGAGTCACCACATTCTGCACCAGCTGCAGCTTCTGAATAGTCATCCAGGGCAGTCCCATGTAGAGTGTGTTGCAGTAGCATGGATGACAGTGATCAGATCTGAATCAGAAAGAAAAGGCAGCAGCCTTCTCACTAGATGGAGGTGGTGAAAAGCCCTCCTGCTCACCACCGCCACCTGGTATTCCAGGTGCAGCGAGGGATCCAAAAGCACTCCAAGGCTGCGAATGTGATCGCCCAGAGGGAGCCAGGGGGTCACCATCAATAACACTGGGATCCCAATCCTCTCCAAGTCACAAAACTAGACAACCATCATCTCTTCAGTCCTGTCGGGATTCAGCTTCAATCAGCTCGCCCTCATCTAGTCCCCAGCAGCAGTCAGAAATTGAATAAGTACTGAGACTGCAGGACCTGGGTTGGATGAAAAAGAGCGGTAGAGCTGAGTGTCATCCGCATATTGATTACATCTCACCCCTAACCTCCGAATGACCTCGCCCAGTGGCCTGAGATACACATTGAACAAGAAGGGAGACAGGATAGAACCCTGTGGAACACCACAGGGGAGGTCTCGAGAGGACAATAAGCAATCACCCCATGTAGCGGGTGCTGAGACTTCCCTGACAGAAAAAAGTGGAACCACTCAAGTGGGATCCCATACACCCTCACCAGGTCCTGCAGTCGAGTCAACAACACCCCATGATCAACTGTATCAAAGACCCCCATAAAGATCTAACAAGATGAACAAGGCAGAATTCCCCTTGTCCATCTCAAGGCGCAGGTCATCAACCAAAGCCACAAGCGCAGTCTCCATGCCATACCCAGATGAAAACCTGACTTAAATGGGTCTAGAAATCCGATAGGTTGAGATGAGTCTGGGACTGTTGGGCAACTACCTGTTCAATAACCTTCCTTAAAAAGGGAAGATTAGAGAGATGCCGATAGCTGGTGTTCAAAGATCGTTTCTTAAGTGTGGGCTGGACCACCATTGTTTTAAGGGAGTCCAACATCCTGCCCTCCCGTAGGGAGGCAATGGCATTGCCAACCACAGTCAACAATGGCCCCAACATCTCCTGGTTGACTTTCACCACCCAGGATGGGCAAGAATCTAATTCTCAGCTGGTTGACCTCCATCACCCCAAGCACCTCCCTTGCATAGGTGGGTGACACCCATTGAAACTGATCCAAATAGGACAAGACTAAGTTTTCATAGCCCCAAATTCTGACTCTGCAGTTGAAATGGCAGCGTCCAGGTCTTGGTGAATATAAGCGACTTTTGTCTGCAAAATAATTTAATTAAAATGTCACAGCAGCCATTAGATGACTCCATGTCCTGGTGGAGACAGGCTGGGTTAACTAGATCCCTCACCACCCAGAACAGCTACGCTGGAAAAAACTTTGCAGTTACTATGATAACGGAGAAGAAAGCTTTCTTCGCTGCCATCACAGCCACGGCATAGTCTCTCAAAAACAATCGATGCTGCAGTCGGTCGGCTTCAGCATGAGTCATATGCCACCTGCACTCTAATCACCTACCCTCCTAC
This sequence comes from Sphenodon punctatus, assembly GCA_003113815.1. Classification (NCBI taxonomy): domain Eukaryota; kingdom Metazoa; phylum Chordata; class Lepidosauria; order Sphenodontia; family Sphenodontidae; genus Sphenodon; species Sphenodon punctatus. Next base: position 1,187,433 of record QEPC01004065.1, on the reverse strand, counting down.
TTCAACTGTCTCAGATCCTCTGTATACCAGGGAGACCTGTGCTGACAAAGCAGTGGGAGCAGATGCCTGAGTGCAACTGTGTCAATGGCCATGGTCAAGATGTCATTCCACAAGGTGACCAGGTCATTGATAGAGCCAGCCATCAAGGTCAGTGGGTAAATCCCCCCCCCCCAAGAGTTCTGGAAACCAATCAGATCCATCAGTTTCTGGGGGCAGACCAGGCTAACGGTTTCACCACCCTGATGAGGGCATAGGAGAGCCAGGATCTGGGCCTTCAGGAGGTAATGATCCAATCATGAACACCCCAATAATCAGAACCCCTGCCTTTAGTCTGGTGCAAATCATCAAATTGAATGTGTGTCCCACCTCATATGTTAGGCCCAATGTTAGTTGGGGTAGGCCCAGGGTTGTCATGGCGGCCATGAACTCCTGCTCCACCCCTAAAAGGCTGGCGTCAGCATGTATGTTGAAGTCACCCAGAACAATAAGCCTAGGTGATCTCAACACCACCTCTGTAACCAGCTCAGCTAGAACAGTCAGGGAGTCAACCATGCAGCAGGGTGATCATTACACCAAGAGGATCTCCAATCTATCCCCAGTCAAATCTAGCACAAGGTGAGTGCACTCTATATCAGATGAGTTAGGCACCAGATACCTCCAAAAAGCAAAGGCATCTTTACAGACCACAGTCACTCCGCCCCGTCCCCCAAGCCTCGGCTGATGCTACACCAAGTACGCATCTGGCATAATCTGGGACAATAGTGGTCCAGATACCTGGATCAGTCAGGTCTCTGTAATGCATATGAGGTTGGCAGCCTTGTCCTGAATCAAATAATAGATGGCAGATGTTTTATTAGCCACCAACCTCACATTAAACGGCATCAATGTCTGATCAGGGGCCCTGCTGGCCTCAGCTCCCAAATATCCTGAGACGAGGAGAGTGGGACATGGGAACCGATACCAAGTGTCTCCCCCAAAAGCCCCCTCTGCCATACCTCCCCATGCCCAACATGACCCCAATAGCTGCCCCTTTCTCCTCCTTCCCCAGAAGGACTCCCATCCCTGGCTCCTGATTAACAATCCCCACCCCTCCAAAATGACAACACACAAAGGCCCATTAAGGCCTGGGGAGGGGATGGCCTGAGAGGGACTCCCAAGCCCAGCATTTATAGAGGCAGGCAGGCAAAGAGATTCCTCCCCAATCCATGCCCCCATAATCGCTCCCTCTTCCCCCCCCCCCCCCCCCCCCCTGTAACCCCCCTCTCACAGGGAGGCCATGGCACATTCTCCCATCCACTTTCCTTGTACCCATACCCTCCCCACCGCCTCACATTTGATGTAGTTGGGTCTTATTTCTGTTGTACTCCAAACAGAGCATTGTACCAATGTTATTCAGGAGTAGAAAGAGAAGAAAAATCATGAGTACATACTCCCCTTTGGTTTATATTGTCAATTAATTGTGAGAACATTTATCAGTGTGAGGGTGGTGACTATGGTTCAGTAATGCATCTTGGCTTGAAATGGATGCAGTACTGCTACTGTTTACACTGTTTGTCTGAATGCTAACAAAGTGGAATAGTCCCTTTTGATTTAATTAAAAATACACAACGGATATGTTCCAACAGATGTATTTGACTTCAGTTTACCTCTGTTTGCCAGAACATGGCCTTTGCCGTTAACTTGCAAGTCCTAAGGTTTCCACGTTTTGCTGGGGCCTCTCAATAAAATCTAGAGTTAAACTGTTTAAGTATCTTGAGGTCTCTGTCCCAGTTTTTGGTGAGGGATAGACTCATGCATGGAAGAGAACAACATGGTGTATTCGAAGGGAGTGTAAGGGATGACATTGTATGAGAGTCAACAGGAATGGGAGGTATATGGAGGCAAAAGTGATGGAACCACAATTTAAGATTTGGAGTTTAACAGTACTAATATCCATAAATATCTCCATAACAGAGGAAATTGGAAACATACATACAAGTAGAAAACATGCTCTTTCAGAACCTTTTCTATGCGGTTTTTAAATATTGGGATTAAGGGCGCTTTTAAACGAGACTTTAATGTGGTTTTGTAAATGCTCATTTAAATAATGTGCATTTTCTAAAACTGGTGTTGGCATCCCCCAATCATCAAAGGGGTTCAAAACCGCTTGGAATCAGACAAAACCACATTCAAAATGTTGTGTTTTTTTACACGATCATGGCAAATGTACATTTAAAACGGTTTAGGTGTTTAAATAAGCATAAAAACATGCACATTATTCATCAATCATGTGCAAAATTTGTCTCGTCTAAAAGCGGCCTAAGTAGTTTGTAAATAACCAGCTATTAAAATAGAGTTGAAAAAGCATTTAGGTTCCAAGTACCTCATCCCTTTTCCCAAGTCCTTTGCACAAATGATAATTGTTAATATTTTTCTCAAATTTCGTTAGAGAACTTTAGGGATACAAAGAGCCTAACAACCGTTTATAATCAAATTACATTAGCAATCCAGCAAACCTCACACGAGTACACACCTGTGTAAACAGAATTGGGGGGGTGGGGAAGAATCACATAACTAAATTTTCTGAATTTCTCCGTCCTTGTAACAACTGTTCTTGTATATAATTTGAAAACGCCTTGAAACATAACTGGGCATTTCCTGGGGTGTGTGGGTGTAAACAGACATTTGAAGGGGGAGGCATATTCGTGCAAGGTGGACAAGATCTAATAGAGGTGGAACAGGTACCAACATTCATAACATCTTGGGCCAACCCTTAGTTGTAATCCGTGTTACGTGTGTACATACAATTGCAAGTGTAGCTAGGAAGACTGTGTTTTGCATAGGTTTTATTTTTTGCTGAAAGAAATGACAGGCACTGACCGCCAGAGAGCAGCAAAGGGAGTTTTTGTTCTCAGCTCGTTGCAGCTGGGGTTTCTCAGCCTGATTGTGCTAAATGCTTATGTACCAATGTTTCCATTTACAAACTCTGCCTCCCCTCCCCCCCTATTCTGAAGCTCTATCATTAACTCTATGCTGCTGCAGCCTGGTATGAAGCGTGTTCCACACGCCCCATCTAACATGCAGCATGGCGGTGGAGGAAGGGAAGGTCTCTGAGAGGAGATTGGCGGGGCGGGGGCTCTCCTCACTCCCAGAGAATACAAGGAAGGGGCTTGGGCTGCAGGGGTTCAGTGGCTCTTTTGGTAACCCGAGTTTGGCTTCTTCCTTCCTTGTTTAACAGCCACCGTTGAGCTGAAGGACTCTGTGACCCCGCCGGCTACTCAGCTTGTCTGGGATTCGCCTCCCTGCTCACCACTCGGGGGGGGGTAATTAATCGGTGTCTACTCCACTCCAGCCTGTCTTGTTGCTCCCGAGGCAGTAAGGGTGTGTGTCTCTGTATCCACTCTGCCCCCGCCCCGGCCTCATAAACTGTATAAAGGTATTGAAACCTTAGTCAAACTGGACTGTCCTGAAGGTGGGTTGTTTCCACCCCGGATTTTGGGACTGTGCCCCCCCCCCCAGGTGTGTGGAGAGGGGTCTGTGCCCCGCCCCCTCCCCAACTGGGTTGGGGGATGGGCATCTTAAAGGTCCTCCCTGAAGGGTTTATGTACCCCACATGGGGTGTGGGTTCTCCCTCTGGGGCTTCTGTAGTACCCTTCTCGCGGGGGGGGGGGGGTAAGCTCCTCCTTGATCTGGGGTCTCTGCCCTTCTCTAGTGTGAGGGCTGGTGGTTATGTGCCACTCCCTGATGGGGGTGGGTTCCCCTGGGAGCTTTCCCTTATTAATGGGGGTGGACTTCCCCTCTGGGCTGGGGGGCTCTGTACACCTAACTGCTCCCGAATCAGCGTATCCCCCTACTCGCACCCCAAGACTATCTCTGCGTCTACTTGGCCGCTCACTCATTGCTTTTTCCCCGGGACGCTCCCCACCCCCTCCCTGCCCCACCCCCTCCTAAGCGGGAGTTTCCAGGAAGCGCTGAGAGGAGCCGCAGTATCGCTCAACTAACCGTTCGCCAAACCCCTCCGCCGAGACCGTGGCAACAACGTCAAATAGTCCCATACCTAACCCTGCCCAAACCCCTTTCCCCCAAGGTTGAATCGAGACACGGACTCGCTCAAGCTGTTGTCGGAAGCCAAGTCGAAAATGAGGTGGCCTGGCTGGGGGCTGAAAAGAGAGTTTTGAAGGGCGGTTGTGAGGTGGAAGAAGGAGTTCCGGCTGCGGCGGAGGGGTCCCGGAGGCAAAGGGGCTGAGAGGAACAGGGAGCGCTCAGCAAGAGAGGGAGTGAGCGGGAAAACCCGGAACGGAGCCAGGAAGAGTTCTTTCTGCCGCTTTCTCTCTAGCCGGGGGCGCTCCTTCTTCGAGTCGCAGAGGCGCCAACCCCGCCTGCATAGTTAGGGAGCAGCTGCCCTAGGGTATCCCATTCCCTCCCTACAGATTCACAGGCGGGGGCTTGTACTCTCCTCACTTTAGAATCAAGGGGTGGTGCTCACCCCCCACCTTGCTCATCCCCTACCTTAGACTCAGGAGGTTTTGCTCCCTACTTTAGGATTAGGGGAGGGACTTTGCTCTCCAAACCTTAGAATCAGGAAGTGCTGCTCCCACCCGTGACCCCTAGCATCCTCTGTCTACAAAGAGTGGGGCTTCTTGCCTCAGTTACTTTCCCCTTAATTTCCACATATGCTGGGGGGCTTCCCCTCTACCCCTGCAAGAACCAGGGTCCCATTCTGCAGCCAGAGAGCACCTTCCACTCTTGGAGGCTACAAGTGCTAGGGCAGGGAGGGTGGAGTTGGGGAGCTTGGGATGTTTTCAGTGGGTGCGGATGGAGCAGTTTGTGAGGGTGGAGGGGTAGAGGTGACATGAGAAGGGTAAGCCTATAGGAGTATTTTGGGCTGTTGAGGTTGAAGGAGTGATGAGTACCCACAGGGTGAGGGTGTGGCGTTGAAGGAAAAACAAGGCTTGGAACAGTAAGAGTTCTGTTGGTTTTTTAAAAATAACTTGTAAAGCTTCAAGAGTACTAGATATGGTACTATTTTTAAAGGGAATCTAAAGAGAGCGTAGCTAACTTCCTGACTTAAGAATTTTTTATCCCTTTAACTGTACAAGAGAGACTATGTATTGATACATTTTCATCCCGTTTCTCCAGCAAATCAAATCCAAGGCCTCACAGGAAAGGGTGACTTTTGACATATTCCAAGCATTCAACTACACCAGGTTCTTTTTCCTCTTTTTCTGACCTGCCTTTGGTCAGAACTGCTTCTTAGCACATTAATGGGACCCCACTCTCTGGCTTCAAATATTAATTTCAGGAGAAAAGGACATAATTTCCCCACTACATAATTTCACTGACTGGATACACTACGCACACCCCAAAATGGACAAGGTCCTATGACAAGTAGTCAAAAGTTAGCTTGAGGCCACTGCAAATTTTATTTTGCACTGAAGTTCACACGTGCTAAAGATGCCTATGTGTGAGGACTTCCTCTTCCCAGTAAGCCTGCAGTGATTGATAGGCAGGAAATAAAAATCTTTATAGTCTTGTTTTCCACCAACTCACTCCTACACCCCAGTCAGTGACCCTCACTTCATATTCTCCCATTTGCCCTGATAAGAGAGGACAAAACCTAACTATTTTCAAGCTTGCTCTTGCTGTGTTTCCTCATCCTGTTCTCTGCTTCACATTCTCCTGTTAATGCTGTACAGAGAGGAGGACAAGAACTGATGATGATTCTCAGGCCTTGCTTTGCTTCTCCCCACCCCCTCCGCTAGCCCCATCCCCCACCACAGCTCCCATAACTTGCATCCCTCCTGTTAACACTGAAAGGGGAGGACAGGAGCTCTGATGGGTTTTTCTCAGGCTTACTCTGTTCTCTCTCTTCCACCAACCAAAGCTTAGCTCCACAACTCTGCAAACCCTGCAGCTGGCTCTGTTTTCATATTCATTAACTGCCCCCAGCAAGCTGCGTAGCTCTGCGGGGGGGGGGGACAGGGACCCCTTATATTTTGCTAATATTAGGGGGCTGATAATTCTTTATTTTGAATGTATACTTTGTTCTGCTTTATAGGAAATTGTATGTTTTTAGAACAAAATTTTGTTTTATATAATCTTTTATACTCCTTCCAAAAACCCTTTAAATGCTCAATTTTTCTTTTTAAAAAGTGCAATTTCATCTTCTGTTCTGGATCAGTAATCAGTTTAATCCATTCTGTTTTCAAATCAGGAAGCTGTTCAGAAATAGTGAACAATTCTTTCCCTTTAATGCGTGTTTGTGATATTTAATTTTAATTAATTAAATCTTTCAAACCTACCTTGAAACATGCCAAGGAAGAGTCCTTCAGCATTAATTGAAGTCATGTATGAGTTAATGAGAGGCTTGCAGGGTATGTGAAGCAAGAGAGATGCTTTAACCAGCTTTGCCATTCTCCCCTTTACATACCACAAACTTGTAAGCTGTACTGCTGCAGCAGGAGACTCAAATAATTGCACTGAAGGCAGATGCTAACTAATTTCATGTGTTATAATTTTAGAGTACCTTTAAATATATAAAACACTTTTTCTGGAGGCTTTTAGTGAGGTGTAATTAATATTTACAAGGTACTTTGGGATCCTCAAATGAACGTCAAATACAAACTGTTATTTATTGATCTTCCTTTTTAAAGACTACACTTTTTCTTTACTAATAGTTTACAGGATTACCACCTAGATAGATCATACTTTGCAAACTCTCTGGTACTGATGACACTGTTCTTAGTGCCAGCAGCACCTTAATAATGGGACTTAGCCAGAAAAGGTCAGACCAAGGCCAATCCTTGATGGAGGCCAAAGACAAACATTTTAAAGAAAGTATTCCTCCCAATCTATTTATTTATTAAAATGTATACCCCACCCTTCCCCGAAGGCTCAGGGCAGCTTACAAAAATTAAAACACAGAAAAAATGATAAAAATACAATGTAATACAATAAAAACCCCTGAAAATCGCTACCCTCACCACAAAACCCCACTCCAATCCAATCCCTGCTTAACAGCTACTTCGCCAAAAAGGAAAGTTTTGCACTGCCTCTAGAATATGCTCAGACTTGGGCTCTGGTGGACCACAAGGGAGGTCACAAGGGGATGACGAGCAGTCTCCCATCACCCCGTCATTGGGACCTCCCTGACGGGAACAAACAACCAGTTCCACGCACCCCTGCCATGTCCCACAGGCATATCAACATCTCATGATTAACCGTATCAAAAGACCATCTAACATGATCAATAGGGCACAATTCTCTTCTGTCAGTCTCCATGCGTGATCATTGTCCAAGGGCACAAGCACAGTCTCTGTGCTATACTCCAGAAGAAAACCTGACTGAAATGGATTCAGGAATCCGAAAGCATTGAGATGAGCCTGAAGCTGCCAGGCAACCACCCATTCAATAACCTTTCCTAAAAAGGAAAGGTTAGAGACAGGACGATAGCTGGCTGGGGAGTCAGTGTCCAAAGATGTTTTTTTAAACAGGGGCCGGACCACTGCAGTTGTAAGAGTGTCTAACAACCTACCCTCCTGAATGGAGGCATTAACTGCCCCAGTCAGCAAAGGCCCCAGCATCTTGCAGCTGGCTTTTACCAGTCAGGATAGGCAAGGATTTTATTCACAACTAGTTGCCCACATCACTCCAAGCACATCCTCCATATCAGTGGGTGACACTATTTGAAACTGATCCAAATAAATGGAACAAGACTGATCTTCCTCAACCCCAAACTCTGACTGCAGCCAAAATAGCATCACTCAAGTTGTGAATACGAGTGATTTTTGTCTGCAAAGTAGTTAATAAGTGTCACAGCTAGCAATAGATGACTCGGGTTCATGGCGAAGACAGACTAGATTGACTAGGCCATTCACCACCCAAAGTAGCTCCACAGGACAGGACTTATAGTGGAGAAGAAAGCTTCCCTCACCACCATCACAGCCATGGCAATAGTATTATCCTTTAAAAACTATGCCGCAATCAGTTGGCTTCAGCGCACATTGAGCGCCACCTGCACTCTAACCATCTCCTGCTTCAACCACCTCAGGTCCAACTGTGCTCTAGCCTCCTGCCTCAACCGCCTCAAATTCTCTGTATACTAGGGAAACCTATGCTGTCGCAGCAGTGGGAGCAGAGCCTGGTTGCAACCATGTCAATGGCCCTGGTCAAGATGTGATTCCCTAAAGTGACCAGATCATCAACAGAGTAGCTGCCAAGGTCAGTGTGTAAATCCCCCAGAGCGTTCTGGAAGCCAATTGGATCAATTAGTCTCTGAGGGCAGTCCAACCTAACTGGTCCACCACCCTTACAAGGGCATAGGAGAACAGGGATCCAGGCTTTCAAAAGGTATTGGCCCATCCATGACAACAGTGTAATAACAACACCCCCAGTAATCAGAACCCCTGTTTCCAGGTTGGTGCAAAACATCAGATCCAACATGTGTCCCACCTCATGTGTCAGGTTGGATATTATTTGGAATAGACCCAGGGTTGTCATAAAGGCCCCAAAAGCTTGGTTCCAGTGCGTATGTTGAAGTCACCCAAGACTAATAAGTTTGGGTGACCTCAAGGTCACCTCTGAGACCAATTCAACCAGCTTAGTCAGTGAGTCTGCTGTGCAGCAGGCTGGCCGATACACCAGCAGAATCCCCAATCTTATCCCACGTAAATTCCAGCACAAGGTGGGCACACACTATATTGGGAAGGTTAGGCACTGGATACCTTCAAAAGACCAAGGTGTCTTTACAGATCACTTCCACACCACCCCTGGCCCCCAATCCTAGACTGATGCTGCACTGAGTATCTGGATGGCATCATATGGGACAATATAGGACCAGATCCCTCATCAGCCAGGTTTCTATAATACATATGAGGTCAGCGGTCACATCCTGAATAAGATTGAAAATGTTTGATTATTTGTTTGCCACTGACCTCACGTTCAGCAGCATCAGTTTTAGATCAAGGCCTTGCTGCCCTCAACCCCCAACTACCCCAAAGGGAGAGGACACGGGAACAGACACAAGGTGGCTCTCCCAATGTCTCTGATAGTATTTTTTTTCCTCCGCCTGCTGTACCTCCCTATGCCCAACATGACCCCAATTGGTTCAATGACTGCCCCACTCTCTAACTCCTCCAAGGAGGGCCCCCCTCTCTGGCTCCTGATAACTAGTCCCCACCCCACAGAGGGTCAACAAGTCCTTGGGGGAAGGGTGGGGGGTGGATTTTATCTTGAATCTGGCAATCTCTGGAGGCAGATTGGCAATAGAGGCAGGTGGGGGGGAAAACCCTACTCCCCCAGCCCAAAACAACCCTTCCCAAAAAGAAACACTTCCACCCCTACCTCAGACCCGTATACCCCATCCTCTTCCTCCAACCCATCTCAATCACCTCCATTTCCTCTCCCACACCAATAGAACCCATGCCCCCCTCTCACTGGGGGTCTGTAGCACCCCTCTCCACTTCTGATCCCCCATGCCTGTACCCCCTTCACTGGAGGGCCCTGGCACAACCCTTCTCCCCTCACCCCTTCTAGTAAATAACTACAATGCTAGTATACAAATAAAACTAAATTAAACTTCAGTTCACTGCAGAGGGAAAATGTCACTTCAGTTTTGGACTTTGTTTCTTAATATTGTATGGTGATGGGCACTGTAAAATACCTAAAATATTATAAATTAAATTTTGAAGAAGCTTCTTTTAGTCGTCACCAGAACGTACTTTAAATGGTAAATCTAATAAGAAGGAACACTGGTTTTATACCTTTATCTCTAACTACTATTTTTCTGTAAGATTAATTTTGAAATGTTGGATTCCATTTATAATATGCTGAGCAAATATTTATTAGCACGAGTGGCTCTTTTTCTTGGGCAGTGTAATCCTTCAACTGTTTAGTGCCAGCCTTTTGTGGAAGTTCCATTCACTTTAGCAGGACTTATGCTGATGCTAAAGGGTAGTGCCAACCCTAACCAGCTGTAGGTTTGTTCCCTATCAAGAAAGAATGGATCCTTGCAACTTATTACTTTATACTTATAAAAAAACAATCACATAATGGAAGGAGATACTGCGACTGCTTGCCCATGTGCTGATTTCCATGTGAGATTCTGTCCCACGTGAAATTAGCAGTAACATAAGATTCCTGTTGGGCTGCATGCCCATGTTATTTTCTTTCCGGGTCTCCCCCCCCCCCCCAATTCCAATCTCCCGTAATACAGAACTCACCCCATGCACACATTCAGATCTCATACAGAACTCACGTGTCAGAGCTGAATTTCCCTGCCCTGACATCCGTGATGAAACTCACGTTAATGTCCCTGCCGAATAAGAAAAGGTTCATGCACAAGTTACAAAATCTCATATAAGATAAAAAGTAACATGAAATTATGGAACATGAGCAAGCAGCCTTAGAGTAAGAAGATGAATGCTATTTTTTTCTGGAAAGCTTTGTGTTGAAGAAAGCTTTGTTACAGGAAGAAGATGGTGTAGACTGGAAGGAAAGGAATTTTTAAAAGTTTTAAATGAAAAAACTAGGAATTATTGTTTGATAATGGTCCCTTTATAACACCAGTTAAAGAGAAGAATAAAACTAAAAATACAGACAAATTTTTGTTACTGATTATATGATTTTAGGTGTGGAAACTAATGTAGCAAAGAAGGGATAGAAATGTATAAATATGTTGTTTTTTAAAAAAAAATCTATTAATGTTTTCTCAGCAGGACGTAAAGCAAGAATACTGGTTTCTGTGCAGGTGTCCTGTAGATTTTCTCACTAAAGTATTAAACATGATCTTCCACCTCCTCTGTATTTATCTCATTCTGATCAAATATGTTCCTTGTAATTGTCATATTTTAATTCTGTAGTAGGAAAGTCTTGGGTATTGGTGTTCTGGATCATGTTTATTTCACAAATAATTAAGGCAATACTAAATTTGGAGGGCTGAACCAAGACATTTTCCATATTCTCACACATTTTTGCTTACATCTTAGCCCCTTCATCTCGGCACTGAACTATCTTTATGAAAAGGCAGCCACTTTCACTGTCCCAGGGAGGTGCTTCTTCAGCATCTCCTATCTGCAGCATTTATGGCTTTCTTTAGCCCAGGGAGTTCTTCTTATTAATTTTACCACCTTATAGTTTGTTTGGAAGAACACCAGTCTGCAAGCAGGGGGTTTGCCAAATACAGTTGTGCTGGAAATTTAGGCCATTGATGACAGAAGAGGGAATGAGAGAACTAAAACTAAAATTCAGTGGAGGTGGGGAAGAGCATATTTTCATATTTCTTCAAGAAATTTGTCAATGAAATATCTCTTTTTGTTTTTGTCTGTGTTTGTGCTAACTAAGACTATTGAAAAACTGTTCAGGGTAAATCTGAACCATTTTGTGATTTCACAGTGAAAGCTTGAATATTTTCATGTGTGCGTCTGCCCTTCTGGATTCTCTCCCTTTTCTTCTACTAGTCCTTCACACTTTCACACCTGTTCTGAGCTTTAATCACTCAAATTATTCATAGACCTGCCTAGGAAAAAGAGAGAGGACCTCTTCTCATTTGGTGTAGATTGATTTCCCATCTATAATAATTAAATGGGTTAGGGTGACAATGATTCTTATGCTTAACAAATTATGTCATTTCACTGTCTTTTAAGATTTCTGTCCATGACCTCTTCCCAATATGAAAAACTTTGGAAGTCAGAGTTTTTTCTATATCATTATCTGTAAGCTTAGGACCCAAATCTACAAGATACTGGCTGCTTGTTGTGAGCAGTTAAGAGCCTTCAAGGCACTGAGCATATTACAGGATCACATCTTTAAGGAGTAATGCTCCAACATCCCCCCAATGCAAATTGTATACAGTGTGTTTTATTACAACAGACCTAACGGATTTACAAAGGAACAAAATTTAGTAATTACAAAAGTTAAGGCCTTTCTTTCAGCACTGTGCCATATGGGTTCGCAATGCTGGCATCTTTTCCATTGACCTCGGGAAGGCTATGGCATCTCCATGAAGAATGAAATACATAACTCAAGGATGGTAATCTCCCACAGTGCAACAATTATTAAATTTGTCAGTTTCTTTGTTAGCAACTTTGTCAGTTTCAGGGTAAAGTAAGTGATCCTGTTCCAGATACTGATTATTTCATTATTTGCTCTGTTTTGGACATTGAATTTAGAAAGTGTACTGGTATTTGTAATGTTAATACTCAGTTGTACAGATTCACCTTGCATTACTTGCATTACTTAGGCTTTGCCATGTGTTTTGTAATTCCTTGATGACACCCATGTTCATCATCTTTTCAACTTCTGTTCTAGCTATTTTGCATCTCTTCCAGGGCAAAAATTGGTTGTTTCACTAACTGTCCAATTCTTTATCTATGTGATGGGATATCAGCTTGATCAGATGTGGTTATTATCAAAAGGTCTATACAACATAAGAAGTGCCAGACTGGGTCAGACCCATGGTCCATCAAGGCCAGCATCCTGTCTCTGACAGTGACCAGCTACAGTAGCTCAAGAGAAGTCAAGTGCCAGTCATGGAGGTATGACCCATCTCTTGCTAACCACTCCCAACTACCTGTACCCAGGGTTTTAAGCCCCAACTAGTAAGCATTAATGGCTCTATCCACTAAGAATTTATCTAATTTCTGATTGAAGCTAGATACGGTACTAGCTTCACTGCCGCCTCCTGGCAACATTATTTCACAACTGTATTGTCTACTGAGTGAAAAAGTACTTCCTTTTTGTTTGTTTTAAATTGCCTGCCATTGAACTTATTATTTTTTTATTTTTTTTATTTTACGGAGTTTATATCCCACTCTTTCCCACCACAGGCGGCCCAGAGTGGCTAATAAAATACATATAAATATAAAAACAATTCAAATATAAAACCAAACAATCAAATAACACCCCAAAAACCACCCTCCCTCCCCCCCCCCCTTCTCCCTCACCAAATGCCTGACGGAACAGCCAGGTTTTGCAGTTCCTACGGAAGGCCGGGAGGTCTGGGGCCAACCGTGCCCCCACCAGGAGGGAAATCCAAAGGCACGGCCACCAAGAACGCCCTATCCTTCGTGGGCCCCAGAGAACCCAGGGGACCTCCAACAAGGTGCCACCGGATGACCGCAGGGGCCGATCTAGAACCCGGGGGGGTGAGGCAGTCTCATAAATAAGCAGGGCCCAGACAGCATAACGCTTTATAGGTTAAAAACAACACTTTGAATTGGGCTCGGAAGACTATTGGCAGCCAGTGCAGAGATCGGAGCACTGGTGTAATGTGCTCCCAGCGGCCCAGCCCCACCAGGAGCCGGGCCGCCGCATTCTGCACCAGTTGCAGCTTCTGAGCCGTCACCATAGGTAGCCCCACGTAGAACGCGTTGCAGTAGTCTAACCTAGAGGTAATAAAAGCATGGATGATCGTGACCAGGTCTGGAATCAAAATCAGCAGCCGAAGCCACCGCACCAGATGTAACTGGCAGAAGGCACTCCTCGCCACAGCCTCCACCTGGAGATCCAGGCAGAGCTGCGCATCGAGGAGTTCCGCACCTGAGACGTCAGCGGAGGGCAGGCCCCATCAGTTGATGGAGCCATCACCTCTGCTGACCTACCCACTAGCATCACCTCCATCTTGTCAGGATTCAGTTGCAGTCGATTAGCCCTCATCCAGTCCCCCACAGCTGCCAAACACCGGGTAAGCACCGAGACAGCCGGGCTTGGGTTGGTTGAAAATAACAGGTACAGTTGGGTGTCATCAGCATATTGATGACACCTCACCCCGAACTCTCTGATCACCTTGCCGAGCAGCTACATATACACGTTGAACAGGAGAGGGGACAAGACAGAGCCTTGCGGGACCCCACACGAGCGGTCTCGGTAAGATGAAAAAGAATCACCGAGTACCACCCGCTGAGTTCTTCCGGTTAGGAATGAGCAGAACCATTCAAGAACAATCCCGTCCACTCCTGCACTGTCCCTGAGGCGCATCACCAACATCCCATGGTCAACGGTATCGAATGCTACTGATAGATCTAATAGGACTAATAGGGTCGAACGACCCTGGTCCTTTTCTTGGCGAAGGTCATCCACCAGGGCCAGAAGTGCTGTCTCAGTGCCATGACCCGGACGAAAGCCAGACTGTGAAGGATCAAGATGCCCCTGGAGCTGCTGAGCCACTACCCGTTCAATAACCTTCCCTAAAAAGGGAAGGTTAGAGATAGGCCCATAGCTGGCAGGGGAGTCAGCGTCAAGTGATGGCTTCTGGAACAAGTGCAACGTAGAGCTACCAGGATGATTGATTATTTTATTTTTTATTTTATTTATAATAAAATGTGTATGCCACCCCCTCCTGCTAAAAGCATCTCAGGGCAGCTAACAGGGCAGCTGACCAACGGGCCAAGAACTGGTGAGGTTGCAGCTCGTCTGCATACGCTCCCAGCATCCTTGGCTGTCATCGCTTGAGGACACCACGACTCTCCTGGGGTTTGGCCTTCCTGCCACCCCAAGCTCCACTGACCAGCGGGCCAAGAACTGGTGAGGTTGCAGCTC
>QEPC01004065.1:1154465-1167438 GCA_003113815.1 Sphenodon punctatus | reverse complement strand
CCCCCCCCCCCCCCTTTTCTTCCTGTAGCATCAAAGTAGTCTGCAACTTGAGGTGGGACTATCGGGGCATTCTGAAGCCTGGGTACTATATTGTAGGGTGCTGGTGGGGCCTGCGAACATACTCGGAGTCTATCTGATTGCCATATTTGGGGTCGGGAAGGAATTTTCCCTCTGAGCAGATTGGCAGTTAACTCTGAGGGCTTTTCACTTTCCCCCTGTAGCATGGGTGTGACTCGCCAGTGTGACATCTGGATCCTCTTTTTCTACAATTATTTCCTATTTCAGGCATCAGTGTGCTCTAGTTGGTCCTGGTCTCTACTTGTAGCTATTGGTAGGATTTCTCTGTGTGGATTGTTGGGGTGTGACAGGTCCTGCAGTGGTGCAGGGGGCTAGACTAGATGACCCTTGACGTCCCTTTCAGCCTTGTGACTCTAAATTTCATCTTAGCCTGTCTTATCATGGTTTTACAGATTCTCTGCCAATGTCTGCTCATTCCTATTTATCTCATTTGGAGTACTTTTCCATTTTTGAAGGACAATTTTTTATTCTGATAGCCTCCTTAATTTTATCAAAATTTCATTGTTGTAGTTCTGACAATTGCAGTTGCCTGGCAGTATCACCTCTGGACCAGTAGGTTCTGGTTTCCTTAGAACCTGTCATCTACACTCTCTCCTGAATAAAAGGTGGTGCCTGCTGCTGCTGCATGAAGTTTGTCACAGCGAACATACAATTCTTCTTTGGGCTTCTTGAACACCACCAAACCTGCACCAATGGTATGCTTGACTTTGCTATGTCCTATAATGTTTCCCATTCTGAAGAATGGCTTCCCCTTGTCTCCACCCAGGGTCTTCTACCTGCCAAACTCCCTTTCCATGGAAGGAAGGCTAACGCATGAGGGGTACATGTGTGGCCTTATTTTTCTCTGGAAGTCATTAAGTTGTGCTCCAGAACATAATAATTTATTTAAGTTTTTTTAACCTATGGTTGCATAGATAATCTTAAAAGTATAGTCTTCTGAAGGTAATGGATATTATAACATTAGTCTGAATCTACAGATCAGTTGCAATGATAGCTCTGAGAGAATTAAGAACTTTTACTAATTGCAAGTATTTGTTAATGCCTGAAGTATACTAACTAAAATAAATAAATGTTACCATGAACTATTTTGCTGCCGATCAAGAAATACTAGAAAGAAGAGATCTGAAAATAATTCTGTGTTGGTCCCACATGTAGGAGATGAGGACACATGTGAGAGAGTATGTATGCTTTTGAGCCACACAAGACCCCTCCTTGGGCAAGTAAAAAGTTTGAGGAAGGGCCCTTTGGCTCAAAAGCTTGCATACTCTCACCAACAGAAGTTGGTCTATAAAAGATATCATCTAAACTACTATGGGTGAAAACACACATGACGCTAACCACCCTTAAACCACCCTTGGTGGTTATTTATGCATGTTGCTGGGCTGTATTGGTGCCCTATGCAGCCCTGGAACATGCATAAATGACCACCAAGGGTGGTTAAAGGGTGGTTAGCGTCATGTCTGTTTTCACCCACTGGGTGATTTCAGACGTGACGGGGTGCCTATTGGCCCCGTCACGGAATCACCTTTTGATTCCCCGTCGGAATCAAAGTGGCCCGTCAACAGATGAGCTGGCTGATTCCGGCAGGGAATCTGGGGAGGGGGCGAGGCTGCGCAGCGCAACGTGCGGCCGCACAGCCCCGCTCCCTCCCACGCTCCCCGGGCCGCCCGCCCTCCAGGAGGCGGGCGGGTGCAGCAGCCAATCCAGTCGTGCCTGGTTCCGTCCTGGGCTCTGGGCGACAGCCCAAAATCAGCAGCGGTAACAGAATTGGTCATCATTTATGCATGGGTATTTTCAGACGTTACGTGGTCAGTGTCCACCACAGTCAATTCCCTGTGGTGGCTTGGACCACGTAACGTCTGTTGGGGGGAACGGATGTTCCCCCCCAGATGTTACCACGGCATGGGATCATTCACCACGCGAGCGGCCGAAGTGGCGGGACCGGAGGCCGTCACGTGTTGAATCCGATTCCAGGCCATGGTGACCCCTGCCGTCACGTCTGGACGGCGGACACGGGCTGGAATCCCCGCAGGGATTCCGGCCCGTGACCATAGCGGGCAGGCGCTGCGGCAGCATTGGCCACAGCGGCTGCCTGTCTCCCCAGGGGGCGGGGCCGTGTGGCTGCACGTTGCACCGTGCGGCCCCGCCCCCTCCTCGATTCCCCGCCAGGATCCCCCAGAACATCTATTAGGGCATTACAGGTCATCCCGGCGGGGAATCATTTCATTGATTTCGTGACGGGGCCAATTGGCCCGTCACGTCTAAAAACACCCCATGTTTCAGGGTTGCATAGGGCACCAATACAGCCCTGCAACATGCATAAATAACCACCAAGGGTGGTTAAAGGGTGGTTAGCATCATGACTGTTTCCACGCATAGTAGTTTAGATTAACCACGCTTTCGGAGATGGTGCCTGGATCATCCTCGAAAGCGTGGTTATTTTGCTCACCGCTGGAGGTTCACCATGGTGAACATCTGGCGGCGAGCAACCAGACGTTACGCAACCATCCGCCACCACAGGGGATTGTCCATGGTTGACTGTGATCACGTAATGTCTGAAAATACCCACTGTCTCCATCTCTTAGAAAGAAGAGGAACAATCCTATTATGAAGATCTACCAAAAGCAGAGTCTGAAATGGGCAAATGTAGATGTGTGAGAGAACTTGGCCAGGTACAACTATTTTTTCTCTCAAATTCAACTCCTTTTGGGATTCAACAGAGGAGTACTAAATTGGAGAAAAAATATTGAGAATGGGGAAATGGAGAAAAGAAAGGAGAATTTGAGAGAGACTAAGTGAACATGGGGAAATGAGAAGTAGAGTAGAAGAAGAGATGGAGAAAGAGAGAATGAGCAAACACTAGGTAAAGAAGGATCATAAGGGCAGCAGTGGAAACAGAAACTTAAGACAATAAACAGACTGAAAAAGGTAGACAAAGGAAACACCAAAACACAATGAAATAATAGAATTTTTTTAGTAAACAATGGGAAGTGAGCAGAAAGGAAATGTAAGCAGTGAATTTTTATTTTTATAAATGGGTAAAGTAGCATAAGTCATATACATACTATTAAATATTATCAAATAATATATGTATTTTAATAGGTGTGATGCTTTAAGGCATCAGTCCTGAAAGCACATGCACATAGTCCCAGCGAGCAATCCTGAAAACATTTACATGAATTAGACCATTGCCTTCAGAAGTGCTACATACACCTGTGTGTTCAGGTTTGGGACCCATGCATACAAGGAATCCATTTGGGACAATTTTGCATGTGGAACTGAATCTGTAATACTTAAAAAATATTAACTACTCAAACAGTGTTTAAAGATATTGCCTGCACTGTTTGTGTTTTGCCAGACCAGACTTGTCTCTTGCAGTGCCTAATTTGTAAACAAAATCTAATGCCAGGACTCAGTCCTGCCGCCAGAAGCCAGCCCCCGACCCCAGCATTTAACGAGATTCCCCCCTAGAATCCCGAACCCTGGGCTGAGCTCTCTAGTGGCAGGTGTCCCTTGATGGTGGGAGGACTCATGGGAAAATGTGGCCACCGTGCATGCGATGTTGCAGCAGCTGGGCAAGGGGCTGGCAGGGGCGGCAGCGACTGGGCACCTAACTTGGCAGAATTGGGGGTAAATCATTCCTGGGGCAGGGCCCCAGCTTGAAAACAATGTCTGGGGCTGGGTCCTGGCACAAATTAAACCCCGGTCTCTTGCCATTTCCATCACTTGGACTATGGTTACTAGAACAAAATGAGAGAGTGGGATATCCCTGCTTCCCTCTTCTCCCCAGCCCTTTTATGTGACAGTTTTTACTGAAATGAAAGGTTGGATGCTATGAGACGGAGATGCTTTCCACCCCCCTGAGAGCTATGTTCTATTTCTTGACAGTACAGCACAGTAAGGCTAGCATGTTTGTCAGAAGGGGGAAATATTCCTGTCTGTAATGACTAGAGAAATGTATTCATGTTAACAAATGCTTGATAATATAGTTTCAGCCACTGATAGGTGAGCACACTAATATCAGGATTCAGTTCTCACTACATCCATTTTTGGAATGAAAGGAGATGACTTTAATGCACATGCTTGTTAAGGTCATTCTTGCCTCTCTTTTCCCAGTGGTGGCTGCGGTGCCAACAGGGACCAGAACTGCCTGCTTTATGTGACTGTAACAGGGCAGAGACCGTAAGAGCTGTTGGCCCTTTAAGAAACCACAGCTAGCGCCAGCCAGGACACTGGGCTAGCAATGCTGCAGGCGCTACCAGAAGCATGCCTCGTGCCTGAGCGGATGCAGCTGTGAATGGGTGTGACTGACAGCCCAGAGGGCCTGAAGAAGCTGGGACAGAGCTCAGTTGAAAGAAAGCTGCTGAAGAGGCAAGAGCTCTGATAAAGGCTGGGAACTGTGGATCAAGCAAGAGCTGAGTGGAAGCTCTGCAAAGTCAGCTCAGAAGACTGTGCCCGAGCCAGTGGTATACCTGGGCCAAAGTGCACGAGTCTGCCCTAGAGACTAAACTGAACTGAGCCAGCAAGAGGGTGGTTTCTGGCTGGGCCTGAAAGCTACAGAGACTTGATACTGTGAGCAGACAGCCAGAGGAGTTGCCTGGCTGAAGAGATTGTATCAGAGCCAGAGGATTAATACCTGGCCTGAGGATATATAGAAAGTGAATAAAGACTGTATAAAAGCAAATTCCCAAAGTGACAGTGATTTGTGGGCCCTGATCCTGATAAGACTCACCCAGGTAAACCTGTCCATGTTACAGTGACTCTGGTCATTACGCATGGTAATCTAATCTGAGAAATTTTGAGGGTTGACAATGTTCTGTTCCAAAAAGTTTGAGAAGCACTGTTTTAAACTAGTGGCTTTCAACCTTTTTATGGGTGAGGCCCAGTACAACTTTTTTTTTTTTTTTTTAAATAAAATAATCTGGACCCAATTAAAAAATAATAATCCAGGATCAGGAATGACTGGACAGCAGCAGTGGGGGAGCCAGCATGAAGTAGCAGGAGGCGGGAGCCAGAGAAGTGGGGAAGTTTTGGGAAACCACGTCCCTCTTCTCCCTGTCCCATGCCAAGCCCTCAGCAGCACAGAACAAGTGGTAGGAGGGGGAGACTGCTGAGGATGCAGCACAGGTGCACCAGGGTTTATGGATTCCCTAGGATCATGGGAGTACTACTGCTCTGAGTCCTCCTAGCAGGGTTGTAGCTTGGCTGGAATGGGTCTGGTGCAGAAGATGGGATGTCCCCGCACCCCTCCCAGCAGCAGGAGGATGCAGCTGCACCAGGGAGCATGAGTCTCCAGTGTAGTTGCACCGCCTGACCCTATTAGAGCTATGCTCCGGCCTTCCAGGACCCATTTAAGATCCGTCTGGGACCCACTGGTTGAGAACCATTACTCTAGACTATATTGGCATGTTCTTTGAAAATGTGCAAGACCAGAGAAATAGTAAACTCTATGTTTTCCTTTAATAAAATCCTAGCATTTTAGGACTGCAAGGTATCTCAAAAGGTTCTTTAGCTTTCTTCCCTTAAACAGGACCACTCATACATATATTATCCCTGATGGATATTTTCTAAACTATTTTTTTTAAAACTTCCAATGGTGGGAACTCCACAGCTTTTCTTAGCAACTTGTTCAATTTTCCAACTATTCTTATGGTTAGAAAATACTTTCTGATATTTAACATAAATCCTTTTTAAATTTAAGCCCATTACCTCTTGTCCTACCCTTGGTGATCATGAAGAAAAATTAGTGATAAGCATCATGCTTCTATTTGCTTATGATATTTCTGAAAATTATCATAGCCCACCTCAGCCTTCTCTTTAGCAAGCTAACCATCACCAGTTCCTTAAATCTTCTTTGTAGGTCTTGCATTTCAAACTTATTATCTTTCTTTAGTGCTCCCCTCTGAACCCTGCCGAGTTTGTTAATGGATAAAAACAGACATGACAGTGACCCACTGTGACCCGCTTTCAACTGGACCTCACCTGTACATTTGTGCAAGCACCGCCAGATGATGGCCTGGAATTGGCACTTGGCACTTGGTAGCTAGTCCAGGCTCTGACCTCGTAAAACCTCCAAGGTCACAGCCTAGGCTAAGGCCTGACCAACTGGGCCATAGCGGGCTATCATGTCTGTTTGGGCTGGCAGACATGGCCCAGGTCAGGGACCGTCATGGCTGGCTCCCATGGCTGCCCATCATGGTGGAGTGCTGGGTACAGCATGGGAGCGAAGCTGGGCGGCCACACATTCCTTTTTCTCCCCACCTTCCCTGGCCATGGGCATGTTTGTTCTGTGACCTGACTCAGTCCAGACCATGTCCACTGCAGCTTCCTGCCCTGCCCCGCCCCAGGCTGGGTTGCTTCCACAAAAAATTTTTTTTTTTTGTACCTAGTGTCTTTCTTAACACATGGAGCCCCACACTGAATGCAGTATTCCCGCTAAGAACTGACCAGTACCTAATAATTGCTGCTTCCTGTGTTTCAGGTACAGTGCCTCTGCTAATTGAACCCAACATGGCATTTGCCTTTTTTTGCAACAGCATCCCATTATTAGCTCATAGCTTGGGATCAACTATTACCCACAGAAATGTCTCAGTATTAGACAGTTATCCTTCATTTATATCTGTGCATATTATTTTGTGTATTATTGCTTCTATTAATCAATAATTAGTATTATATGTAATAACCATCCTCCAAATCCATTTATGCCTACCCAGAAATTAAGTAGCTAAGTAAAGTGGTGTGGAGATTTGGGGCACAGTTGCAATTATAGCACAATTAAGGGACATTGGATCAGCAATTAAGGTGACTTCTATGCATGAATACATCTAGATAAGCAGATAACGATTACTACTAATATAACTTTCCAGTTTCTGGTTTATACTATGCATCAGTACTAATCTTTTATTTTTGATGTTAATAATTACTTTTCTCTCTTTTACCTCTCTCTATATCTTCACATTCTGTGATATAGATATGCCATAAAAGGCTTTCTCTAAAAGTGTTTATCCAGTCTCATTTAAGAAAACACAAACACACACAGGACAGCAACATTTAACAAAATGACCCCCTTACCCTCAAGCCCACTTCTTTGATTCTGAGTTTGCTAAGTATCCAAAAGAGGTTTCTCTAATTCTTCAGGAAACAATTCTACCATTGTTGAAAATTGCATGAAAATGACACAGCAAGAAATATTTCCTATTGATATTTTTGTTTTTAGAAAATGCACTATTCTCCTCTCCTTCCCCTCTGCCCTCCAAAACTTTGGTATGGAATTCCACAGTTGTTTTATGTATTTAGAGACCCCTAAGTACTTTGAGGGGGACCAAAGTCCTTCCGGACTTGAGTAAGGTGAGGGCGCCTGCAGGCAGGGGACCATACCTGTCCCTACTGCCCTCGCTGGACACCCCTCCCCAGGGAGGCTACCCCGCCGGTTGCCATAACCCTGCATTTCCGGTAGGTGTGGCCTCCCCATCTTTTAAGGAGATGACTCGTACTTTAATCAAATTCTATTATACATTTTAACCCTCAGTACTGGACCCCTGCCACTAAGGGGTTGCTGGGGCTACCCGGACGAGCCCGACCCACCTATCTAAAACCTCTCTAAAACATAAGCTAACTTCTCTTTCAGGGCCTCTAGGTAGCGCTCGTTCCCTTCAGCCAACAGGTGCACACCATCATGGCGGTACAGTTGAGGCTGTTTATGCGACAGCACATGGTTGAGGATCCGCTCTCCACCCAAATTCACCAGCCACCAGCCCACGTCCCTCCGGATCTTATCTATTTTCCTAGGGTGAACCCCCTTGCCCCATGAGATTCGTTCTACCAGATCAGTCCATACAATGAGGGCAGATGGGAAAAGCCTTATTATCTCCCACACATCCCTCTTGATATTCCTTATAAGGTGCACACCCTTCAGTAGTGGTATGTCATTCTCGTCCAAATGCAGGACAGTGATATCCGGCGGGTGCCCCCCATCTTGTCTGTGAAGTGTTGGCAAGAACTGGTGCCATCTCATGCTGCCCAGGCCCAACCAGTGTATCTCTGCGCATGGTGACAGGTCCAGCTGTGTTCCCCACTGTGTCTGATCGTCCACCTTGGCTGCCCAGCACACCAGGCTGTGACCGACAATCCAAACTTGTCTCTGGCGATGAGGGGTACACCTAGGAAACGAGAATTTCAGGGCTGGCCGTGGAGGGGGGGGGGGGCACCGGATATAAAACCAGAAGGCCCCTGGCCTCCAACGGCCCACTGTTTGTATGTCCTGCTCTGATGACCCAGCCGCCCCCTCAAAACTGGCAGCCCCTATGTGGAACGAATTGGTTCCATATTTGGCTGCTGGCAAACCCAAGCGCACTACAGCGGACCTAAAGATGGATGCAAACTGGTACCTGGTCAGCAACACACACCCCCCACCAACATGCCTAAAATGAGGGCCAGGTGCCCGGGGGCATATGTTGTGGTAAGCCTCGACTGCTCGGACGGGGCAGAGCTCAGACGTCCTGGCCCTGTTTAGCCTAACCACTTACCCTCTGCCTCTTTGGTCAGTTTTAGAGCAGCGGATCAGCAGGGATATCATCGCCGGCCTGATGTGCACATAACAAAGCTTAAACGCCCTACCTGTGGTATCCCTGGCTGACTCGGCTATGAGTTCACTTATGTGGAAGTCCCCGAAGAATGCTAACTTAATGACTGCCCTAAACAAAGAAACCTCATAACCATGAGAACAAACATGGGGGAGGACCCGCATATGTCCAGTAGCAAGGTGGTGGGTGCCCTTTGGTCAGGGGTGTGGCCCTGCTCCCTGGTCGAGCTCTCGAAGAGACATCTGGCAAAGAAACCCGTCTGGGGGTGGGTGCCTAACTAAATTACTTATGAACCCCAATGCCGCCAGTTTACCGGCTATGGTGCCTGCTGCTGCCCCCCTCCACCTCAGGTGGAGGGCAAATTGGAGCATTTGGGGCTCAGGGATCGGGAAACCTGGTTCCCACCATTGCAACCGCTGAAATTGATGGAACGCCTGGTCGTAGGCAGCCCTCATTTGCGGAGCCAGTGATCCCTGAACGGCGGAGTTGAGTTCTATGACCCAAGGCTCCACACCAATGGCAGCAGCGGCTCTGGACTCACCCTGGCTCGAGGTGCCAGCGAGTGGAAACACAACATCTGGAAGTGAGAGAGGGCATTGGCAACACCATTATCAATGCTGGGTACATGCCTGGCATGAAAGAGTATATTGAAATTCAGACAGAGCACAAATGCCCATACCAGCCATAGGTGGAAAGCGAGCACGATGGGGAAAAGCTCAAGGAAGGTAAGGTCCTTGGTGATACCAGCCTCCTTCCATTCGGCTGGCCAGGGGGCCGCCGCCCACCTTTCCCTGAAAAATACCCCAAAACCGGAGCCGCCAGCAGCGTCAGAGTGCACCTGCAATTCTGCCTCTAGCAGAAGCTGTTCCCTCCAGAAACTGATTCTGTTGAATCTTGCCAGAAAGGCCGCTCAAATCCCCAAGTCCTCTTTCATTTCCCTGGTGAACCTGATGTGATAGTGAGGGGGGAGGGGATTGCCCACCAGTTTAGCATAGAGGCGGGACAGAAAGGCCCGCCCCGTTGTCACCACCCTGCAAGCAAAATTAAGGCTCCCAAGTAATTATTGGAAGTGACGGGCCATTACCTCGGTCGCTGTCAGACACTCATCCACCTTAACCTGGAGGGATCTCAGCTTGTCCTGGGGCAGGCGGGGGACAGATGCTCCTGTATCCAGCTCTATCCCCAGGTAGGTCAGCCTGGTGGCTGGCCCCTCCGTCTTCTCAGGTGCCAAGGGGATTCCCAAGTCGTCCACCACCCGCTGGAAGGTCTGCATCATTTCCAGGCACTCGCTTGTTCCGGTCCATCCGATGAAGAGGAAATCATCCAGATATTTGGTGATTTCCCCAGCCTCAGCCCACTGCCGCACTACCCACTCTATGAGGGTGCTGAACCTCTCAAACGCTGAACAAGAGATGGAGCACCCCCTCGGCATGGCCTTATCGGAATAGTACCAACTGTTAAAATGGAAGCTCAGCAGGGGAAAACTTTATGGGTGGACTGGGAGTAGGTGAAAAGCCGACTTAATGTCGCCCTTCGCCAGAATGGTGCCCCGTCCACAGTGCTGGACTAGCGTGAGTGCGGAGTCGAACGACGCGTAGTGAACTGTTGTAAGTGCCTTAGGTATGGAATTGTTTACTGAGGTACCCCATGGGTGGGACAGGTGGTGAATCAATCGAAGCTCCCCAGGGGCCTTTTTGGGTACCACCCCCAAGGGGCAAATTACCATATTGGAGAGGGGGGGCAGGGAAGGGGACAGCCACCCTACCTTCCGCTCACTCCTTATCAATTTTGGACTGGACATCGTTTTCCATCCCCACCATGGATTTCAAGTTGGGGGGCCACCCTCTGTTGCTGAACATTAACTGCCGGGATCCTGAAACCCTGTCTGATACCCTTGAGGACATACCCAACCTCCTCCCAGTTGGTGTGCCCCTGGAGGGCCAGCTCCAGCTGGTCCATCTTAACTGGGGTGGGGCTCTTGTCTGAGCTGCCGGCATTTTAAAAATTTTTATTTATTTATTTATTTATTTAATTTTTACCCCGCTCCTCCTAAAACAGCTCGGGGCGACTCACAACAATAAAAACAAACACATGTAAAATATATCTAAAAACAGTTAAAACATCAAAATGCAATACAAAATATAAAAACAGGGCCCGGGAACTCAATAAAACAATAAATAGGGTAGAGGAGATAAAACCCTCTAACCCCCCTCCCCCCCTCCCCCCAGGCCTGGGTGAACAGCCAGGTTTTACAACTTCGCCGGAATGTCAAAAGGCTTGGGACCAGGCGAGCTTCCTCCGGGAGGGAGTTCCAAAGGCGCGGCACAGCCACTGAGAATGCCCTCTCCATCGTGGCCCCCCGCTTAACGCAGGGGACCTCCAAGAAGGAACCCCCGGCAGACCGAAGGAGCCGCTCTGGGGTGCGGAGGGCGAGGCGGTTCCTGAGGTACGAGGGGCCCAGACCGTGAAGGGCCTTGTAGATCAACTCCAAAACCTTGAACCTGGCTCAGCACACTATTGGCAACCTGTGCAGAGTCCGGAGCACAGGTGTTATGTGCTCCTGATGACCCATCCCCGTTACTCCCCCCTTGGCTCCCCCTTTCCTGCCATCCTGGGTTTTCCTTTCACCCACGTTCTTGCACGAGGACACATGGAGACCAGGTGGTATACCCTGAGCAGTTTGGGCAGGTGTGACGAAATCTACAGCCAGCCTGGGAGCACCTACCAGATTGACTATACTCCCAGCACTGGCTGGCTGTGTTAGCTGCTGCCTTTTTTCCCTTGTCTCGAAAGGACTCAGCAGCGAATGTGGCACCACCCCTGGCCAATAAATTGCCACTATCTGATCTAGGAGCGCTGCCGGTGCTGCTCATACAATTGAGCCACAAGTCATTCGCATGTAAGTCCTAGTGGAGGCCAGGGGTGTAGGCAGCCGCCTAAACACCTCATCGTAGCGAAGCCAGACCCTGGAAGGCCCCGCCTTGTACGCCCGCCACACTATGTCAGAGTATTTGAGGAGATCGGCAGCCCAGCCAGGGTATGCCTGTATCATCACCCCATGGTAAACAGAGAAAGCCGTGGTCCAATTGGACCAATTTCTCTCGGCCTTGGGGCGCTTGAATTGTTCTTTTTCCTTTTTGTCATCCTATTCGTCAGGATCCACTATGGGATCGCTGAACAGGAGGGCAAATAGGGATAGTATTTCCCACTATGAAAGTTTGATCAGGCAGATGGCCCCACTCTTATCTAAACCTAAAATCTTACAGAGTGGAAATTCTAACTATGGGTGGTTTGATAAGGAGTGCCGCTCTGAAAGGTCCTCGCTCCGGAAATTAGTGCGGCTAGTAAACTTGAACCCTTTGGGGGCGCTTCGAACTAAATTACAACAGGCTAGATCTAGATATAGGAAATTATTGATCTTTAAGAAGCGAAAATTCCAACTCTCCAGTTGGGATAAACTACAGAGAGCAGCTGCCAACTCACGTGAGTTTTGGGATATGATCCGCTACATGGGGCCAAAAGGGAAATCCTCAGTAGCCCCATGTATCCCATCAGTACAGTGGGTTCAGCATTATACAAAACTTTTTTCCCCCTCTTCACCTGGAAATTCTCATGTGTACCTTCACCCCGAGAATATGTTTCCCCAGTGGCCGCCAGTTCTCCTGGAGGAAATTGTGGAATTAATTTCTCAACTCAGACCGGGTAAAGCTCCTGGAGAAGACTATGTCCCCCCAGAGTGTTTGAAATGTGCTCCCGAGTGGTGGGCGGGCATTCTAGCCCCGCTTTTTATGACTATCAATGAGTCGGGCGAGATCCCGGCTTCTTGGTTAAGTAGTATAGTGTATCCCATCTTTAAAAAGGGGGACCCCGCCTCTCCTGCAAACTATCGCCCCATTAGTTTGTTGAGTACGGTGGGGAAATTATACGCCCGATTCTTGCTAAACAAACTTCAAAAATGGATGGATTCCTCCAACATCATGGAACCAGAACAGGCTGGTTTCCAAAAGGGAAAATCCACCACTGATCATATATTAGTTTTGTCAGCCCTAGTAAAGGAATCTACTGATCGACAGCACGATTTCTTTTTGTGCTTTGTCGATCTTCGAACAGCATTCGATTCAGTTTCGAGATCTTGCCTATGGCAGAAATTACACAAAACCACGATTGACCCTCGCTTATTATTTTTAATAACAAAGCTCCATAAAGATAACACTCTTCAGGTTCGTTGTCCAAACACTAGAGGCTTGACTCCTAGGATCCATGTGACATCAGGGGTGAGACAGGGATGTATATTGGCCCCAGTGCTTTTCAAC
>QEPC01004065.1:1130297-1142349 GCA_003113815.1 Sphenodon punctatus | reverse complement strand
AGAATAGATATTGCTTTACATCCTAAATTCCTACCTAAGATAGTATAAGTAAGACAGTTGTGAGAATGTGGCCCTTTTTACACGGGCCTCTCCTCCCAGCCATGAACACGCAGATTTCTGTGTGTTCATGGGTGGAGGAGCCCTGTGTGAATAACGCAGTGCATGCGCCCATGGTGAGTGGGGGTGTGTGTGCGCCTGCCTAACACGCATCCCCACGCACACACACACCCCGTCCCCACGCACAGAGCAACTGGGGGAAATGGCGGTTACTCCATCGGTGTGGATGAGTGGGAGGTGAGTGGGGATGCATGTGCAGCCGTGTGCATACCCCGTCCATGCACTGGCGCGCCCACGAACATCCCACCTGGCAGAGCCATGTAAAAATAGCATGTGAGGAGCCACTCAAAGAACAGAAGGTTGCTACCTTGTAAACAAGGTTCTTTGAGATGGCCTAGAACATTCTCACAACACCCACCCTTCCAGCGCCGCATGGAATTTTTTTCTTATATTTCTAGAAAGGATTGAAAGGAACTGTCATTCTGAGGGGGAGAGTGCTTTTTATACTAGAGGAGCTCGAGACCATCATGCAGTCTATTATTTGGATAGGGTGAGCACGCACAACCCACTTGTGAGAATGTTGGGAGTCATTGCGAAGAACCTTCTTTACAAGACGACAATCTTCTGATCAGCATGTGGGGAGGAGCTGTTTGTAAACAAACAGCCTTATCTCCCAGTCTGATCGGTGTCCCTGTGTCCCACTGCTGCTGGAGCTACTAGGAGGGAGAGGACGGTGAGGAATGGGGAGAGGGAAGGGAAGGGAGGCAGGGAAGGGAGGCAGAACAACTTATTGGGGGAGAAGCTGGCTGCAGCCTGCCTCCCAGCCATGCAAGCCTTGGCTGTGTAGGCTGGGGCCCCAGCAAGCTGTGATGACTCCGCTTTGCCTGGGGGGAGGGGCAAGGCGAACGAGGGCTGTGGGGGGCAAGTATGCTTGCCTTCCAGCACAGTGCACAAGCCAGGGGGAGACTACAATAGTCAGCGTTTACAGAGTTCTGCTCCTCAGTGCATCGCTAATTACAGAGCTCACAGGGGGGACAGATGCAGCTTCCCCAGCTCTCCGACAGGAGAGAGGAGCTCAAGTGCGCATGCGCGAACCTGCAGAACTGATTTTTTTATTATTAATAACTCAGTTTTGGCTGCATCAATCAGTATCATATTTCAGAAGCACTTGCCATTGATCTCATTCTCGAAGCCTGTACAGTTTGGGGCCTCAACTCATTCAGGGGGAGGAGATATTGATGAATCAAATACGTGAGGATGGTGTGCATTTTGACCAGAACCAATTAACGTTTAAGCAGTTATAACATTTTATTTTCCTAATGGATCTTTTTCAAAATTTGTGGATATGATGGTCCTTGCAACTTACAGCCATGGTTAAATTTTCAGACATGTAGGTCAAGCGGTTTCCTCAAAATTGGGGCTTCAGCAGTCCCCTGTTTATAAAGAACAATGGCTGTACATTTAAGTTTCAGGCAACTACTGCTGCATGAAAATAAAATATAAGCTGCAGCAGCTGAGACTGGATGTGGCAGAAGCCAGCTCAGGAATAAAGCCTGAGCCAGAGCTCAGTGCTGGAAGGAAAGATGATGCACTAGAGAAGCTGCAAGGAGCTTGGAAGGTGGTTCTAGAGTGTGTGCGTGCGTGCGTGCGTGCGTTATACTGTGCGTTATACTGTGCGTTTTAGGGACTCCCCTCACAAGACACAGCTCCTACAGGAGGTTGACTCCTTATTACAGAAGGGAACTATTCAGGAGGTTCCTAGATACTCATCAGGGTGGGGATTCTATTCCTGCTATTTCTTCATAGATTAAAAAAGATGGAGTTATGAGGTCAATTCTCGACCGCGGGAACCTCAATAAATTTGTTAAGCAATTCAAGTTCCGTATGGTATCACTGTTTAAAATTCTCCCAGTCTTACAATGTTGGTCTTGCTTAGTGACACTTGACCTCAAAGATGCATATTTCCATATAAATATCAGAAGATCACATAGGAAATATTTGTGTTTTCTTATAGATGACAAATGTCTGCAGTACTGTGTCCTACCATTTGGCCTTTTGATGGCACCACATGTCTTCACCAAGTGCATGACCCCAGTTGTGGCAGAACACAGGAACAAATGGGTGGCTATATTTCCATACTTTGACAACTGGCTCATAATAGGAAACACGCCTGATGCCTTGCACAGACATGTAGACACCATGATCGACTTCTGGAATATCTGATAGGTCTACAGATCAGTACCATAAAGTCACACCAGTTCGCATCCTACCATTTATAGGAGCTTTCATAGACACAACATGGGAAAGAGCATTATTGCCCTTGGAACATTTCCAGTCCATGGTAGACATGATAGACTGCCTATACTGCTCTTCAATTAAGAAGGTCCATTTCTTTCTTTGATTTCTGGGACTATTCGCCTCTACAACTACAGTCATACAGCATGCAAGGTTTCAGTTACAATTGCTCCAATACTGGCTGAAGGAGGAATATTCACGAGGTAAGGACAACCTTTTAAAATGTCTCAGGATTCCAAACCATATATGGACATCTCTCCTTTGGTGGAAGAACCCAAACAATGTTCTTGCAGGCACCCCCTTCTCAAAACCAGAACCAGTAATCACAATTGCCACAGCCCAGATGCATCGCTTGAAGGCTAGGAAGCTCACTGTGGAGACACAGCGACACAAGGAAGGTGGTCTATCTCTGAAAGAGTTATGCATATCAGTGTCTTAGAACTTTGAGCCATAAGACTTGCTCTTCATGTGTTCAGGGACAAGATTCGAAACAAGGTTTTATAGGTGGTCACAGTCAATTCCACAGCCATGTATTACCTAAACAGACAAGGAGGAGCCAGATCCCAAACCTTAATGAATTAAGCTCTGGAGACGTGGTATTGGTGCATCAACAACAAGGTCACACCTCAGGCCATCCACCTTCCAGGGGACCAGAATCTCCTAGCAGACTATTTCAGCAGACATCAAGAACAGACACACAAATGGTCATTGAAGCACCTTCTCCTGCAAAGAATATTCACCAAATGGGGGAAACCCTCTATCAGCCTCTTTGCATTCATAGACAACCACAAACTTTGCAAGTTCTACAGCAGGGGAGGAAGATTCAAGGATCAATATCGGATGCAGTCACTCTCTTCCGAGAACCATTTGCAAAGCACACAGAGAGGGAACGAGGATGATCCTGATAGCCCCCAAATGGCCTTGGCAATGAAGAGCAAGTTCATGGACCTGGCACAGATGTCCCGAGACAAATGGAAATTACCACTCTAGCCAGATGTGATCACACAGGACAGCAGGCGCCTTCTTCACCCCAATCTCAAAGCGCTTCATCTCAAACTTGGCTTATAGAGTAATGAATCCAGATGAATCTTTGTCACCGTCGCTGATGGAAGTAATGCTCCAGGCAAGAAAACCCTCATCAAGGAAAACCTATACAGCAAAATGGAGAAGGTTTGAATCCTGGCATATATCTGCACATGTAGATATGCAAGTACTGTCATTACCAACTATATTTACTTATCTACTCCACTTGATGACCTCAGGACTCTCCATATTGTCTGCCTGCAGGGCTTAGCCCCTTAGGGCATGTCCTGGGATGCAACCCGGGTGTGGCTTTGCTTTGGGAGGGCAGTGTGGCCCCTGCCTGTAGGGTGCTGGAGATGGACACCCCAGTCCCTTGGCAGAGAGGTCTTTGTTCCCTTCCCTTAGGCAACAAGAATAGCTTTTTTACCATGGGCTGGGGTCCCGGGTTGGGAATTGCCACCCAGTCTGCTGGCTGTCCTTAGAAGGTTCCAAACCCCTCCTGAAGATTGGCAGCATTCCCACTGGGGGTTCTGTTAGCTCAGTTCAGTTTATTGGCGGCAAAGCTTTCGCTATCGCCCCGTTCTGTTAGCTGGCTGTCAGGAGATCCACCTCCTCTGAGAGGAGCCGGTGAGCAGGGCTGCAGCTCTGCTTCCTACTCTCTTGCGACCAGACCTGTTGTGTGGGTGCTGGGTCTTTTTGAGCCTGACACCAGAGATAGCTCCGTCCCTGGCTTCTTGGGAAACCGCCCCCTGCTGAGGAGTAGGGGGCGTGGCCTAATGACATCGTGATGACAAGCGTCCCGGCAGCGGGGAATCCTCTACTCTTCGATGGGCCGGCCACTGGGGATCTGGTCTGTGGCCCAGGGAGAGGAGCCAGTGAGTCCCCACAGTCTGTATGAGTACATCTAACAGCATTGTCTGTTCACCTAATTTACCCTTCGGGAGAAACACTTTTCTCCAATGAGCTGACAAAATCTTTCCTAAAAGGCCTAAATAACAGTGGTGGTGCCACCCACATGGAGCCAGGGGTACTGCCCCTACTGGCCTCCGTGCCCAGAAAAAAGTGAGAACATACCCCAGTGTCCCCTCCAGGGATCCCAGCGGTAGTGCGGTATGGTGGAGTCCGGCGCAGTTGTGTCAAGCTGCACCGGGAGCCAAACTTCCTGGTTTGCTTACATCTGCGCATGCACGAGCGTGTTCCTGTGCTTGCGCATACGAAGAGGCATAGTGGACTCAGTCACAGCAGGAGGGGGAGAAGTGAAGCGGAGCCTGTCGCCGGAGAGGGAGACAGAGCCCTACAAGGGGCAAAACATCAGAGAATGCATGTTGGGCAGCTAGGGGGTTCTGTTCAGCACGCGTTCATAGAATGAGCAATGCATGCCAGGACTGCTGGGGGCAGGCTTGCATGGAGGTCTATGAACTTGGAAACCCGCAGCGCAGTATGTAATGGGCTATAGCCCTTGGTGCTCTGTGGGCAGGAGGGGGGGATTCGGGGAAGCAATACATGGCTCTGTGTGTGTGTGTGTGTGACTGTTGACGTGTGTGTGTGGTATGCTAGCCTATTGGTCGGTGGAACAGCAAGGGGGTGGAGAGTGCTTGACTGTTAACTTTTTAATTTATTCAGTGTCTCTGAGCGCGGGCTTTTTCTCTCACGTGGTGTGAGAGGGTGGGGGCTGCCTGCTGCAGAGACCAAAAGCATATATAAAGGTGATTCCACCAGGTGCCATTTTATCTCTCTTTCTGACTCAGTAGTTGGTTATTGAGACAGAGTGAGTTTGCAGTTGGTCAGCCAGCTGGTGGTCAGACTGAATATTTTTCATTGATTCAGGTCCAGGATCAATTAGATTAGATTTATTTAGATAATATTTTATTATTTAATAATAATCATCTCAATGAAGAAAGTTAGGTGGTAGTAGTGTGCCAAGTGGGTTCATCATCATTCAATCCCAGCATCTTGTCCTCAAGTGGGGAGGAGACGCTGTCGAGCTCAGCCTGTCCTGTCTGGGATCAGTCCTGCTGGTGGTGAGTACATTGGGTACCCAGCTGGGGCTTGGCCTTTACTTTGGGGGGGACGGACCCGGGGGCTAGGGGACTTGTCTTGGGAGGAGGGGGGATATTATAATAGTGATTATTATGGGATGATATCACATATGGTAATTACATACAGATTGGTTCTGCCCTTTTAGTGTATTTTTAGGATATTTTAATTAATTTAAAATTGTGAGTTATAGTATGTTTTAATTATGAATTGTAATTGTTGATTTTATGTGTTGTAAGCTGCCCCGAACTGCTCTCTGAGCAGGAGGTAGCTGGATAAAATTGAAATAAATATAATTGTGCTGCCTGCTGCCTTGGGTTCGGGAGTTCGGGGGAGGGGGTTGCACTGGGAGACATGGGGGAGGGTGTGTGTGTGGGGGGGGGGTGCACTGGGGGAGTGGGGGGACTCAGGGAGTCTGGCTGGGCAATGGAGTATGGGTAGGGTTGCCATAGATGCAAATTTTTAGAGGGCACTTATGATATATGCAGGTTGCAGGACTGTATTGGAACCAATACAGCCCTGCAACCTGTATATCTCATAAGTGCCTTCTAAAAATTTTCATCTATGGCAACCCTAAGTGGGGGAAGTGGATGCACTGAGAGACATGTGGGAGGGGAGTTGGGGAGACACGGGGAGCCTGGCTGGGCAATGGGGTTGGGGGTGGACTGGAAGGGCCTGTGTGCTTGGACAGGCATTTGGTGATGTAGCTACTAGGAATGCTGGTCTGGATGGGCCTGGCTTGGTTGCAATGAAGCCCCGAAAGGGGCCAAACTTTTTAAAAAAGGGCCTATGTGCTTGGACAGGTGTTTGGTGGTGTAGCTAGCTACTAGGGATGCTGGTCTGGAGGGGCCTGGTTTGCTTGCAATGCAGCCTTGAAACGGGCCAAACTTTTTTAAAAGGGCCCATGTGCTTGGACAGGCATTTGGTGGTGTAACTAGCTACTAGGGATGCTGGTTTGGAGGGTCCTGGTTTGCTGGCAATGCAGCCCTGAAAAGGGCCAAACTTTTTTCAAAGGGCCTGTGTGCTTGGACAGGCGTTTGGTGGTGTAACTACCTTCTAGAGATGCTGGTTTGGAGGGGCCTGGTTTGCTTGCAATGCAGTCCCGAAAGGGGCCAAACTTTTTTTTTTTTAAAGGGCCTGTGTGCTTGGACAGGCGTTTTGGTGGTGTAGCTACTAGGGATGCTGGTCAAACAGCCAAACTTTTAATTCCACACCTCGCCTCGCTCTCCTTGTGAACAGAGGGGAAAATAGGTAGCAGCACGGCAGAAGAGAAAGCTGCAGACAACAAGGAAACCCTTTCCCCCTATTCCCCACTGAACCCATCTCTTCCCCCTTCCTCTTCTCGTGCTCCAAAACCAAACCCTTTCCCTCCTACTTCTCCTCTGTCCTGTCCTTCTCTTCCCTTTCATTCTCTTCTGATTCAGCTTGTCGCAGAACAGGGAGCTAACTCAGTCCTCCCAAGTTCTCCAAGCCAGAAGGAAGGCTTGTCCCAAAGCCTACAGCTTCAGAAGACTACAGGTGGCCAAGCATGCCATGAAAATCGAGGATTCGAGGGTTCAGGATAAAGGTAGGCAATGGCAACGTGATCTATTTCTTTAACCTACTATGGTTAATTTGGACCCGGTGGGAAAGAGAGTGTATGGGACCCCAGTAAGAGGGTTCTCTATTCCCCGGTGGCAGTGTTTCACACAGCAGCGTCGCCAGCATTAAGTAATGTAATGTCCATCCAGTGTTAACCCTGGGAACTTCTTGCTGCTGGGTTATGCCCTGGCTCTGCCTACCATTGCCCTGGCTCCGCCTACTGTTGTCCTGGCTCCGCCCCTAGGCCCGGCAGTAGGTTGAACCCGTCTACTGCCCCACCAGCCTCCAAAACCACCAGCCGCCCCTGCTGAATAATGTGTCCTCCAATCACAGCCCTGACCCCACTATGGAACCTCAAGATAGTACCAGCACCATTTGAGCCACTAGCAACAACTCCACTAAAAAACTTATAAAATTAACTTTCTGGCAGCCATCACTTCTGGTAGTCAGGTTTTTGACGGCCGCATTCACTAGGAGACATCAGTTTGTAAATTTTATACCCCCTTATTCACCTGATTAGTGGGGATTCTTGGGGATGATGTTTGTTGGGAGTGGAAGGCAAATTGTTTGTGTTTTATGTTTCGATTGTCTGTTTGTATTATGCTATGTTGATGTTTATGTTTGAAAAGCAATGACCAAGGCTACGCTTAATAAATTATATTGAGTTAGTGAACCTGCAGCATTGAGGACTTTACCATCCTACATACAATTTTTTCCAAACAAGGTACAATTGAGAACTGACCCTGCCTTCCAGCCAAAGATAACGACCTTTTTCCACATCAACCAATTAATAATGCTCCTGGTGTACTTTCCTCACCCACATGCAACAACCTTTCAATCAGCACTACACACCCTAGATGTTAAATGAACGCTGTCATACTACATTAACCACACAAGGACTTATATGAAAATTGGAATCCCTCTTTTTAACAGTGAGAGGAAAGATTTTTGGGGCGAGATTATCCTCTCAACGAATTGCTAAGATAATTGTGAAATGCATTGCTCAATGTTACCAGATCTCTGGTAAAGAGATCCCACCAGGATCTCTCCTATGAGAGCTATGGCATCTACCACAGTGGCATTCATCATGTTCTAGTCTAGGACATCCGCAGGGCTGCTACATGGTCATCTTCAGATACCTTTGTAAAGCACTACGCTCTAGACCTAGCAGCACAGCAAGACATGGTGTTTGGAAGAGTCGTCCTGGCAACTGTTCTATATTGAAGGTAAGATACCACCACCCGAAGTTGGGAAACTGCTTAGATTCTCCCATAAATGAGAATCACAGAGCCGCTTGAAGAGGAAATAAAGGTTACTTACCATAACTTAGTTCTTTGAGATGGTTCTGTGCATTCTCACTACCCACCCTCCTTCCCTTCAGAGTCTGCACTATTGCCAGCTGGGTGGGAAGGAACTGTTGAAGTTGGCTCCTCCCCCTGCTCTTATACTTGCATGATCTCACAAGAGGTAGAAGGGAGGGGTAGGAGCTAATGAACTTCCAGAACACTGGAAGCATGCAGAGAACTGCTATTAGAGGCAAGCTATCTGGATTGCTCAGGGCATCACATGATCAAGTGAGAATGCACAGAGCCATCTCGAAGAACTAAGTTACAGTAAGTAACCTTTATTTCCTGAGCTGGGGGCTGGAGGTTTTATATTGGGCTGCAGAGGGAGTGTGTCTGACCCAGATAACCTAGAAAAGTGGGGAAACTAGGGTAGGGACCTCTGGCCTGAGTGTGGTGTGCCAGGCCAAGAGGCAACCCATCGTATAGAGATGCTGGACTATAATGATAAGGAGTGTGTAAGGAATAAAGAGACTTGAAGCTAATTCACAGTGAGACATATTGTTGGGCCCCGATCCTGCTAGTACTTACTCCAGGTGAGCCCGTCCCTGTGACAGTACTGCTCCCCACCCTGACTGTCTCCCAGCCTTGTCCATTTATACACAGATACACATCACCAAATTCTCCAGCTTGTCACCAAACATACAAGGTACACTGCTCCCAGCACCTGTCTGCTCATTGCTGATTCATGCACTCCCCCACCCGCCATCCCTAGTTGTGTTTAATGGATGAGGCTGGGGGACATCACCCATTTCTCAGTCTTCTTTCCCATAAACACTCCCCCAGCACCTACTGCCCCCTTAGGATACAGACACTTTCCCCCCCCACTGTCCAGCTGCCCCCAGTCTTGTCTCCCTGTACACATCTCGCATCCATTAATGTTGTTCCCCCCCCCACCAATATAGAGGCACCCAGTACCCATGTATCCCACTCTCCCCAATGCAAATGAAAATATATATGGAAAGCATATATCCCCACCTTCAGTGTTGCCCCCAAACTGCAGAGAAAGAGGATTGGGGCTGAAAGACCAGGGCAAGGTGTGGGTGCATGGAGCCTAACTTGTAAGCAAGTACTATATGCAAGACTGTACAATGCCTTTACTGCTTACATGGTGTGCAAGTTAAGGCTCGAGTCTTAATTTACAATTTCCATACTTTTACAGCATGAATAAATTTGTAAGAGCCTTAACTCCTCTCTTTAAACCATTAGGTTGTTGGGTTGGGTTTTTTTTGTTTTTTGTTCTGCAAATATAATTTCTCTGTTTTTTGTTTTTTTTTAAGGAAATACACTAACGTGTCTCTTGTATAACAGCACCAATCTTGTAAAAATAGACAAACCCACCCCCCCTCCAAACATCTGCCATCATTCCCCACAACCCACACTTCCTGTACACCCCACTAAGAATAACTTACCTATCTATCCCTATCTATGTAGCTCGCTATCTTTCTATCTGTATATAGATAGAATTAGCTTCAAGTCTAGCTTACACACTCCTTATCAATATAGCCCAGCCTCTCTATACAATGGGTTGCCTCTTGGCCTGGCACACCACTCTCAGGCCAGAGGTCCCTACTCTAGTTTACCCACTTCTCTAGGTTATCTGGATCTCCCTCTGCAGCCCAGTATAACCCCCCACCACCAATCCTATCTCTCTCCCTATCTATCAGTCTCTCTCCTATCTCTGTTGCTGCTCTAAAACAAACAGAAAGCGCCTCTTATAATAAGCAGAGTTACGTTGCCTGTTTCTCTGACTCTTTATGCTGTCCTTTGGCCATTTCCGACACAGCTCATTAATTTTTGTTGTACTTCGGGATTGTCCGATAGTTTAAACATTCTTTGTTTCTTTTCATGACCTGGTGCTCTTTATGAATTTCTGCTAGTTTGGGGGACTTTTGGGGACAAATTGTGACTTTTAAAAAAACATGTCCCCCCTCCAACAAGCCAATCCTAGCCTTCACAGAGGGGACTTTCCTCTCCCTCAGACATCCTATGAGACAAAAAAACTTTGGATGCCCCTTGATTAAGGATCCAGCCTGCTCTCTAAACCTGTCCAACTGTTCTGTGCATACGGGACATAAGTTCGCTATTTTCTCTCTCCATAGTATAACATCAGAACTTTCAAACTACATAACTTTACAACTACAAAATGCATTTTTAAAACCCAAACTCTGGAAATAACTGCAAAGCACACTTGAATTTTATAAGTACTCTATGCCTACAAACTCATAGTTTTAAACAGACTTTCCCCTGTCAATAGTGTAGGGTTGTAAATCGGAAGTAAAAACACTTCTGCCTCAACTTCAAATGTCTATTATGTTTGGGGTTTTTATCTGATTTGCATGAATTTTGCAGATTGTACCCCTCCCCCAACTAATCCTCCCTGGAAAATTTCAGAATGATAGCATAAATTATCTAAATTTTATAAATAGTAAAATTTTCATGGTTTTAATGGAGAGTGCTACTTGCCTTAACCATAGAGGTGCTGTCCTCCTGCATCATGATCCTGATGCTGGTGTTCGAGCAATGGGCCAAGCTACTACTGCCGGGTCACCGCTTCTACAACCATGGAGTACAGCGTAGGAGAGCCGCCAACATGCGCCGAGCTGCATCGGTGCAGTGGGCACGCAGGGTAGCTGTCTTCCAACAGTCCATGTTCAGAACACCGGTGTCCCAGGACATGCGCCTGGTCCTGTCCCAGGGGCCACTGAATGTCTATTGGCGCCTTGTCACTGTCCCAATGTGGAGGCTGCATTGGATGCGCTCTCGCACCAATGAATGGTGGGAGAACATGCTGGCCACCTGGAGTGACGATGCATGGATGGAGCACTTCCGCATGAACCGCTCCCTGTTGGCCCGGCTTGGGAAGCTCCTCAACCCACATCTCCGGAGGCGCGAGACCAACATGCGGTATCCTCTGCCGCCAGGGATGCACTTGGCCTGGTCCTGTCCCGGGGGCCGCTTAATGTCTATTGGCGCCGAGTCACTGTCCCAACATGGAGGCTGTATTGGCTGCACTCTCGCACTAATGAATGGTGGGAGAACATGCTGGCCACCTGGCGTGACGATGCATGGATGGAGCACTTCCGCATGAACCGCTCCCTGTTGGCCCAGCTTGGGGAGCTCCTCAACCCACATCTCCGGAGGTGCGAGACCAACATGCGGTATCTGCTGCCGCCAGGGATGAACTTGGCCATGGCTGGGTGGAGACTGGCCACCCCTGATTCCTGTCGGAGCGTTGGGGAGCAGTTCGGGGTGGGAACTGCGACCGTGAACAGGGCACTCCACGACGTGTGCGACCTGCTGGTGGAGCTACTGCTCGAGTGGGTCACACAGCTCTGGGATCCCGAGGTTGTCATTCGTAGCTTTGAGGAGGTGGGCTTCCCCCATTGCATAGGGGCGATAGACAGCACCCACATCCCAATAATCTGGCCCCCACATGCCAAGACGGACTACCTGAATTGGAAGAAGACCTTCTCCATCAATCTCCAGGCCATGGTGGTTCACAGGGCCTTGTTCAGGGCCCCGATTCTTCTGCAAAATATTTTCCAAAATTCTGCGACCCATATGGCAAAATTCTGCAACTCACATGGCAAAGCAGGAAACCCACCCAGAAAAACCACATGGCAAAGCAGGAAACCCACCCACAAAAACACATGGCAAAGTGTGTTTTTGCCATGTTACACACACATTACACACACAAACTGTAAAATGCAGAG
>QEPC01004065.1:1010192-1129864 GCA_003113815.1 Sphenodon punctatus | reverse complement strand
GGCCGGAGAAGCGGCGGCTGGAGTCGGGTCCCTTGGCGGCAGCAGCGGTCTCAAGTGAATTCCGGACCATAAGTGACATGTGCTGATGTGACCTGCTTTATAAAGGCCGCGCAAGCCCCTGATTGGCTTGTGGCCTGAATAAAGCAGGTCCTGGATTGACACACCGCCAAGGAAGGGAAATTCCGCAGGGATTTCCCCAGTTTCTGCGATAATCCTGCCTAGGGCAGGATTCTGCGAAAATTCCGCAAATCGCAGAAGCGCAGAAGACTCGGGGCCCTGGCCTTGTTCACTGATGTCTATAAAAGCCACTCAGGGAGGAGCCATGATGCGCGCATACTGTGGACCTCCCCCTTCTACGCACACATGTTTGACGGGGAGATAACCCCCAACCTGTACCAGGTCATTGAGGGGGTCTCCATGGCCCCAGTGGTGATAGGGGACCCCGCCTACCTGCTGAGCCTGTGGCTCATGAGGGCCTATCCCGTGGCACACACAATGGACCACCACCTCTTCAATGAATGCCTCTCATCGGCTCGGAGAGTGGCGGAGCGGGCATTCAGGCTGCTCAAGGAGTGTTGGCGCCTGCTCACGAAGAGGAGC
The DNA here is from genome assembly GCA_003113815.1 of Sphenodon punctatus. Taxonomy (NCBI): domain Eukaryota; kingdom Metazoa; phylum Chordata; class Lepidosauria; order Sphenodontia; family Sphenodontidae; genus Sphenodon; species Sphenodon punctatus. The sequence goes on along the minus strand of QEPC01004065.1, from coordinate 1,129,264 downwards.
CAGTTCTATCTGCAGCATACCCCCATCCTTGTACTCACGGCCTGCATCCTGCACAATATCTGTGAGACTGGGGGAGCTGCCCTTGCCTACCCCCAACCGAAGCAGAGAGAGGGTCCCGTGCCCCTCTACCAACATGTCCATGGAGGCGTGTTCCGGTGCATATCGGAGGAGAACTGGGACACTCTTTGTCAGTGCATTGTTGCCCAGATGGCAGGCAATTGAGTAGTGATGGTGACAGGCCCCACCCTTCACAGAACCGTGTAACGAGTAACGATAAAGTCTGCTATATGTCTGTTCCTCAATCTGCTTCAGCCCTGGTGTTTGGGTTGTAGGGCTTCTCTGCTCCTGCAAGGCCTGTGCCCCATGCCACTGGGTCACCCACTGCCTTCTAGCCATGGCAGGTGAACCGCACCAGGCCTCGGTCCTTCACCGGCTGTCCAGTGGCATGGGCTGGTACTCCACAGAGGTACCTGTGCAGACCTGTACCCTGCCATGGGAGCCATGCTGTTGCCCACCTGGCTGCCTGCAGGCCAGGGACGTATGGTTCCAGCATCAGACTTGTGCATGCTGTGCCTCCATCTGCATGTACAGCAACCCCTGCGAACCCATGGCGCCCCCATTGACACACCGAACAAGAGAATACAACACAGTTTATTTGGGGTTATGTACAAGGTGTGGGGAGGGGGGTCATGGTTTGTGGGGCCTTCCCCGTGCCCGCTTCAGTGCACCACCGGGGCTCACTACCCTGCAGGCCCTTGCAGCCGCTGTCCTTCGGGAGCGGCGACTGGACAGCCCAGGCTCTCCGTTGTCCACAGGCCACTCCACGCCGGGCTGGGGTGCTGGACCCTGCGGTGATGGAACAGAAGGTAAGTGTTTCACCCTGCCTTACACTGTTACCCCAGCACCACGGCCGTTTCCATGGCCCTCGGGGTTCCCGTTGCTCCCCACACAGCATCCCCTCCGCCCATCCCTCTGCTGTTAGCTATGCCTTCTCCCCTCCCCCCACTTTCCCGACGGCCTAGTGGTCCGTCTTACCGGAGCTGGTGGGGCGGCCGGCATGGGCGGTTGGTCACCTGGAGGTTCTGGGTTGGGCGGGGGAGACCGTGGCTCCCAGAGGGGGGGTCTCGGAGGCAGCTGTGGAGGAACTGGGAGGGGTGTGGGTTGGAAGGGCAGCCCCATGGGCTGTTGTTGTGGGGCTATGTAGGGGAGAGGGACTCGGTCAATGAGACCAGTGAAGGGGTGTTGCTGAGGAAACCAGGGTTGGTCGAAGTGCGGGGGGGGGGGCACCTGCACCTGTGAGGTGTCGCCCCAGTGGTACTCGGCTGCCATCCCTCCACCTGGACCTGGAGGGGGCGTGTCCCACTGCGGTTCCCTCCGCAGGAGCCCCACTGCCTCCCCAATGAGGTCAAGGGCCCATGCGGAGGTCCGCTCCAGCACGACACATCCCCTTGCCCTCTTGGCTCTGTTGAGCCACATCTTACGGTGGAGGGTAGCAGTCTGGCGTCTGTCCCACAGGTGCTCGGTGAGGGACTGGGTTAGCATGGCTGCCAGTATGTCCTGGTCCCTCTCCCCCTCCCCTCTTTGGATCTCCCTCGTGAGGGCGAGCTCCTCAGCGTGCACCTCGGCTAACCTTCTGGTTTTCTCCAGCAGTTCCCTGCCAAGGTCCTCTCTCCTCCGCCTGTTCTGGGCCCGCATCTCCCAGTTCCTCTCGGCGCTGCCAGTGGCAGCTCCCCTCACCGGACCTGGGCGCTCATCTGTGGGAGGGATGGTAACAGGTTGGGATGCGAGGCCTTAGTTCTGAGTCCATACTCAGTGCCCTTAGCCGTGCATCCCTGTCAACCCAGGGGGTGCCTGCCTCCCCTCCCTGTCCGTCCTTATGGTGTCTGTTACTGGTCGGGTGGGGTTCCGGGGACCATGTCCCCTCTGTCCAGCAATGGAGCTAGCCCCATTAGGGGGTGCATTCACCCGGGACCGTGCTGTTACAACCCTTCCTAGGGGCCTGTCGCTCGGTCCCACCCCCTTAGTGACCGCCCCCCCCTCCGCATACCCCTCAGTGACAGTTAAGCTGTGTGGCTCGGTAACCCACCAGTGATGGTCACCGGCCTGTCCCTGTCGTGCATGGGAGCAGTTGGTTGTAGGGGCTGCCCCTGTGGCCAGCCTGTTAGCCCGTCACCTTGGCCCGTAATCCATCCCTTGTGCATTGTGACCTACCATCATTGTCCTGGCGCCCAGCTCTCTGGGGTGCCTCTGTTTCCTCCTCGACCACCTTCTCGTCCACGACCTCCTCCTCGTGGACCTCCAGGGTGCCTTGAGCTGCAGGGAATGTGGATCCATCAGTCAATCCCTAGTGCCTGGCTTTGGCTCCGGTCACTGTGACCGAGGCCTGTTCCCCCCCCGTCCCGGTACCGCCCCCCGGGCCCTGGTTGCGTTCCTACCTGGATCGTCTTCCTCTGCATTCTGGGAGGCATCCCAGGTCTCTGTCTGCTCTGTGTGCGCCTTGTGGGTTTTGTGGGTGCACACGGAGGGCGATGTTTGCGTGAGCGGGTTCCCGGGGCACCTCCTCCCCCTGTGTGATGGGGCCATCCCCTCCCACATCCTGGCTTACCTCTCCAGGGGCAGAGGTCTCCCCCTGCTCTGGGGGGTCGGGCAGGGGGTGTTGTGTGCACCTGCTGCCTGCCCCTGGTGAAAGCGGTGCCATGTAGGCAAGAGGCGACTATATCCCCGTCCATGCAGAGGAACCGGTCCAGCTTCTCCTGGAATTCCATTGTCTGCATGGCATGGCCGGACTTGAGATTGTTGTCCTTGATATGTTTATATCCGGACCTCAAGTCCTTTGCCTCCTGCATGCCTTTGGCGACATCCCTATTATACCCCTGCCTCTGCATCTCCTGGGCGATGGCTTCATAGATCCGTTTGGTCTTGTAGGTGCGCACCAGGTCGTGCTGGACCTTTTCGGCTCCCCACACGCGTATGAAGGCCCTGGTCTCCTGCCTCGACCAGGGCTCCACCTTTGGGGTACTGCTTGTGGGGGGCCTACCAGCTTCATAGCTTGGGGCCCGCCCGGTAGCTGTGGTGACAGTGGAGCTGGTTGTCTCCTGTTGGGGGTATTGCAGAAGGATTAGCATCTGCCCCACAGCCCCCTTGTGGGGGGATCCCTCCCCGCTCCCCCCGTGGGGCACGGGTGCCTTACCTGGCTGTCATGGAGGTCCTCCTCGGCTGTCTCCCTGCATTGCTCCTGTGTCTGGGTGCTGTCCTGAGGGTGGGGGTTGCAACCATTAGCTGTCAGCTGCCTGCCCTGTGCTCCCTCAGGTTGTTTTCTGCTGCTGGTGTGAGGGCCCCCCCTCCCTGGGTTCTTGGGGTCTCCTCGCACATACCTCACTGTTGTTCGCACTCCATTCCCCGTGCCCTGTGGCTGTGCTGGGGTGGGGGGCTGTGGTCGGTGCAGCCGCCGCGGTCGTCGGCCCTGTGGCGGAACAGGTGTGCTGTGTTTAGCGGTCCTTCCCAGGTCCCCTCCCCCCAGCCCATGGGACCGACCCCCTCCCCAGGCATCCCGGGGTCCCTCTGCTTACCCTGGCCCATCCCATGCGAATTGCGGCACTGGCTCCCTTCGTTTTGTCAGAGGCTTTCCTTCCAGACATATTGGGAGCCAGCGCACCCATGTCCTGTTTTGGATTCCTTTGACAGGCTCCTGGGCGGGCATCCGGCGTCTCCCCAGGTGGGCATGTCTGCGTGGGGGGCCCTGCGTAGCCTCTCTGGGTGTTTTGGTTTTTACACGGACGGGCTGTCTCTCTGGGTGTTTTGGTTTTTACACAGACGGACGGGCGTTTAACACCCATCTCCACCCACCTCCACCCATGGAGCATGCTGGCTCCTTCCCGGCTGCTCCGTGGGTGTTGGTGGGTGGGTCATGAACGTGTACCCACCCACTCGTGGGCGTTTACAAGGGCACTGTCACACCCATCCAATGGGTGTTTATGGGTGTTCATGGGTGGGTGACGTCCGTGTAAAAAAGGCCATGGATACAGATGGATTTTTTTATTTTGACATAAATCAATAGGAGTTTGCCCATTGATTCCACAAACATTTCCTGAAATTTTGTAATAAATCAGATGTGTTTTTCAATAATTATCCTGTTACAGACAAACAGGCAAACAAATAAAAGTGGAGTTGAGGACAGGGCTCCACTTCCCTTGGCCACTATATTTATCTTAGATTTTGTCGTTTCTTAAAACTACAGCTCTTAAGCTTTTGACTAGATTTGTAGGTTAAATGTTTCTCCTTTTTAAAGACAAAGACAAAAAAACCACACAAATGTTTTAATATTAGTTCTTGTTCAGGATTTTGTTTCTCTCACAAAAACTGTTAACATCTGTAACCAGTAGCACTGATGCATAATTTAAGCTAAAATTTATCAAATCTTATTTTTCTTAAAGCTAATTTCCTAAAGTTAATTCAAATATAGGCATCTTGGTAGAAGTGACTCTATTTTTAAAGCTGCTGAGCAGCTGTTGGTGCATAAAACTTTTGAAAATCAAGCATATTTTATTTAGGTGCCTCACCTTTAATTATGAGCCTTAATTTAGTGCTGTGTGGGGCAGAGGATCTGGTCCAAGAGACAACTGTAGCTGTGTTGCTCAATAATAGTGGCCATAAATTCAAAAATCATTATATGAGAGAAAATGCCAAATAAATCTACTGCAGTAGCATTTAACTTTAAAAGGGTGGAACTGTGCTGAAATGAGGAAGCTAGTTAGAAAGATTTTTTTTTTTATTAACATTTTTATTTTTTCCTTCAACATGTTAACAATTAGTTAGAAAGAAATTAAAAGGAGAAGTTATCGGGGTTAAATACCTGCAGGATGCATGAAGACCATTTTTTTTAAAGTGCTGTAATACAGGCCTACTAGATATACCCCAAATCAAAAATGATAGCAAGAGGACCAAACAAATTTCAACATGGCTGAACAGCAAATCAATTTGCAAGAAAGCTGCCTTGATCCTCAAGGTGTCCTGCATTGATGCAGGCTACATTCACTTCCCAGGGCTGGTGCTGTACTTGAAGGATTGCATCTCAGGTAGCCTTAGCTGGGATTGCTCAAGACTGCAATTTTGTCCTCATAGGATGCAGCCACATGAGCTGTGAGGACCCAATCCCCCCATGGTCCCGAGGTGTGCAAGAGCATCTGCCACACTGTGGGGCAAGCACAGAGAGCTTGGTAGATGGTTGTGGGGAAGTGCTAGTGCCCATTGCTCATGGCCCCACAGTGTTGCACCATGTGCGGCGGGGCTAGCACGCCCTGTCATGAGTTGCCCCACACTGGGCAGTCTTACCCCAGTTGGCAAGGCTGCTCCGCAATGTGTCCTCAGAATGTTTTGACAATGCATCACTTGCCCTGCCCCGGGGAGGGGAAGGGGGGTGGGGGATATCTGGCAGGACTGGGCAAATGAGCTACTGCATCACATGGCTTGTTAGCCTAGGGAGGGGTAAGGTTACTTAAGGTGTGATAGCCTCCCCTTCCTGTCTTGTGTGGCCTCACCCACTGCATCATGTGGCCTGGCTCCCCGGAGTGGGCTAAAGCTAGCCAAGGCATGGTAGCCTTCCCATGGAGTCTTGTGTGGCTGTACCCATAGAAGTCAGTGGGTCAACTCCCATTCACTTTGATGGGCAATGATCACACCCTAAGTAGGTGTTACAGTGTTTCCTACATAGTGACACTCTGTATGCAATAGTAAAGTGAAAGCACCAAATAGAACATGAAAAAGCCATACTGACCTGGGTCAGACCTATGGTTTATCTAGCCCAATATCCTGTACCCAACAGTGGCCAATACTGGGGACTTCAGATGAAGCATACAAGAAAAGGGTATATATGAAGCAACCTACTGGTCATTCCCAGCTTCCAGCAGTCAGAGGTTTAGAGACACTCTGAGGAGGAGGCTGCATCCCCATAGAATCTTTGTTAATAGCCTTTCATTAATAACTTCCATTAATTTCTCTAATGCATTTTTAATCCAATTATTCTATTGTCCTTTCCATCCCAATTCTAATGTCGTTTACAATTTATGTCTGTGAGTTCTGAAGGTTAACTATGCATTGTATTAAAAGTGTTGTAGTGTACAAATTGTAATTGTAGATAGTCAATTTTTTTTTTAGTTACTTCACTTTCAAATGCTTCCATTCTACTGGTGTAGATGACCCGAATGTTTACTAAAAATAAGGACATGCTTAATTGAAAGTTTTCCTACTTTAACTGTGGAACATTTGTATAAAGGTGATGTGACAGGTTTCTTTCTGTATCTCTTGAATCCCGTTTCACTTCCGTAGTGTGTAAGGCAAGTTTTTTCAGTTCTTAATACTCCATTCCTCTTTGGCTCCATGTCCATATTTTTTATCTGCCTCCCTCTGCTTGGAAAATGGCAGTGTAGAAAGTGTTTGGTGTAACCTTAATCCTGACCAGCATCTGGGCTCCGTTTAAAAAAAAAAACAAAAAAAAAACTCAGCTGTAAGCAGGGCTTCTGTGCATGCTTTAATGCTTAAAGTAAAAAGAGTTTGAAAACAACAACAAAATTAAATATGCCATTTTAAATTTTGTGCTGTCGTGGCACAAAATGTGTCTATATTAAAATAATCTTTCCCTCCTGTTAATCTAAACAAGTTGCAATCTTGTCTTTTCACATGCCATCAGAAATCAGAGATTAACAAAAAATATGGCATTTAAAAATGGAAAAACTAAATATATGGGAGAAGAGATGACTGTTGGTATTTTAAAGATCTTCAATGAGCAGCCAATTAAAATTAATTACTCACAGGCATGTAAAAGATAAAGCTGAGGTAACATTATGGTAGAGAATTAAAGTGGTCTGTTTGTTTCTATCAAACTTATAACCGTTTTTTTTAGAGGTCCCTCCATGGTGACATAGTTTTATTAAATATCCCAAAATAAAGCAATGAAGATGGCATGCTGGCAAATTAAAATGGGATTGCTGAATACTTCCTCAGCTCAATTTATTTTAGAAATAATTATGATTTAATGTAATATTTTGTCATAGTGGAGAAGGATGTTAACACATCTTCATAATTTGTTAGCAGAAGTCACACTGGTCAGATGTGAAGTGAAAGTCTGAATACTAGGGGCAAACTTCCCTTTGACTTCAGTGGGGTCACTTTTTTGTCCCAAATATTCTCAGCACCTGAAAAATTGTGCATTTGACTCTGTAATTACACGTCCAGCAGTATCATTGTCTCTATTCAAACGATAATATACTTACAGCATAAAGAAGCAAAACACAGTAGTGTGACTCCTAACAGCATAATTGAGAATAACTTCTGATTAGCCAGTTCAATTCTCCTGATTTTTTGCTTTCCAATCCTTTGTAGCGTAGCAATTGCCCTGTCCCTTCAACTGAGGACACTTGGACTTCACTCTTGAAACAGCCTGCCAGAAATGTTGTTTCTGAGCAGAATGAATTAAAGCACTCTCTTGATCTCTTCTTGTCAGGAATTATGGCCTGAGCGGAGAAGCACAGTTTAAATCCTTAACTCGGATCCCCCACGTGGTAGCTGGTTGCGCTACTGTCAATGTGCAATCAATCCATTTTATAAATATGTATGTAGTAGATTCATATTATATGAACTGGATGTAGCTACTAGCTTCTTTCTTCTCTTTTTGAGAAGATAGAACGTGGGCATCTTACATATTATATTTCTTTTACTCCCAAGCAAGATATCATTCTTATTGGTCAATCTCATGTTTTGAGAATCAACCCACAAATAGCCTATAATATATTGAGGACGCTTTTGCTCTGAATTTATATGACTTGCCGTATGTACCTATTTATTTTTACAGTATTTTTTAACTTTAAAATGATATTTGGTTTGAGTAAAGTGTGTCGTGTTTTGGGGTATTATTGAATTTAAGACAACATACTTTGCGTTGTAGGTGTTTTCTTTTCTTTAATTGACTCCTATTCTTTCATCTAATGGGTCAATCACTGTTTATACACGGTGCTTCAACAATTAAAAAAACGTTGGGGAGGGGGGACCAAATGACTGCACCCCATGGCTATCCAAATCTGGAGCAGATCATGTTACATTTTAGATGAAATTTGGGAGCATGAAAGTATTTGCTGTAATTTTTCATGGGTGTTTTCCGCTTTTCATTAGCTGGTTTAGTTGAAAGTAACAGACCTACTTTTAGGCCACTTTTCTAACCTCTTTATGAGGCCTCTCTTTTCTGGACAAGTGGGTCCAGTCTCACAGAAAACAGAACATTAAAGAGTGTGAGTCCTTGGGGGAAATCCACTTCCTGTGTACTAATACCATTTTTAGGGGGGGGTGTCTCTGACTCATTCCCATGTATTTAATGAGGACTTTGAGCAGAAGTAGAAAAACATCTAATATAAATGATTGTGGAGCACAGGGAAATTATAAAATTTGTTAGTATTTGTAACCCCATTTCAAGCTTGCGCTGTGCCGCCTGCTGCCTTCCCTCCCTCCCTCTAGCTTTCACCCTCATTTTTTTTATCCAGTTCCAACTTTTCCTCCTTAAACTTGCGTTTTAACAAAAGACTCCCATTCCAGATCCATTCCAGAGTTGCCATAAGAAACTTCATAGCAAGCAAGCACTGTCTGTCGCTTTTTCCCTATCTCCAGTAAAATGGCAGTACAAGAGCTTTATGAAAGGGTGAAAAACCCCTCTTTCTGAGTACCTGGCTTTCATTCTGTAAAATCCCTTACTCCAGTCATGACTTCCAACTTCATACATATAAGAAAAATATACTTGCCCTGTCAAAAATATTAATGTAATATACATTTTTGCACCCCACTGAAAAAAAAGAACATCAGCAATGGGTGTGGGGGGAAAAGAAGCATAAATTAACAGACTTTCTTTCACTGGCAGAAACCTTCAGCACGAGAGCTACCTGATTTGTGATCTCGTCTGTGGTGGTGCCATTTCTTGACATACAACCAGAACCCTTACTTAAATAGGCCAAGAGTTGCTGTTTTCACTGTGCTAATGTTTTGTTTTGTTTTTAAATGTTTAACTGTTTTCAAAATGGATTTTTAATGTAATATGGGTAATAAATCATGGTCTATATGTATATCCACTAGCAGGGCTCCAAACCTATGGTGAGGCTTAGCAGAAATGAGTGAGTTGGATTCCCGATCCAGTGCAGTGGTTTTATAAAAGTCCAGTCCGTGTTTCTTTATTAATACATCTACTTTTCCTTCTCCATAAGAATACTCAGCACCAGCAAGCCTGTTATCAGAGGACTGTAGTCTCTCTGTTTTGGTACATATTTGTGTGTGTATAAATCGTTATTTGTTCTTTTACTGCAGTTTACTGGGTTAAACTGCTTTTCAGAATTCTGTCCTTCAGATCATCTGCCAGGGCTGGTCTGGAGTTCATGTTTGCAGTTACAATCCAATCTGTTTTTAGTTTACTCTAGAGTAGAGTTGCCACCTTCAGTCGTTTTTTTACCTGATACTTCCATTTTGGCCTATGAGAGTGTCAGGTAAAAAACCACCGCGGGTGGCAGCCCTACTCTAGAGTTGCCCTTTCAGTTCTCCCTCATTTTATACATAAAATGGGTATGTCATACATGCAAATTTTATATTTAACTTTTGTAATTCCAAATGATTTACATCAGAAATATGTGGAATAGAAGGCACAAAAATTGTTGTTAAAGCCAAATAAACGGACACTATACTGCGTAAAGCTTCTGTTCCATTATGTTTCTAGTCCCATCCGTTTGTACCTCCCTCCCCTTTTGAGTTGTCCCAGGTTAAGAGAGAGATTATGGGAAAGGTCTGCTGAAAATATGCTGAAGGCTCCGTTCCACTTTCCTGTACTAAATTCCAGTTCATATTATACAACTCCAGTCCTAACTAAGACTGGTAAAATAATGGATTTCCTTGACTCAGATTTGAGCCCACTTTCTTCTCTTAATATACAGACCAAAGTTTTGCAGCTCACTGTTAAATTATAGTCAAACATTAATGCCACACTGCCGGAGTTTAGCCATGTCGGAAACCTTAACTCATTACATTTTCTGAAGCCTTGTTGCTACTTAAAGAAATAGAAAATCCAATTTTAAAATCCACTCCAGTCTTTGAACTTTGCTACTGTGCTCAGCAAATTGATAGAGTTACCTTATGCTCAAACTCCACTTCAGTTTTCACTGTAGAGATTTTCTCACTGTGTGCTCCTTGCCATTGTGTCAGTGTAGGAGGGAGGGAGAGAGGAAGAGAAGTACACTATCTCAATATTACCGGTAAAGAGACCCTACACAAGCATTGCAAAAGCTTTTAGAACTATAGCTTGTCCAGTTCATTGTCAACACACACTACACATAATTTACAAATAATATTTAGCACCTACAAAGCTACAATTAACCTGCTGAAGCTAGATGTGATATTTTCTAAAACAAAAGAGATTTAAGAGGGGCTAACGTGAACATATTTACAGCAAACATGTATTATTTAGCAAAACTACTTGGCATCTAATTAGATATTCTAATTAGCTGCAGATAAAATAAATTCCATTCCATATTTTGTCATGTGCTCTGTTAATTATAAATAATAGATTGGCCTCTTGTTCTTGGGTCCAATCCATGTATCTCAGTATATGATGCATTTCAGTAAAATGGAAGAGCTAGAGTATCCTCTTTCTCCAACATATATGTTTCTGCTCAGCCCTTTCTTTCCACCTTGTATGCAGTAGTTAACACTTTATTGTAGAAATTCTATTCAGTTCCTAAAATAAAAATCCAGTCCATGTTTGCAGTTTGTTTTAGAGGGTCAGGGATAATGATAAGGTGTGAGTGTGTGTGTGTGAGAGAGAGTCCCGTTTCCATGTCAACGATTCAGTCCATATTTGCCATCACACAGTTGGCAGAACCTGTTTTATGAGAGACTCTACTCCTGTTTCTAGCACTCTAATCTACACCAGGTTTCCTAAACTGCTTTGGTGCTAGGTTAAATAGCAGGGCCACCTTCATGAAGGAGACTCCAGTTAACAGAAGACAACCTAGTGGTGGTGGCCTGCACTGTCATGTGGGATTCCCATTCTGGTATCTCATTCTTTGAGCTGTTAAGAGCTGGCATTGGTTTGAAGGTTATGTGTTCTGTACCTGGAAAGTATGGAGGAAAAGAGTGCCTCACATTACTTAGCAACAATTCCTCAGGACAATAAAGGAGGTAAACTGACATGTTCCAATAAAGTGTGGTTTTAATTTTATTTCTCCTTGATTTTAAGTATTGTAATTACAATGAAAAACCAAAGGCAAGTGAGAAGATTCTTAGGACTTAGGCAGAGATGTTGGTTGGGCAAAATATGTTGTCATCTATTTCTCAAATCCATTAGTTTAGAGGTGCAACTCTGCCCCCATTAAAGTCAATCCGGGCCATTGACTTATTTGCAGAGAGGATGCATCCTAGGTTTCAAAAAACACTTCAGTATTTAATAAAATAGCTTCCAGCACAGGGATGTGCAAAATATGGCTCGGGCGCTACAGGCAGCTCTTGGCCAGTTCAAGTGTCGTTCCCAGCCAGGGCTGAGTAGCAGGCCTTATGCTGTCTTATTGGTTCTACGGGTGTTTTCACACAGACACGGGGGTGCTCATCCCTGGAGCAGGTCCGAGGGTGCACCCCCCTGCATCTTCCCACTTGTAGCCTCACCTGGGTTGGGTTTAAACGATACGGTGGCTGTCGCAGCTCACAGTCGGCCCACAAGTTGCCCCCTCTTCCACACCATAGAGTTGTGGTCGGATCTCCCACTGCTCTAGGCTGCCACCTGCAACTCTATGGCATAGCTGGGGCAACCCCTAGCTGAGAGCGGAGCTGCAGCAGCCATCTACCAAGCACATGGACATCAGCTGCCTCCTGCTGGTAGCCCAGGTTTGGGCTGCCTGCTCTGCTGGTGGTGCTCCTGGATGTTCTGAAGTGTTGCCAGTCTAAAATGGACAGTCTGCCCAGGGGTGAGGCAGAGCAGAGGTGTGGGTGTTGTCCATCTGAAGACACCTCATATCTTAGTTCACTGCACTTGCATCTCAGCAGGTGAATTGCAGCTGCTCCTCAGAATCGCAGCAACCAGGACTACAGAACATTGGTCCTGCCAGCCAATCATGAAGCAGGAGAGGCTCAAAGGGACAAGCACAGATCTTGCAGCTCTTGACCATATGAAGATTTTGGTCCATGGCTTTTGAAGTTGGGAATTTTGCCCACCATAGTTCTAGAATATACTCCATCTTTTACAATTAGTAAAATAAAAAGGTCTCCTTATTTTGAAGTCAATCCCAGTGTTAGTTGTACTAGTTCAAAGTTTCACAACATGCCACAGTGCCACTATTCTAAGATAATTGTATCTACATAATCACCATTGGTTAGGACAGCTTTTGGACTAATATCTATGCTTCTGGGCTTGGTTTAATAAGGGTGCTAATTGAGACAAGGCTTAATTTAATGAGGCAGAGCCTAGTCCACCTTCATGGTGATTAATTAGCTCAGTTTGTTTTAGCCTAGAGGGTGTTGGAATAAAAACTATCCCATTAATATTTTCCAAATGTGTAGGAGCTGATAGGTTTATTAAAATGGTGGAAACATCCTTGAAAGAAGTATTGCTATCTGTTTTACTGATCTTTTATCCATTTTGGATTTTGCACTGTCAAAGGACTAGAACAAACACAGTTTGGCAAAACCGCAAATCCTTCTTTGCATGAGGCTTTTACTTTTGTGGTCTGAGGAAGGAAGAGTTTGCTCCATCCAGAATCTCCCAGTGGTGCCTCAGAATTTTAACATTTGGCAAAACTCCCTTATGAATGGTTCTCATATCATTCTTCTTTTCTCAATTTTACCACAATCCTACTGTGTTTACTGAATTGGAAGCTCTCTTGAGCTTGTAATGGATGGAAATTTAATGATGGTGTGATCACCAACAACTGGGAGCTTGGAGCTCTTGCTGTTGCTCTTCTTCACCACTCTGGTACTCTCAGAAAGCAATTATTCTAGAGCATATTGACAGAGCATAGCCTTCTGTGATGCAGGAGGACTTAATATGATAAGGTCTTTGAGAAGACAGAAGGAATGGAAAAGAGCTGTGGAGATGGGAATCCTTTAGGTTCTCTTATGTTTCCCCCTTCCCTATGAAAAAAATAATAATAGCAAAGCCTCCCTTTGACAAGTAGAATCCAGACCAGTTTACTAATCCAGAGCCATGTCAGAGTTTTGTAGCCCTCTATTGCACTTGATAAAAGGCCTCTTTGTGAAGAAGTACAACTGCTTGCTTTACAATTTCTTTTTAATTTTATTTCATTTTGAATTGTTAACTGTTCCAATCAAGAATTGTCTTTCTATGTGTTTGTACAGCACTTAGCCCAAGCAGGGTCCATTCCTGACTTATTAATTATTATTATTATTATTATTATTATAAGCTTTTATATAGCACCAGCGATGTACCTGGTGCTTTACAGAGAATAAAATAGACACAGTCCCTGCCAGAGAGCTTACAATCTAAAGACAGGGGGAGGGGAGACAGGGAAGGGGGAACAGAGGGCGAGACAAGGGATGCAACATTCATGAGGATGCGAGAGCTCAGGTACACGTTCTTGACTTGGTTACAGTAAATTGGGAGTTTGCAGATAACAGGTGAGGGATAATCCTGGGTGAGGATGATTAGCAGGAGTTGGGAAGGGCAGAGCGGAAGAGGTGGGTATTGAGGAGGGACTTGAAAGTGTGGAGGGTGGGGGCAAGGTGGACGAGGGCAGAGAGGGAGTTCCAAGTGTGCGGGGCAGCGAGGAAGAAGGGACGAAGGCAGTTGGGGGAGCAGGGGAGGCGTGGGAGGGTGAGGGAGGGAATGGAAGAGGAGTGGAGTGCTCAAACGGGTTCGGAGGGAGATCAGGGCAGAGAGGTAGGGGGGAGCAAGGTTGTGAAGGTCTTTGTAGGTGAAGACAAGGAGCTTGTGCAGAATATGCTCAGGAAGGAGGAGCTAGTGGAGAGAGGAGAGGAGAGGAGAGACTGCACATGGTCAAAGCGACGGGCTAGGTGGATGATCTTGGCAGCAGATTTTTTAACAGAGATGAGGGAAGAAAGGTGAGAGCGGGGAAGGCCAGCGAGGAGGAGGTTACAATAGTTGAGGCATGAGATGACTAGGGTGTGGATGAGGGTTTTGACAGAGGAGACAGACAGAAAAGGGCAGATCTTAGCAATATTGTGGAGGGAGAAGTGGCAGGATTTGGCAACAGAGTTAATGTAGGGTTTGAAGGTGAGGTGCAAGTCGAAGATGAAGCCCAAGCCAAGGGCTTGGGGGACAGGGAGGATGGAGACCCCGTCAATGGCAATTGACAGGGAAGAGGGAGAGGAAGGACTGGGAGGGACGATAAGGAGTTCAGTTTTTGCCATGTTCAGTTTGAGTTGGCGTTGAGACATCCAGGCGGAGATATCGGAGAGACAGTTAGTGAGACAAGCTTGGGGAGAGGGAAGGAGTGGAGAGATAGAGTTGACTGTCATCAGCGTATAGGTGATATTGGAAACTCTGGGAGGCAATGAGTTTGCCTAGGGATTGGGTGTAGATAGAGAAGAGGAGAGGGCCAAGGACAGAGCCTTGGGGAACCCCGACCAAGAGGGGTAGGGAGGAGAAGGGGGAGGAGTTAGGAAGAGATAAATTGAAGGAGCGGTCAGAAAGGTAGGAGGAGAACCAGTTGAGGACAGAGTCCCGGAATCCCAGGGATTAGGCTTCAGATGCAATCACAATAGAAATAATTAAATATTGTGCCATCTTTACTCATCCCTTCTTTTAGTAGACTATTAAATAGAAAAAGAGACACTTTACACCAATTTGTTTTGGTAGAATCTGCTCTGTATTGTTCAGCTTCCTGTAAAATGGCAAAGCTACCTTTGTTTGGGTGTCCGCAATGCAGTTTATTGCTCTGGAGTACATTCTGAATTTCACTAATCATTGACTTGTGCTAACTTCCAACCCAGCTCCTGCTTTAAAATCCCTTCTGGATTTCAGTGCACATAATATCACATGTATGTTTTTCTTTTTGTTCTATAGTTTAGTACAGTCTTAATAGTACTGGACACTAAAATCCTCTGTCTATAAAATATATACAGTACGAGCAGTGACAATTTAGCCTTTCCTCTGCAATAACCACCTTTTCTTGCTGGCTTCTCTTCTCTGCCAAGATCACTAACTATGAAAGTGTTTTGTGCGGTGGACCCTTTTTGTTAAGGACTAGTGAAGATCACCAATTCATTTCTCAGACATCCCTTAAAGCATGTCTAAGCAAGACCTTTGTCACTTTAAATGAACTGCTGTCTCAGACACAGATGAAGCTCTCAGGGCATAACTTTCTCAGGCATACTTCTTGTTCCCCTCAAAATTTGCCACCAGTTTGATTAATAAAAAGATAAGCACCATCCTCAACGTTTTAGATGTATTTGCATCCATGCTTCCAGAGCAGAAGATTAAACATGTAGTTCACTAATTACCCTCTAATTCTTCAAGCATTTTTTAGAATTTTTTTTGGTAGCGTGTTGCATTTATTTTATTCAAATATGTCTTTCTATAATTGGTTTGAAGTGGACGACAACCTAATGCACTGTCAGAATGGAGACTTCTGATGGAGACTGGTGATATCAGAAAAAGTTAGAGGCAACACTCTCATTAAAAAAAAAAAGATGTTCCAGTAAGGTCAAAAGTCTGAGCTTGGGCCATATTAAAGGATTTGTGTGTGAGTGTGTGCGTGTGTCACCCAAGTCACCTACATACATCCCATATGTCCCGTATATCTGGAAGACCGCCTGCCCTACCATGTCCTATTGTTGCGGCCCCTATGGTCAGGCGGGAGTGTCCTTTTGCACGTTCCTTCTGTTACCCTTGTCTGTAGGACGTGGGTATGCGGGAAGACATTCTTGGATGTTGCCCTTGTTTTGTGAAACTCCCTTTCCCAGGAGGTCTACTTGAGACCGAGTCTTAAGCATCTTCTGGAGGTGGTGTAAAACATTTCTGTTTCAAAAAGCATTTGGTGGGTGGGGGGGGTAGGGGTGGTTTTTTTTTTTTGTCATGGAGGAGGGTGGGAGTTTTTATTGCTTGAATTTTATTGTTGTTTTATGGATTGTAAGCCACCATGAGCCTCTGTGGGAGGGGTGGCATATACATTTTACTAAATAAATATCTACTGAGCTAATGTGCAGCAGCTGCTAGCCTGGCTGACTTGCCCAATGGTGGGGCACAACCCCCCTACTCCCCACCTGCCATTACCACCAGGAACTGGAAAAGTAGGGCACAGTGATGTTTCTGTGCAATGCCCTGTTGCTTGTCCAGTTGAGCTGCACCTGCACTGAATGTGCAGTGCACATTTTGGAGTTCCACAGTGGCAGAGCTGAGAAATACGACAGCATACACATGTTGACTGACCCTGACAGTAGCATAGTTGGCACAACTATTAATCCAGCCCAGTTCTGTCTTATTGCTACACTATTACAAAAAATAGTAGTGTTATATCCTCTTCAGACCCATCCTGTGGAACCATGGACCACAGCAAGTCTCTGATTCATAAAACACACGTGTGTAAGTACGATCAGGATCTTCGATCTACGTCACAGGGGAAAAGTGTTAACAAGAAGAGAGAAGAATACTTTACAGTGCTGAAGCTCTTTTCATATCAGCCTCTCAACATGCTTTGCAAACATTAATTACCTGTCACTCATTGGGTTTGGTCAGATTCAGCAGTATTATCTCTATTTTACCTATGGGGGAGACGGATTATGTTCTAGCCATGTCATGGGATGTTATTTCTGCATTCCTGTCGGTGTATATTGTGCTTTGTAAACCATGATTTCTCTCATAAAGAACTTCCAATCTAAGGGGCTACTTGTTCTGCCATTAAAAATAAATGAGAATGTTGACACTGACTTCACCAAGAGCAAGACTAGCTTCTTAATAAAATTATGGAGAGCAGAGGTGCTGATAGGAAGGAATGTGAAATAATTGTGACTTTGACTGTGTAAAAAAAAATGGAAAGCAACAGTGCTTAATTTATAAAAAAAAGCAATTGTCGAGGCCCAAACCTACCTCGCAAGCCACATACGCTGCTCCAGAATTTGACAGAACAGGGAATGCACCCTGGTCTCCAACTAGTAATCTAATCACTAGACTAACCTGCCTCTTTACAGTTGAATATAAAACAGGAGTTCTTGTGATTTAATCGATATGATGGCCAGCACAGGGGATGGGGCACATAAGTAATTAATAAAAGTCAAATAAACCATGCAGGGTCAGGGCTGGCCCCAGGGTTTGTGAGGCCATGTGCAAAGTCTTGGTGTGGGACCTAATTTGCATAATTAGGCCCCACCTAATTATGCAAATGTATAAATTTACATAACATTTACTCCCTCTGGACAGGAAGGATTCCCATTCTCCACCACTCCGAGCAACCATGGAGAAGCATGGCCTCCCCAAGCTTCTTCCCCACCCCCCCAACTTGCCACCCCTGGCTGCCTTACCTGGTGCTCAGCCGAGTGTCCATAGACAAGCATGGCCTCTCCATGCTTCCCCCCCCACCCCACCTCCCCAGTCGAGCGTCTACCACCACTCCCCAGGAGTGGTTCCACTGCAGGGGCAGCCGGGCGGGCAATGAGGCAGGCACAGAGAGACTGACTGTGTCCAGCTTGCCAGTCTGGCCTCCAGGGCCTGTTACTTCTTGCTGCCGGTGTCGCCTGTGCCTTGTGCATGCATGCGGTGCGACCAGTCCAGAGGTGCTGCTATCAAACACACCAGACACCCAAAATGCAGCTAGCTTATTAAGCGCATTATGCCATGAAAAGATAGATGTATATAACCAGTTCAGTTGTGCCCCCATAACCAGTTCATGCTGCCCCCACCCCATAACCACTTCATTTGCACCCCTGCCCCCATATAATAAATTCACGCTGCCCCCCACCCATAACCATTTAATTTGTGTCCCCGGGGCAGCGTGAATTCATTATATGGGGGGCGCAAATGAACTGCTTATGGGGTGCGAGTTTAAAGACAGTATTCCTGTTAGCAATAACTTCATTAAGAAAAGTTAGTGAAATAGCAGCAATAATAATCTCAGAACCATATTTGCAGATTTATTTTCCAAAATAGAATAGATATTGCTTTACATCCTAAATTCCTACCTAAGATAGTATAAGTAAGACAGTTGTGAGAATGTGGTCCTTTTTACACGGGCCTCTCCCACCCATGAACACACAGATTTCTGTGTGTTCATGGGTGGGGGAGCCCCGTATGAACGATGCGGTGCATGTGCCCATGGTGAGTGGGGGTACATGCGCGCCTGCCTAACATGCATTCCCACTCCCCCCCCCCTCATCCCCACGCATGGAGCAACCAGGGGAAACAGTGGTTACTCCATGGGTGTGGATGAGTGGGAGGTGAGTGGGGATGCGTGTGCAGCCGTGTGTATGCCCCGTCCATGCACTAGCACACCCACGGACCCCTCTACCTGGCGGAGACATGTAAAAATAGCGTGTGAGGAGCCACTCGAAGAATAGAAGGTTGTTACCTTGTAAACAAGGTTCTTTGAGATGGCTCCGAACATTCTCACAACACCCACCCTTCCAGCCCGGCATGGAATTTTTTCCTTATATTTCTAGAAAGGGTTGGAAGGAACTGTCATTCTGAGGTGGAGAGTGCTTTTTATACTACAGGAGCTCGAGACCATCATATGGTCTATTATTTGAATAGGGTGAGCATGCACAACCCAGTTGCGAGAATGTTAGGCGCCATCTCGAAGAACCTTCTTTACAAGGTAGCAACCTTCTGATCACTCACATGGGGAGTTGTACTACTAGGAGGCAGGTGAGGGATGGGGACTGGAGCTAGGGAGGGGAGGCTGAAGAACTTATTGGGGGAGAAGCTGGCTGCAGCCTGCTGCCCAGCCATGCAAGTGCGGGGCCCCAGCTAGCCGCGGGGCCATGTGCGGCCGCACGTGGCGCATGACTGGGCCCAGCCCTGTGCAGGGTTCTTCTGGCTTTCATTTGTAACCCTGAAATGGCCTTTCCCTGGCCTTTCAAATTTCTGGGTGAGATCTCTTAGTGGGAATATTTCCTGGGGCTCAGCCTTCCTTTGAAGTGAAGTAGCTTGTGCTGGGATACATTTATTCCATAAATTCATTTGGGAGAGGAGTGAGGGAAGTTGACCTTTCTGTTAAGGGCATGCCACTTTACTTGGGGAACCTTCATACTGCTCTGGGGTGGGTAGCTTTATCGAACACTTGTCCTGGAGTATGCATTTTATGTGAACACACTAATCCTGGGGTGAATGACCCTATCTGTTCACTTTATCAGTGTCACTTTATCCCTGGGATAAGGGGCACTTCCCTTGGGTAACTGCCATTTCCCAACCCTGCGGTTTCATGTTTGCTGTACAACATTTGGTGCTGGCCACAGTCAAAGCAGGATTCAGGAGCTACTGTGGATCTCGTGTTTGCGTTGTATCCTTAGTCCTGGCTCATATCCTTTCAGTCTATATTTTAGTTCTGGAAAGAGCTGGCACGTCTGACATCCAGGCTCCTGCGCAGTGTACTTTTCCTTCTATTTTTCGCCCCACGCCTTTTTTACTTCAGCATCCATGAGCTGCTGATGTGGTTGTGCCCCGAGCAACGGTGCAGTGTAGGATCGCCCCCGTGCGGGCTCTCCAAGAAGCAGCAGAGAGGGAGCTTACGGTCCGCTTCGCCAAGGCTGCAATCCGCTCCATGTTTCGCAGCAGGGGAGCTTCCTTTTGTGGCTATAGGGTTGGACTCGGCTCCGTGAATCCGCTGCGGGTTTTGTGAGCGATAGCAGGCGGATGAGTTGCAAGCGTCCGAGGGCTGGCCTGCCTGCCTGCCTGCTCCTCCTTTGTGAAGGGGGAGGCTCCAGTCCGGGCCGGACTCCGCTCCGGGTTTGGCAGGCCGCCGCGGCGCTGAGTAAAATGGCAGTGCTGAGCCTCGTGTCGGAGTGAGCAGGACTCGGTGGACGAGAGTCGGGAGCTACCACTCGGCTCGTCTAGTCTGGCTGGCCCCTACCGCCCGGCTCCGGTGACGGGGTCCGCCCGCCCGCCGTGTCCCCCTCCCTTCCTCTCCCACACGGGGAGCCCCGTCCTGGGTCCCCCCTCCTCTTCCCCCCTTCCTCCTCCCCTTTCTCCGCCGGCTGCAACCGAAGAGGCAGAGTGGGGCCAGGCCCCGCGGAGCCCAACCCGAAGGAGCCCTCCCCGCCTCGCCAGCAAGGCCGGGGAGGAATGAGCCCCCGCTACCCGGAGGAGCCCGCCGCCGCCGCCTGAACTGGGAGCAGGAAAGCAGTGAGGCCTCACGCCGGCCGGCCAGGCAGGGAGCAGCTCGGGGGACTGGTCCGGGGGGTGGCTGGGTGGGGAGGGGGGGATCATGGCCGCTCAGGTCGCCCCCGCCGCCGCCGCCAGCAGCCTGAGCGCCCCGGCTCCTTCCGAGCTGAAGAAAGCAGAGGCGCAGCAGCGCGATTGTTCCCCGGAGGAGGCGGGGGGTGAGGCGGCGGCGGAGCACGGCGGTGAGAAGCAGGCGGACAGTGAGGGCCCCCCGGGGAAGGACCTGCAAGACGGGGCCGAGAGCAACGGAGGGGGCGCAGGGGCCGAGCCCGACCTGAAGAGTTCGAACGGGAACCCGGGCCCTAGGCCCGCCGCCACCCTGAACAATAACCTCCCGGAGCCGCCCGGCGGCGGCAGCGACGGGGTGGGGGCGCCGCAACAGCCACCGCAGCAGCAACAGCAGCCTCCCCCTTCCCACCCGGCCGCGTTGCCCCCACCAGCCTACAGCTTCGGGCAGCCCTACGGCCGGGGCGTCCAGGCTGCTGCCGTCGCCGCCGCTGCGGCCGCTGCTGCTGCCTTCCACCAACATGGCGGACAACAAAGCCCTGGCATGGCAGCGCTGCAGAGCGGGGGCCTGGAGCAGCCCTACCCGGGACCGACAGGGGCCCCTCCTGGGCCGCCCCCTCCCCAGAACTCGCACGGCGGCACCGACCATGGCTTCCCCAACCACCAGTACAACTCCTACTACCCGGCGGTGGCCGGGCGCAGTGCTGGCGCCTACCCGCCTCCCCCCCAGGCCTACGCCCTAAGCTCCCCCCGGGGAAGCGCACAGAGCCCCGCACAAGCTACCGCCGGGGCCAAATCCTCTGCTGCGTCCCCTTTCCAGCAGCAGCGATTCGGGGCCATGGGGCCCTCAGCCACCGGTGGAGCAGGAGGAGGCGGCGGCACCACTCCGCAACCCACTTCTACCCCCACCCTAAACCAATTGCTCACCTCCCCCAGCTCAGCCCGGGCTTACCAGGGGTATCCCGGGGGCGACTACAGCAGCGGGCCCCAGGACGGGGGAGCCACAACCAAGGGCCCGGCAGCAGCCGACATGGCCTCTCAGTACGGCGGGGCCAGCGGCCAGGGCTGGGCGACGGCCACAGGAGGGGGCCAACAAAGGACCCACCATGCTCCCATGAGCCCGGGGAGCAGCAGCGGTGGAGGGGGACAGCCGCTCGCTAGGACCCAGCAGGTAAAGAACCTTGTGTGGGAGACTAGTGTAAGGGTCAGGGATGGGTGCACATGGGGCATTGGGGGTAGTGGTGGCCAGCAGGGTAGTGGTTAGGGCAGGGGATGGGCGCACATGGGACAATGGGAGGTCAAGGGCAGAAGAGGCGCACATGGGACGAAGTAGGGAGGAGATCATAGTGCCTCTGAGTTTCTTACGTCCTCCCCTCTGTAGGACCCACACTGCTGGGGAGCTGCCATTGTCTGTCTCTTTTCTCTGTCTCTCTAAAATGGCTGCCTCTCTGCCTTCTCTTCCTCCCTTTCCACCCTTTGTGTGAAGCTTTCAGAAATATGTCTTGTCCTTTTCAACTTCCCTTGTCTGTAGTGGGAGCTTTAAGAGGGGAGATGGGGATAACCCCTGGGTGGGGGAAAGGCCTGCCACCATCTCAGTGAGTTGGGGTGAAGAGGGGGAAGTTCCATATACTGGGTTGGGGAAGGAGGGCGGTGTAGTCAGAAGCTCTCTACAGATTAGCTTTGACATGTTCTTTCTTACACCTTGTCTTTTTCTCTCTCCTATGGGGATGAGTGAGGGGGCCTCTGTGCTTCCTGGGGGTAGGAAGTGATCTCCTTTAGCAGCTTCATCTTGCCCAGGCTAGCTGAAGCCATTTTCGGAAGAGTCTTTTGGCTAGCCCAGTAGCCTGGGACTCTTTCTGGAAGTGCTGGTAAACAGATCAGTGATTGGAGTAGTAAGTGCAGATTGCTTTGGTTTGGGATTTGAATTATGGAGGTAAAATCCTTCTGTCAAAGCCAGGAGACAGTTGGTCTTAGGTTGACATCCTATCTGTGATCTGATTGGCTCCCCATCTCCTGCTCTTGGCCATTTATAATTGCCTCTGATGTAATGGTACAACAATCCTGATGAGCTCATAAACTTTTACACTCTGCTTTTTCTGCCAGCCATAACCCAAAGCATCACTGCCACTATCTGCCTTTTTTATTCCACAGCTGAAATTGGCTGTGACCTTGAGGAGGTTCAGCAGTAATACTGTATCAGCAGGAGCAGAGCCACCGACAGGCTTGCCCTTGTTGCTTTGTGCCTGAAACAAAAGAGGAGGCAATGGCATTTTGTTTGTACCTTGGATTTATTTTGCTTATGTCTTATACAGCCTGGAATAGATTTGGTGTTGTTGGAACAGTGTCAGGGTTTCTCTCTACAGTGAGTTTGCTGTTTATATTGGTTGCGTGACTTTCCCATTGATCTGAATAATTTCTTTGAATCTAAGGATGCATCTCTTTCCAACCAATTTTGACCCTTTTTCCGAACTGAAATTATTTGACTGACATGCTTATGAGACTATGACTATAGGGATTTCAGGGGTGGGTGGGCTGTCCAAGGTATTAAAAACAAAAGCAAAAAAAACAACCCAAACCACCTGTAGCACTAGAAATCATGAATTATAAATCAACCCTCTTGTGCAGCCCAAACTCCTTGATTGCTCTTCTAAAGTAATTTTTAAAAGTGCTCTTTATTTATTTTACTTGAAAGGGGTGATTTGTGCTATATTAAATAGTCACACTAAAAGAAATCTAAATTCTTGAAGTTGCAGAGCCTGATCATTTAATTTTTCCTTTTGGGGGTGAAATGAGGGAGAGGGCTGGGAAGAGTCAGAAAAACATAAGTAACTGCTATTTACCTGCTCAATATGTAGAAAGCATGTGTACAATAGCACTTGGATCTATAGTCAAGTCAGACATTTTGAATATAGAGACAAATGACTTCACCCGTTTTCATATATAGTTTTAAACAGAACTTGTGTTCTACGTGTGCTGTGTTTACATGGCTTTTTAGATCTAAATATGTAGCGGCCCTTGTACAGGACTGACATGCTCCCCCTCCCCCCCCTTTTTCCCCACACCCACCCTGCTCCTAGTTTCAAGCCCTAGGTAAGAGATACATCTGATATGCTGTAGTGTGACATGTAGCTTCAGGCTTTTCTCTTCTTACTCAATCCTTCTCTAGTATCTCTCTCATACTAACCCCTTCCCCTCGATTACCAAGGGTAATATTTGTTTTGGCATTTTAAATTAACTTTTTCTCCCCTAGATTGACCATTATGTGGTAATTTCTTTTAGAGTAGTGGATTTTACTTCTGTGGACAGCCCTTTGTCTAAAAACAGCTTGTAGTCACTTTTTGGGGTAAAAACAGAAGTTCCTGGTGGAATATATATTTGCATACATGTTGTTGAAAATGGTTTCCATAACATCGTCATAAGGGTTTGGGTATACAACAAAATCTTGCCTGGATAAGTACTGAAACAGCCCAAGACTAAACTGGGAAGGATTTTTGTGGCACATTAATGTGAACTACAAATAACATGGCTATAATTATGCAAAACTCTTCTAAAGAGTCTTGCTTATCCCAGAAAATGCAAGTCTGGGACTGCTTGGTGATATTAAACTGAACGCGTGATGTTTTATTTTGTATGATGAGACTTCTAGGTCCCATCGGATAAAATTGTAGCTGAGTACATGACCGGCAAAGAAAGCATGTGCGTGTGTGTTTTTGTTGTTCTTGGTGGTGGTTTCTTTTTTTAAAGTTGTGTGTGGCTAAGGATGATCAGAACCAGGTAACATCTTCAGTTAATAGAAACACATTGCTGGAATGTGGGAATAGGTTCCCACACATCTCCTGGGACACCTATAAAGAATGGGAATAGAGCTATTCTCTTCTGTCTTACTGAAGCGTTATAGCCCAGTCCTCAAAGTACTTCACTTTGTTGCTGTTGAAGTGAATGAAGTTCTGTTGAAGTGAATGAAGCTTGCTTAGGCATAGTGCTTCTGAAGATCTGGCTGTTAGAAGTACTTTGGTGCATGAACGGTCTTTCTTTTGTCTTGGACTATGTTAAGCACTGGTGCATAATAAGTTTTCTCCATGAATGTTAAGAAGGTGAGAGGTAGAAGTAGTTAATCTAAGACTCAGAAATCGCCATGTTCTGGACCAAGTGACCTCTGTCAGCACTTGATTCTCTGAGAGTAGAGGTGACTGTGTGTATGTTGCAGGTGACTGTGTGCATGTTGCAGGTGACTGGCCACACAAGACTAGTGGCTTTGGTCCTTGCCATTGCTGTGGCTGTCTGAGTTGAAAGCATTACGGATGGGTGCAGTGCTGATGAGAACCAAAGTCCCTTAGAGTTGTGACCAGTTCTGTGGACTAGTTGCCCTGGTCTTGCAGACCACAGTTTGGGAACTACTGATCTAGAACAGATGATGGGGGTATTGCATTCTAGGTTTATAGGAAGGATTTGGGGGAGTTGCTGAATGGTTTTCCTGTGTAAAATCACCATGGCAGGAGGAGATATTAGCCATTTGAGGGTGATAAGTGTATTTCTGCTCTCTTCCTCAATTTGTTTATTAATAAATAGTGCAGCACACTTCTAGGAAGTTCTTACTGTAACATCCTAGTTTGATCAGTCTTGGGTTAAGAGAAGAGTCTTCAATGAGCTGGTTGCTTATGTAGATTTGACTGCAGTATTTAACCATTTCAGCCCTTTTGTTAGGTCAGTTATGGGAAATTGCTGCTGTAAAGTGGCATCGCTGTGGCTATGTACAGGCTGTGTTATGTGAATGGGGATAGGTGTGTGGGCTTGCTGTGTAATTTGACATTTATAGTCTGGAGTATTTGTTTGTTTGTTGTTTATATGCCACATTTCCCAGAGGCTTGGGATGGCTTACAATACATAAAAGCATTTAAAACTAACAACCCCACACCCAATACCACCTCCCAACCCCCTCTTGCATCCCTACCCCAAAACCACCCACCACCTCACCCCAATGCCCTATCCCTTCCCATTGAATGCCTTTTCAAATAAAAAGGTCTTGCAACACCTCTGGAAGATACTCAGGTTTGGGCTTAAACAAATCTCTGCAGGAGGGAGTTCCAAAGCACCTGGACAGCAACTGAAAATGTCCCCCTGTGAGCCCTTGCTGTATGAGCAAAACTAACAGATGGTACCCACAGGGAGGCACTTGTGGCTGATTGCATGGGCTGCAGTGGGGCATGGGAGGAAAGGCAGTGTCTCAAATATTGAGTTGGGTAAAGAGAAAATAATGTATATTGTACAAAATAAAGGCAAAACAAGGTGTTTCTGGTTGACTGCAGCAGGGGTGGGCAAAGTTCCCAAGCCTAAGAGCCAAATACCAATTTTTTTCTTATTGCCAAAAGCCACAACACATGCATCAATCATGACTTCCCTTAATCCTAGAGACAAGGCAGTGCTGCCTCCTCCAAGTCCCCCTTCATATCAAAGCTCTGGCTTCCAGGTGGTCTGGTGGGTTTGGGCAGCAGCAGTAGCAGTGCAGGGTATGTTCCCCCTGCTCTGGTGGGCAAAATGGTGGCTTGGCTTCTCTTGCTTCTGAGGGAACCACATGGATTCACCCCCAACCCAAGGTGCCCAAGAGCTGCATGTGGCTCCTGAGCTGTCAAATGCCCACCTCTAGACTATGGGAATGACTGGCAGGGAATCCTGGTCGTCTTCTGGAACAATTAGTCAAAAGGAAAAATATTAGTTTCGCCCAACACTTTTGTGCTTTTGTGGGTCACAATTATTACCTGCAGAACCTAGCGCAGCACCATGACTTTGCCTCTATTTTGTCTCGTACAGGCATTAAGCAGAGGCAAAACTGGGATACTGCCAGCAGTCCCTGGGTCCTGCAGGTGTTAATCATGACATCTGAAAGCTGCCTTAAAGTGTGGATGAGAGAGCTAGAGGAATCCCCAAATAAACTCCCTGTGAAAAGAGACTCTCCACCACAAGACAGATAAAAATGATACCCACAGTAAAAGGCTTCTCCTGTAATGAGAAGTTTTTTGGATAACGCTAAGCATTCACGTGTTGGATAACCTCCCAATAAGTACACTCTTGTCCAGCAACCTTTATTACAAGTCCAGTGAACTCAGTTTAAAAATGACATGCTAATAAAAGATGCATTTTTGGGCTTCCTGCCATGGAAAAGCTATTAAATTGTTGACTTAAATATCAACTTTAGTAGTAAGTGGAGCATGAAAACATTAAAAATATGGTTTTCAAACTAAATTGGCACTAAATGGCTCTGTGCTGCCAATGAGCTGTGATATCTTATAATCTGAAATTGAGCTCTGGCTTGCTTTTTTTTATCACAGTTTTTCCTTGCTTAGTATTGTTTAGGCCTTGCTCTGCCTGGAAGGTATAGTAAACACTAGATCTCTCCAGCAAAGGAGAGGTGCCACTCTTTTCTCTAGCGTTGGCCTTGGCCTCCAAATGACTTTACAGTCTCTTTTGCACAATAAAAATTAACTGGTTTAGCAAAGTGGTATTTAAAAATAGCTTTAAACTGGTTTAGCCCTTAAATGCAGACACATTTAAACTGGTTTAACACTGGACCCAATTCATTTAAAACTTGCTTAATCCTGTACATTTACATAATACAGACAATGGGTATTTTTGCACACACCTTCAAGTTCCTGATTTTTTCAGTCTTCTGGGTTTACAAGTCCACAAGTAAGTTCCGGATGCATCTTTCACTCACACTGCCCTGATGCAGTTCCTGGATGCATTCTTCACACAAACACTGCCCTGAGGCAGCCTAAAGTAGCTGCAGCTGTAGACATGACAGGCTGCCATGGAAACCAAGTGATCACAGCTGCCTAAGGCCCTAGAGCAAAGCAGTTTACCAGGAGAATCTTTTACACACAAAAGTTCTGGGAGAAGTTCTATGTAGAAGTTCAAGGAGCCAGATGTTTAAGATCTGGGTGAGTGATTTAGACACACAAAGTTCAGGATGTAACCACAAACATGCAGGAGAAATGTGTGTGTAAAGACACCCAGTGGTGTCTGATGAAGGCACCATAGTGTAGTTGATCACCAGATGCCCAAATAAGCCTTTGTTCACGTGAATATGAAAGTTACCCTGGGTTACTTTACCACAGAGTAAATTGCTCCAGATACAGTGACATGTTTAGAGTTTTAGGATAACTTGGAATAGAGGAATTCAAACCAGGTGGCTGTACATAGATATTTCAAAGCCAATTATACTTTGGTAGTACAAATTACTGAATGTTGTGAACATGCTTGGGCAGTTACCCCAAGTGGTAGTTTCCCTTGGGCAATTGCTTCGGGTTCATTCAGATGTCACAATTACTACTCTTGGACCTCGGTGGTAGCACCATGTCCTAGTGTTGTCTACCTACCATGTGGTAGCATTTTTGGTGACATCTTGGTGTTCCCAAGTTGTTGAGCTTATCACTTTGTATTATTCTTTTAGCACTTTTGTTGACAGGATATTCACACGAATGTGCCATTTTGAGCCAACAGTAGTGTTGCTTTTGGACATTTCCAGTTGGGTTCCCCTGCCAACCAGTTCCCCAAAAACAGGTTATTGTCATTCAACCTAGCTTTTGCCCAAATTTCAATGTTGAAATGTATATAGCTTGTAAATGCAGAAAGGGAAAGTACATACCAAATCTCTCACTAGATAGGAGTGTGGGGAGATAAAGGGAGACTCATCCGAATCTGGACCAACTCAGATGTACCTCATTTCTAACGACTTAGCCATTGAAGATAAAGGAGGGGATGGATGCCCAATCACTTGGAGTTTTCAGGTGGAACTACAATCTAGAAGACTTGATAATATAACTGGAGAAAATTCCATTGTCCTTTGCTATGTAAAAGGGTCAGACTAGATGATCTTGTGATTTCTGACCTTAAATTGTGAATTTGTTTCTAAAGCCGTGTATCATCAGGTATAACCACTTTTTATTAAAATACTAATCTGCTAACATGAACTGGACTTTTAATTTGCAAGTCATCTGAGAGTGTCAGTCCTATTAGAGGAGGTATATATTAACACATCCTGGAAAATAATTGAGCAAAAACTTTTATAAACAAGTGAACTTTTTAAGTTGGAACCATGAATAATATGCACGTATGGGTTTGGTACACATCATACTGCTTCGGTGTTGTAATCCTTGCCATCTCCCCACTGCTGCTGCTGTTGATGATGTCTGTTTGTTTGAAAATCATGGGTTTGATCCTGAAAACACTTGTGAACATAGTCCCATTGACTACAGTGAGGCACTGCCCACTTAAGTGTCCTTAGGATTGGAGATTGTGCTTATTTCAAGGAGCACCGAAGAGAAGTGATTCCTTTTTAATTTTTCAGACATAATAATCCTGGAGTGCTGTCAAATACACACATTGTTGTGTGTGTGTCTAGTTTATGGGCAATTGCATTTTGTAGCTCATGTACTACTTTGGAGTGTCTGGTGAGGCTGACATAGTGTTATTTCCCAAGTCCTGTAAGAGAATGTGCCGCAGTAATAAAGGTAGAAGTTAATTGGTGGTCATCCAGGTATATGCAAAGATGGGAAGGAGTAGAGGGGGACTCCTGAAATTTGCAGTGTTGCGTGAATGTTCACCTATTC
Organism: Sphenodon punctatus; assembly: GCA_003113815.1. Classification (NCBI taxonomy): domain Eukaryota; kingdom Metazoa; phylum Chordata; class Lepidosauria; order Sphenodontia; family Sphenodontidae; genus Sphenodon; species Sphenodon punctatus. The sequence goes on along the minus strand of QEPC01004065.1, from coordinate 1,100,293 downwards.
TCCCTTTTTAAAGCACTATCGGGAGCAGAATAGCACTCTTAATTAAAATGGGGAATTTTGAATCCATGCGTGTAACTCTTTTTTTTGAGTTTCTACTAGACACCTTGAATGTCGGATCAGTTTGTTTAACTGCGAACTCTTCTCTTCTCCTCTCCTCCCCTCCCCCCCCTTTCCGGATTGGATTGTGAACTGTATGTATAGGGGCTATGTATGTGAACTAGATTATCAAACCATTCCTAGGAAAATAACTAAACTTATTAGCCAGAGGTCAATAATATAAATGATGGTGTGAGAAAGTGGAACTCGTTACGTAGGAAAGCTGAATGGAAGTGACAATTCTTAGATGGGTGGGGGTGAGGGAGGTAATGCCTTGTCTGCTTTGCACCCGTAATGACTGCTGGAGGGGGTGGGAGGAGGCGGCAGAGCAGCAGCAGAGATCCAAGCTGTTTGCTGTCTTTCTAAGTCAGCAATGCTGCAACTGTTAATGTTCCAAATATGAATTGAGTGTAATCTTTACAATGCTAAGGGCTATACACTTAAATATCTTTAAAACAACAAAACTGAAATTTGTGGCTTTTTTTAATGGCCAAGGAAAGTTTACCCATTAGACGGGGATTTTTTTTTTTTAGTTTTGAACACTTATAGATAGGGGAACCTAGAAACAGAAGTTAATTTACTTGCCCAAAGTGATGCCATGAGTCTGTAATACAGCTGAGAGTAGAAGCCAGGTGTCTTACTGCCAGTCCTGTATCTTAACTACAAAGTCATCCTTTTTGTGAATGCGTGTCCAGGCTAACCATGCATTTCTTTTTCATGGTGCTTTATGTTCAATGAAACAGTGCCTCAACCTGCCTTGTGAAAGCTTGCTGAGTTAAGAGGAGTGGTAGCAAGGCTGGAACAGGAAGAACCGCTTCTCTTGGGGTTGATCTCGTGCATATTTTTCTTGTTCCTTGGACCTGTAGTGATCTGACCACGTGGTGTAAATATCCGCACAGGGATTGGGGAGAGGTTCCTATTTCTCTCTCCTGCACACCTGCACGCCCAGTTCTTTGTCATGCAGCGGTGCAACTTAGGCAGATCAGAGTCTTGTGGAATAGATGAGTAAGAAGAATTTGCTAGTTGGGCTCACTTGCCTCTCTGGAGGAGCCAAACACTTGGAGCTTTTGTGTAAATACTTGCTGAGCTGTCAGTATGTATGTGTGAGCTTTCAAAAGTGAAAAGTAAAATGCTATGTAATAGAAGGTAAATGAATGAAACGTACTACAGAGTTTGTCAGCAAACAATCCCTTGTGTATCATTCTCCAGGGTGAAATCATGCTGCATGTGGAAGCCAGAGTTCTAACCTTTTTGAGGGGTGGGATATAGGGATCGGGGGATGGGGAGAGGAGAAAGTTCCTGGCTTTGCTGGGTTTGCTCTTGGGATGCTTTTTTTGTTTGTTTTTTTGTTTTGTAATTAAAAAAAGCCCTCTTCTGCATTGGCTTGATGGAAGGATATGATAATACTTGTATAGAAAAACTATGGACAAGAGCACTCAACCATCCGAGAGTGAATGCTGCTCCCAGAATGGCCTCTCCCTTCGTGATCATTTGTTCCTTGTCTTGGAAAGCCTGTAGATGAGCCTTTGAGCTAAATTCATAACTACATGATATCAAGAACAAAGGATTAAATAGTTATTGGCTTCATGACTTACTACAGCAGTCTGTTTACCCTCTGTTTTACAACTGTTAATTGTGCTGATTGACCACTGTGCTAATCAAACCCGGCTACTGCTGCTTCAGCTCCAACTATGTCATTACTACCTTAAGAGCTCTGAAACTTTGAAAGCTTTTACACGCAGGCCAACCGAGATTGCTTAAATAAAAGGTATTGACTGCTTTGTCTGTTTTGGGACCAATAGAGCAGCAGCACTCAGTAGTCTTTATCTGAAGATCTCAAAGCTCCTTTCAAGGTTCTTGTTCTGATCCCCTCTGAGGTCGGGAGGTAATATTTTCCCATTTAGCCAATGGGGAAAACGAAGCACAGAAGATCCAAGTGGCTTGCCCAAGAAGTGTCAATTGAATCTAGGTCTGCAGAGTCCCAAGCTGATGTCTTAGCCATTGGGTGATCCTGTCTGTTGGTTACTGTAAATAGCAAGCTTGGGTTAGAGAAGTAAGCTAGTTGTGACTTGAAAACCTAACGTGTGACTACATGTAACTCAGACTATTCTGAGGCAGTATTCATTACCTTCTAAGAGTTCCAACTCGAAACTTCGTAAGCAAGTATAATACTAGATACACTGCTGAGAGCTTTGGTGAGGAACCTCAATAACATTTGAGTCTGGTACCCCAGGGAGGAGAAGGGGTGGCTAAGCAGCAGTGACAGTGGAGTTCAGTCACCAGGTTAAGTCTCAGGCTTGGCCTGGCACAGTTGTGTTAGATTCAGGGTTGTCTTCCTGCTGGCTCAAGCAACTAGGGCAGGGGCAGCCCAGGGCGGTGAACAGGAACAATAAATAAAACAGTTAAAATACAATAATGCAGGGGGGAAAGACCCTATCCCCTCCCTTGCTGAAAGCCTGGCGGAACAGCCAGGTCTTACATAAACACCAAAATAGCAGGAGAGTGGGAGCCAGCCGAGCCTCCTCTGGGAGCGAATTCCACAGCACAGGGGTGGCCACCGAGAAAGATCTAGCATCGTTGGCCACCCACCTCATCCGGGGAACCTCCAAAAAGGCTCCCACGGACGATCTCAAGGGTCACATGGGGGGTGAGGCGGTCCCGCAGGTCTTTCTTTAGAGAGAGCTCTCCTACCCCTTCTCCTCTGGGTCACCGGACCCACTCTTCTCCTGAGAGGTGATTTATGAGAGGCTAGTTCCCCCTCTTGACACCTTGATCTCCTGGAGTCTAGCTTGTGATTTACTTTTTGGTGGCCTCTGAGCTGGGACATTCAACAATTTGCCATTTGTTTTAATGTGAGTCAAATTCTCATATAGAAGGATGTAGGTGGTCATGAGTAAATTTCTTCCTCCAAGACATGAAAATACTATTTCATTAGGAAACTATAGGGTGGGAAGAATAAAGTTTTCCTGCGAGAGAGAGGTTCTTGATAACCATTTTTTAAAGTTTGGAGGTGAATCTATTCCTCATAACTCGTATCCAGCACAAATAGCCGGTGACTGCTACTCTGCAAGCTCTGTTCTATGGAGAACCATGTTAATGAAATTTCTAGCAAAGACTTTTACCTCATCCATGGGAAGAGAGCAATCGCTCCCATTCTTTCCTATTGAGTATTAACTCAATCTAACATTTGGTACAGACTTGGCTTAGAAATTAGTACCAAGACAAGCAGCATTTTCCTATTAACCTGTAAATTTGGTGCTGCTTGCTTTTTTACTATCTCTTTTCTAAGAAGTTTGTTCCTGACTTAAAGGGATGCCCTTTGCAGTTAACTCCACTGTCTGTGCTTGTACAATGGATAGACTCCCCCTATCAAATCTGGAACTTCTGCTAGGTATGGAGCTGAAGAGACTTGACAGTGTTGTCACTTGGATGTTTCAGGTTCCAGGATGCACACTTCTGAGTAATATACAATCCTAGCACTTGGGATTTTCACCTCTAGGCTGGCTTTGTATGTCAGTTTTCTCATGAATGTCTTGGAATAGATTTAAAGTCCAAACTACTACTATAGAGCTGTGCACCACTTGTATAGGCTTAAAAGAAGGAATATCTGGTATTTATTTATTTATTTGGTGTAACTAATAATTAAACTTTGGTACAAAGCTAACGGTGGCCTTTCTCAAACATGTTGAGTAGTGAATAGATAGAAAACCTTTCTGCTTTTCTGGAAGATTTAGTCAAATGGCAGATGTAACACTGGTCAAGTGTCTCGGCACTCCTTGTTCATTTCTCTCTTCCCCGCTCCCCCATTCTTTGTGACTAGTAATCTTGTACCCCTTAGGATGTCTAAAAAAAGTTTAATATAGTTAATGATGTGTATATATAATGCTGTTCCAGGTGGTGGTTTCCAAAAGTATGGAATTATGCCCCAGACAGTACGAGTGTGATTCTATGAAGTATTCTTTAGTTACTGGCAGCATCAGTTTGTTTTCCTCCCTGCCCTGGTTCCAGTTGCTTGAACACTTACAAGAGCAGAGCCTAGTTTACTGAAGTTTGAGGATATTATTAAATCCCCAGTTGAAAGTGGCACACTTAAATTCAGGTGTGCAGGTAGGTGAACAGGTTTGTGTTGCACTTCAGAGTTAGACATTCGGTGAAGATGAGTGTTGTTAGGGCTGATGTGGGTTTAGTTTCTTGAAGGGGTTGATAGGTGTGCTCGTTTGCTCTGGAACATTGCTTAATTTGATTTTGAGATTAATATCTTCCTCTGGAATGGGGGTTGGTAGAAGGTAAGCCTGGTTTTCCAACACCCTAGGTGAAATGAGAGGTTTTGGAAACCCCTTTAGAGACACGGATGTGATCTAGGATTGGGTAACTGGATGTTTTTCACCCCTCTATCTCATCCTAGGCCACTGGAAGACCATCTAGAGTCAGATGTTTATTATTGGCCGTCTCTGCTCACCTCAACATTGATTGTGTGTGCGCATTTTAAGTAACAAGCACTTCTGAAGCTGGTATGCTAACAACTTTTAAGGAAGAGAGCTTGATGAGAACCAAACATATCTGTGCACAAGTACTGGGTCAAAAGAAATCCGATCCGCATAATATTATTCTGGGAGTTGCCTGTGTACAGCGCCTACGAGAATTGTTCTATCCAGTACAAATGCAGCTACCTTTCTAATATGGCTCAGGAGTTACCATGTTGACTTGATCACACTCTGCAGAGAACTGTGCTCCTTAGAACTGCTGTTGTCATAAAGGTGAAATTGATAGTCTCGGCTGCCTTATGGACGGTTTCTTGTTATACCTGTTCTTGAAACTATTGAAGGGTTTACAGAGTTTGCTGTTCCTCCTCTCCCTCTGGCGTTGGCATGATAGTGAAATTCAGTTTCTGCTCAACAGCAGTTGGATCTTTTAACTTGCCGAACAACTCTCAACATTGCTAACTTTGCTTTTAAAAACAACCCAATTATTGTTGAGCTGGTGGGGGGGACAGAAACTACTAATCGGACTTAACCTTCAGCCTTGCTCTAGTGTGGCATTTAAAATCCATTAAAAGTAGTCGTAATTGAGCTCTTCACAGGCCCTATGTCACTATAGAATTGGGTTCTGTACGGTGCTTGCCATATATGAAACTTTGAGGTATTGGGGTTAAGTCCATTATTGGCATGTCTTGTCTCCTTTCTGACAACAGAGAACTGGCTGCTGTTCTGTGAGGCAAGCAGCTCGGTTTACTTCGCTCCCACAACAAACTTTTCTTTCCTCAATATAAGTGTGCTGCGGCTCCCTATTTTAGGATGTAAGCAGGTTACCTGAATATAAAAGCTGAGAACGAATTGACACTTGTCTCTGTTTCAAAGATAATCTACACAAGTTGTCACTTAAATACTACTGGCCAGTGCTGTAAAAATCCACTACCGAGCAGGGTTTTTGAGCTGCTGAATGGATTGTTGCAGCTCAGGGCACCCATCTGTATTCAAAATGTTATGGCTGACGATTACATTATTTTTATATATATTTTATAGTGGTGCTAATGGCTTCATGTATTGCCTACAGTAGTCTCTAATTCTTTCTTTCCAAAAGGTGAAATGAGCTGGGCTTTTAATTATGGGAGGTCTTCTGATATGGACTGCATTTCTGGTTCCAAATTTTTACTTATTTCTTGTTTTGGAAACAACTTGCATTTTCTTCACCTTCATAATAGGAAGGCAAAATTCACACTTTCCTTAGTTGGTGGAACATTAAGGAGAAGTTGACTTATAATCTCCATTCAGATCCGTTTGCATTGCACTGGTATCTCATTGCAGCTAAGAGAAGCAGTGTTCGCTGTTTTGACCCTTGGAAAATAACTCACTTGATTTCTTGGAGGGCAGGTTGAAATTAGGAACTCTTAAGATTGTAAACTCATTGGGGCAGAGACATGTCTCTAATCATGATGGTTCAGCACTAGGCACATTGCTGGTGCTATAACAACTCTCTTGGGTGCCTGCTAATTTGTGGATACCCTGTCAGTGCATTTACTTAGCTTGAGTGAATGATACTCTCAAACTTACATTTCTGTAACCTTGGTTTACTTTCCAGACTTGACTTTCATTTACTTTTTGCCTGCCATAGTAGAGAACTATAACATTGAGACTTGCAATGATAAAAGATATACCCCATGCAGTTACAAAATGTGGCCCTGCAGCGACCACAGGCCCTAGCGTGCCTTCATTAAAGCAGGCAGCTGCTCTGAACAAGATGTAACCGTGCATGCTGGGATGAGGTAGCCTCTGACAGCTGTTCTTCTTTATTAAAGAGTGTGGCTGCACACTTCATTTTATAGAACTTGGCACGTCTTAAGACCTTCCACATAATCTGTAAGTAGATTTAATAAAAAATAAATAAATAAAAAGAATTCTATCCTTAAGGTAAGTAGTATAATAGCAAAACCTTGCAAAATTCTCAGGAAAGTACAACCGGTCAGGTACAAATCTGATCATCTGCCCTTTTAACTAGATGGAGGCAAAACCAAATAAATACTTCATCTGCTTCTCTAAACCTCCAAGTGAGTAAAAATTTACAAGACTTCTGACACCATTTTTCAAGTGAAGAAAAGGAATAAAGCAAATTTCAAGTTGCACAGGAAGTAAGTGATGGAACAAGGAGTTAGGACCCAGATCAAACTTAGCCCTGTGGTCCATTTTCCTCCTTCACAAACTGGCCACTAGAATCATAGCATTCTTTGCATTACGAAGCCTGAAATTCTGCTTGCATAGTGGGGAATAGGCTGTTGGCAAATAGCAGGGTGTGAAATTTGCAGGTGCCTGGGAGCCTGTGATGCTCAGAAAACTGAGGCTGGCGATTGGGTCAGGGGTGTAGTGGGGCAAGAATGGCTTAATATCAGAATAAAGTCTGGTGATAAATTATTTTTTTTTTTTGCTCCCAAAGTTTGATCTGAAATTTCATGCCCTGGCAAACAGTCTTATTTAATGTCTGTGAAAGAAATCAACTTTCTGATGGTGCTCTTTCTACATTTAGTGATGCCCTTTTGCTTTCACAAAGACTACTATTGCTCCACAGTAATCAAATCTCACTCCTGCAACCCCCACTGTCTCTCTTCAACATTTGCTTTCCTCTGAAGCCTCCCTGTCCTCCCTCACTTCCCCTCTCTCTGCACAGGATCTTCTTTTCTTTTTCAACAAGATTGATGAATTCTGCCTTGCTGTTGTTTCTCCTTAATTTTCCCTTGATGAGGTTACATCCCTCCTCCCTTGAACCCATCTCCCTTCACCTCCAAACAGCAACTGCTCCCACCGCTGTGCCTTCTCTGCTGCACATCATCAATTTCCCACTCTATTGGGTCACTTCCATTGGCTACCTATCCTCAAGAAAGCTACTCTTGACCCCTCGGACCCTTCCAACTGTCACCCCATTGCACTTCTACCCTTTGCTTCCAAGCTCTTAGAGCGGATGGTCTGCGTGCGCTGTGTTGATTTCCTCTCTTCAAATTCCTCCCTTGATCCACTTCAATGGACCTTCCGCCCTCTCCATTCAACCGAGACTGCCCTTGCCAAAATCACCAATAACTTCTCTTAGCTAAGTTTAAGGGCCTCTAGTCTGTTCTTGTCCTCAATCTCTGTCGCCTTTGACACTGTTGACGATGGCCTCCTGGATTTGCCACACTCCCTTGGTTTTTGGGACTGTTCTTGACTAGTTCCCTTTGTATCTCTTGAACTGCTCTTTCAATGTTTCTCTTGCTGATACCTCCTCTGTCACTTCCCCTCTGTGGGAGTTCCCCAAGGCTCTTTTCTTTCCCTTTTACACCCTCTTTCTCTGGGTAAACTCATTAAAACTCACAGCTTCCAGTATTGCTTGTATGCTGATGTCATGCAACTATATCTCTGCGCTCTCCGTCTCCATCCAGTCTTGTATCATTGTCTGTCTCTCTGACATGTCTGCTTGGATGTCTTGCTGCCAACTCAAGGTTAATATGGTCGAGACCGAACTCATTCCACCTCCCCCCCCCCCCCCCAAAAAAAAACAACCCACACATTCCTCTCCTACTTCCCTCTCAATTTCCATTGAGGGTGTTGCCATCCAGCCTGCTCCTCAGGTACTAACCTGGGATTCATTTTTGACTTCTCGCTCTCCTCTATGCCTCAGATCCAGGCTGTTGCAAAATTCTATTGCTTTTCTCTGTATAATCTGGCCCTGTCTTACTGTTAATACCTCAGAAACCCTAGTTCATGTTCTAAGTCATCTTGCCTTGACTACTCTCATTTCCTCCTTACTGGTCTCCCCTGCTCTGATCTCCTCTCCCTCATCTCCATTCGCTCTGTTGCCATAGTTCTCCATCTTGCCTATTGCTTTGATCATGTTAAACTTCTCCTCTCTGCCCTACACTGACTCCCTCTATGTGAACGCATTTAGCACAAGCTCCTAGTCTTCACCTTCAAGGCTTTTCATGGCCTTGCTCCCCCATATCTCTCTGCTCTTGTATCCTGCCACACTCCTGCCTGGGAGCTTTGCTGCTCCTCTGCCCCACCGTCACCTGCTCACGACCCCACTGCTCCTCTAAAAATCTTCTTCTCCCTACCCCCCATGCATGGAACTCCCTCCTTTTGGATACATTTGTTCTTCTCCCTCCCTCCCAACTTTCAAATTCCTCCTGAAAATCTACCTCTTCAGGCTTTCTCTAGCTCATCATAAGTGATATTGCATCATTCTATCTCATACCCCCCCCCACCTCAGACTCTCTTCCCTGTAACTAAGTTTGTTCCCTGTAACTTAAGTTAAGCATGCACACCTGCAACTTCCCAACCTCATGAATGTATCCTTGTCTCTCCCACTGTTCACCTCTCCTTTGTCTCCCCACTCCCGTGTGCCAGATTGTAAGCCCCCTGGGGCAGAGACCTGTCTAGCTGTTGATTGTACAGTGCCAGGCACACTGCTGGTGTTATAATAACTACTTCTCATTGTGGCAAGAGAAATCCCTTGGTAGACTGTCATGAGTACATGTGTTTCAGCGGCTCCCACTGATCTGAGGTTCATGGATAATTTGGAGCACTTGCTTGTGGGCTTCTGAACAAAGCCTATAGTACGCTTTCAAATTTTTAAAATTTGATTAGAAAGAATATTATTTGACCATGAGGTAGCAAAGGAGATTCGTAGTAAAATATATAATGCAGTACAGGAAATTTATATGAGAGAACCCACGCAAATATGGAGTAAATGGGAGACAGTTCTACGAATTAAAATAGATAAATCCATTAGAGAACAGGCCACGAGAGAGATTTATGAGAAATTTAAATCTTTAGATACTCGGGACACAATTTTAAAGTTATTTTTTAGATATTGTATAACGCCCGATAGAGCTAAACATTGGGGGAAGGACAACAGTGGAAAATATTGGAGGGCATGTGGGAATCAGGGCAATTTAATACACTACTGTTGGAGTTGCCCGTGGATTTTGGAGTAATGGAGATGGATTTGGAAGTATATTAATATAGTCACAGGGGAAAATTTGCCTTTCAGACCTGAGGTGGCTATATTAGATCACTCCTTGGACCGATTATCGGGCATGGATCAGTGGCAAATAGCTAGAGATTGTATGGTGGCTGGTTTTTATGGCATTGCAAAAAACTGGAAAGGGGAAACCAGCACATTGAAACAGGACTGGAAGGATAGAATGTGGAAAAACGTAATCGTGGAAAAGGTATTAGCGGCGGGTTCTGTGTCAAATGGTCAACATTGTTCAAAATACTGTAAGAAGAGAATCCTGTGCAGCAGAGAGTCCAACATCTGGAACTATAAACAATGAGGATTATGATTTAATCCACCCCAAAGAAAATGAACATGAGGAATAAAATGCTCCGACCAAAGTGTGACTCTTGGACTGTTTGATATGGTTTTTTGGGGGGTGACTTAAGTGTATGTAATTAACAGAGAACAAGTTAAAATGTAACACTTATTATGTTATCTTTTGATATAATTAAAGCTTATGCCAAAAAAATATTTTATTTTATTGACGGTGTGTCTGCAGGATGTTTTGAAGTTCTAGAATGAGTGTGGATAGCTGCTAGCTAGAGATTGGCCCCTGTGAGACAAAGGAATGAAAGAGTTTCTAGCTAGTTTAATCTGACAGGAGGCTGTCTAAACAAGGATGAGTTGTGTAGAACTGGCTGAGACCTCTGTTGAAGCCTAAAAATGAATTGATGGGAATTCTGTGTAAATGTCAAAAGTGTACAGTGTGAAAAGTAGGAGAGCAGCTGCATTTGGGTATAGATTTGGTGAAACCTTATGAAACTACAATAATGGTCTGCTGTGTGACCAAAGTTCTACGTTTGCTATGTCAAAGACAACCACCTTGGGAAGTTCAAGATTTTATATTGTGTCTTTTGGCCATCCCACGTTATTTGCTAAAGTAGTTCAGACTCTTTAGTCAAGAGATAGAAGCTGGAGAAGGAGCTTGCAGAGGGTGGGTCAGACATGGGCAAATTGTATGCTCTAGTTCTCTAGAAAACCTCCTTGGTCTACAGTACGACTGGAATTAGTTTGAGACTTTCACTACAGGTTAAGCAGGCTAATCTGCTCCTCAGCTGTCTGTTCTCCAACTTCCAGGTTATTAAATCATGCTGATAGTATTATTGACCAATGAATGGAAGAGGGGGGAAATTCTTGCACCTTTTAAGAACAGGGACTTCATGTTCACCTCCTTGACTTGAAACAAGGCTTTAACAAAGCAAGGAAAGGAGCTTTCCTAGTAATTGTGCCTCTCAATGCTTGGATGTTTCACAAGTACTGTAGTATGGTAGACACCCTGATTTACATGCTTAATATTGCAAGGCTGGACCTGTCTGACACCTTTTACAAGGACTAACTTAACCAAGGAAGAGCTCTTGATCTCCTCTCAGTTGCACTGTAGCAGTCCTCTTTGATCTATTCACTCAAGCCTTGTCTATAGTAGAATTTAAAGGTATAATATTAGGTACCATGCTAGCTAACATCCTCAGGTCTATAAGTAAGACAATTATTTATATAGCTTATAGTGCAATGTACCTGGTGCCGTATCATCCGTAGTTAGAAACTGGTCCCTACATCAAGGGGCTTATAATTTAAGAATCTACTCTTAACACAAACTAAATTTCTTAAAATCTGAGCCCTCTGACATTTACTTAGTAGCTTTTGGCATATATTTAATGATACACTAACTTGTCTGCACTAGATTTTTAGAGCATGTTGACATGCGTTAGCTACCCTGTTAACTTGCCAACATGGTGAGATTGAGGGATCTTGCTATCCAGAAGCTTGCTATTCATTGGATGGTCTCTTCTGTCTAATATAAAAGCTGTTTGCTTGCTCTCTACCCTGATTCTGTAGAGAGCTTGATCTAGCATCCTAAATGATCTGAAAGGAATCTTTAGTCTGTTCTTTTGAGACCTTTACTGGAGGACAGAATAGTAGTTAACTAAGCTTTGTCTTTTATATTTTCATCTTTTAAAAGGACAAGCTTATAAAGAAAAATGTTGAATTATGAGTTTGTAAATTATCCCTTCTGAAGGTGTAATGAGTTTAGTCTGGGATAGTGATCTTAATGAAAGTGCTGCTGGATTAGAAGATGACCTCTTGCTGTTCTAAGAATATTTGTTCGTTTAGTACTCCAGTTTGAATTTGCTGCAGACCAGTTTAAGAACTGAAGTTGGCCTGAAAGTGTGGCAAGGGAGAGTTTTACTAGTTGATCGATCCTAAACTTTGCAGGTGGCTTTGTAATTGGTGTAGAGAGACAAAAGGAGCAAAAGTTTTAAAAATTCAAAGTAGCAAGAATACAGTTGAAAGCAGAATTTTGTGACTCTAGGCATGGAATTTGCAGGTGCCTGGGGGTCATTGATGCCCAGAAAATGGAGGCTGGCAACTGGTTCAGGGGTGTAGTGGGGCAAGAACAGTTTACTATCAGGATAAGTCTGCAGACTGAATCTTTTTAAAAAAATTTTTACTCTCAGAGTTCGATCTGAAATTTCATGCCCTGCTGTCTGTTTTTGGATCTGTTGAAGGTTAAACTTCGTGCTCTCTACCATAAACCTGAATTTTCTGTTTTGAGATGCGCTTTGCTTTCACCCATTTTTATGGTGGTACATTTGTTTGGCAAAGATCACAAACAGCTGGGTAAATTCTCATGTGTTTTATTAACGAGTCCATATTCTGTATCTGCACTTTCAATTCAAGCATCCTTAATACAAAATAGTGAGTTTGAGAGCTTCATTTGTCTGTCTTCTAGTGCATCAGTCTTATAGATGTTTGTTTTTAAAAGGGTTGTGGTGACTTAACTCCGTATGGCTTATGTGGAATCTTGTTAAAGAGAGAGACTGGCATTTGTGGAACTGACCACATCTTGTATATTCTAAAGGTCCTTTAGAAAAACAACAGTTCCTGATGACTCCTGTCTTGTGTAATATCTGAAATATCAACTGAACTTCTACAATTCTTATTTGCTTTCTCCATGTAAACTAGGGTTGCTAGTTGGTTAGTGGATAGTCCTATGTTGCAGACATCTACCTTCTTAAACAAGGCATTGACTACTTGAATTCAAGAGCAATAGTCTCAATTTTAAATGTATTTAGCTCTGAGAGCCCATTATGTTTGTGTGAATGATCAAATTTCTACGCATCCTGTATGCAAGACTCTCAAAGGTTCAAAGGCAGCAGCGTTAGCTGTATCAACATCTTCCCTCCCAGTTGTCCAGGAATAAGAATTGTATGCACACGCTACCTGAGGGTAAAGTTGAATAGTCAGGCTTGCTCTCCACAAGCTGCCTCAGCACTTCCCATGAACACATGCAACTAAACAGTTTAATTTCATTTCCAGGTCATCTTCCTCCCAGGAACAAAAGATCAGCTTAAAAATAAATAAATCAAGCTACCAAACAAATCGCATATTCTTCCTGAGCTCTCTTCAGCCCTAAGAAAAATCTTGCATCATTTTTTCAAGGCCTTGCCCAAACCAGCAGGGTCCAACTATTTGCTCCACTTAAGGATAGGGGGCCTTCAACAGAACTGACCTAATCGGTTGGACCCTTCCCAGCCCTAGTCAGTGGGACTTCAACCCCCAAATCTTCCTTTCCTGCTGAGCCCATACCTAGCTTTATGCAGCACTTCTGGTCATCTGAGCCAGGGCTGTGATCTGTTATAACTCAGGCCACCACCCAGCCATTTTCCATCAGACTTCCAGTATGGGTACGCTGGAGCAACCCACCCTGCTTACACTGATGCAAGACATTTCTGGGAAGCGTTTTCTCCAGAAGCATCCGTGTGTGATGTCATGCAGAGCTTGGGTGTCTTTAGACCAGCGCCTCCCCACCCATCATGTATGTTGTAGGGCTACTACATAGGGTGCCAGATGTTTGTCTAAAAACACCCATTGAGGTAGATGGAAGGAGAGGGGTATGGTATTTTGGAGTAACACCCTTAAGGTCGGGTTCTCCTCTGTGGGATGATGTGGGTACTACAGTTCCCCTTACTAGAGGCGGAAGGGGCTAGAAAATGAATTGATCAAATAGTTACTTAAACAGACTGTGCGTCAGGCATTGCCACTACCTTGATTACTGCCTGTGGTTGTGATCCTCTGGTGGGATACCACATGTACTAGCAGATTGAGTTGCACTGAAGTGACTAGATCTCATGCTTGCACTATTAGAGCATGTGGTATTCCATGTAGGCAGTTTAGACATGTCCTCCCGCCCCCAATGGACCTGGGCAGCTGTATGAAGGCAGCATGGGTGGAGGCATGCTCACGCACTGGCCACCCATTCCCCCGCACAGAGCAACTCGGGTTTTTCCCCATTGCTCTGTGTGCAGGCATGAAGGGGTGGTCCATGTGCATGGTGGGGCTGAGCCCAAGCCCCACAGATCCTGTGTGCAGCTGTGCACAACAAACCATGTGGACCTCAGTTGCAGGCACATTTTGTGCTGCGCAGAAGCTGTATGTGGCATCCACAAGGCTTGGGATCGGCCCCGCTGACCTTGCACCCATTCCCCACCGTCTGAAGGCGTCCCTCACCCCCCCACCAGAAGTGCACGATGGCACGCACAGACCTGTTTCCCAAGGGGGTCTGGCTAAAAACAGCTAAAGGATTGTGCTGTGCCCTTGTTTAAATTTTCTTACAGTATTCACAAAAGTAATAATTTACTGGAAGCATGGCTCTTTATACCTTGTGTGCTTCAATGGGGGGTGGGTTAAGATTGATTTTAATTAGGCGAAGTTAACAGATTTGCGTGAGACTGGTGCTCTTCATACACATTACTATTTAAACTTAGCACCGGCAGAACGAACGTAAAACAGTCTGCTTTCAGTAGTTTTTCTGGTAGTGGAGACTGGTTGTGCTTTTGTGATGGGGGTAATGTGATGCTTGCAACACAAGGAAAAGACTATCTTCTGAACAGAAATCTAATTTCTTCAGTTCTATAAGATCCCATCTGCGTTCAACCATGGGGAGTTGATGGAAACTGCATCTGCGAGCTTGCAGAACAGTGTTAATCACTGTTTTGTTGGTGAGAGCTTTCATCTGTTGTTTGGCTCTTTGGTCCCATGGGCTCAGTGGTCCCTGTGCTCTGACTAGCTTGAGTGTGATAGGGTCCAATAGAAGAAGCAGCAGTAACAGCTGCTGCTTCTCCCTGAATTCACAGGAAACAGACTTACTGTCTTTGTACAGGAGATCAGCAGCCAAACAATAGTTTGTGCTTGAAGGGCCATGTGGTGAGTCACATGACCTAGTGCTGTTTTCTGCTGGGGTCCTTACCCATCTGTTCTCTCCGCTCTTTCTGGGTTATCAGGCGCAGGTCCAAGTCTTTGCAGGCAGCCAGCCTCATGGCCAGAGATTACGAGCACTAGCTCACTAACCTTCCTGGTGGTGTGGCTTTGCTTTTATGCAGATTAGCCATGTGCTTCTCACTTCAAGGCGTTCCACAGGAAAGGACATTTCCTGTATTTGGTTCTCAGTGGGCGGTTCCCAGCTTACTGTACAGAGACTGTAGGGTTGGGGCCTGTGAACTGAAAGCATGCGTGAGAGGGATTACAGTACACTGCCCCCCTTCCCATTCCACCTCCGCTACTACGTCACCACAACACAACCACTCTCTCTCTCATACTGTTGGTGTCATTCATTCAGTGCCAAGATTGCTTTAAAAAATTCCCTTGGCCCCAGTTCAAACAGGAGTACAGCTGGGATGTGTTAGATTTTAGGCAGTCTGCCCTCAATTTGAGATGAGTTATAAATAGCAGTGCTGACTTCCTTAACTACCACTCTCTGAGGTAAAATGCAGGTTAATTACTGTGGGAATCAATTAGGGCTTCTCTCAGTTAAAGAGGCAGGGATGCTTTTTTATGATTATTATAAATTGGACAACAAATCTGGTCAAATTCCAGACCGAAGGTGAGAACTTATTTTTTTCTTTTCTTTTCTAATCTATAGAAATTGATTCTGGCTTATACTTGATTGAACCAATACCTGACTAGATCAAAGCACTGCAGAATTGGAGTTTACTTAAAGAACTCTTCCCTCTTTTCCTCTCCCATTTCAACCAAAGAAAATCTATAATGAAAGTTCATGTAAGTCACTGTTACATGTTTGCTTGACTGTGGCACGCCTGCCTGCCTTTTTTGTTTTGTTCCTGCTACTCTGTATCTTCCACTTCAGTAGTGGGACACTTTTCCTTTTTTGCACATTTTTCCATGATCATAAGAACATAAGCAGTGCCATACTGGGTCAGACCAATGTTCCATCTAGCCCAGCATCCTGTCTCCGACAGTGGCCAATCACGGTGACTTGGGAGAAGCACCCAACGGGTCACAAAGGGGGATCCATTCCCTCTTGCTTTCCCTCAGCTCCCGTCATGTTCCCTGATCCTATCTTCCAGAAACTTGTCCAAATCTCTCTTAAACTCTGCTGTAGTACTGGTCCTTACCACAGCCTCTGGCAGTAGATTCCACAACCCAATTATACGCTGAGTGAAAAAATATTTTCTTTTATTTGTTTTAAACTTGCCACCCATGAGTTTCATGGAGTGTCCCCTAGTTCTAGTACTAGCTGAGAGGGTAAATAACTGCTCCTTGTTTATTAGTTCCACACCACTCATGATTTTATAGACCTCTATCATATCTCCTCTCAGTCGTCTCTTCTCCAAACTGAAGAGCCCCAACCTACCAAGCCTCTCCTCATACGGGAGCCCTTCCATGCCCTTGATCATTTTTGTTGCCCTTCTCTGTACCTTTTCTAGTTCAGCTATGTCTTTTTTGAGATGGGGCGACCAGAACTGCACACAATATTCGAGGTGCGGTCGCACCATTGATTTGTATAGAGGCATTATGACATCCTCAGTTTTATTCTCTATCCCCTTCCGAATAATTCCTAACATTCTGTTTGCTTTTTTGACTGCTGCTGCGCACTGCGCTGTGGATTTCATTGTATTGTCCACAACCACCCCCAGATCCTTTTCCTGAGTGGTAACTCCTAGCTTAGTACCCAGCATTGTGTACGCATAGTTTGGATTATTTTTCCCTACGTGCATCACTTTGCACTTGTCCACATTAAATCTCATTTGCCATTTAGATGCCCAGGCACCCAGTGTCGTAAGATCCTGTTGCAGTTCCTCACAGTCTGCTCGTGTTTTAACTACCTTGAATAACTTGGTGTCGTCTGCAAATTTGATCACCTCACTCTTAACACCCTTTTCCAAATCATTAATGAATACATTAAACAGCACCGGTCCCAATACAGATCCCTGAGGCACACCACTTTTTACATCTCTCCATTGTGAAAACTGACCATTTAGTCCTACCCTTTGCTTTCTATCTTTTAACCAGTTTCTGATCCATAGTAAGACACTACCTCCTATCCCATGACTTTTTAATTTTCTCAAGAGTCTCTCATGAGGGACCTTATCAAATGCTTTCTGGAAATCCAGGTACACTATATCTACTGGGTCTCCCTTGTCCACATGCTTATTTACACCCTCAAAGAATTCCAACAGGTTAGTGAGGCATGACTTACCTTTACTAAATCCGTGTTGACTCTTCTCCATTAAGCCATGTTTGTCAACATGCCCTGTAATTCTGTCCTTAATGATGGTTTCCACCATTTTGCCCAGCACAGATGTCAAGCTTACTGGTCTGTAGTTTCCAGAATCGCCTCTGGATCCCTTTTTAAATATCAGGGTTACATTTGCCACCCTCCAGTCCTCAGGTACAGTTGCAGATTTTAGTGACAGGTTACAAATTACTAACAGTAGGTCTGCAATTTCGTATTTGATTTCCTTTAGAGCTCTTGGGTGAATGCCATTTGGCCCTGGTGATTTGTTAGTATTCAGTTTGTCAATTTGCCTAGAACGTCCTCCCAACGTCACATTGCTTTGTAACAACTCTTCCAATTCCTCGTCCACAAAGCAAGGTTCCGGCGTGGGTACCTCTCCAAAATCCTCCGCAGTGAAGACCAATGCAAATAACTCATTCAGCTTCTCTGCAATGTCCTTATCCTTGTGAGTGCCCCTCTTACTCCCTTGTCATCCAGTGGCCCAACTGATTCCCTTCACATGGACTTAACTGTTCATCCTAACATCTCCCTTTAGGAAAGTGGCAATTTCTTCCTTCAAGACTTGTTTTATGGCAAAACCATGTATCAAACACATCTGCTGGACCCTCTTGAAAGTTTTACCAGTTACTTTAAATGCAAGCAAACTGATATAAATGGTCACGCTAACGTGCTTAGACCAACGTTTGCTTTTTTTTTTAAAAAAAAGTCGCACCTTTCCATTGCAACCATAGTGGTATGTTCTGGATAATTATATCTTCCATGGTGATGGTTCACTTGTTAAAAAGTCCGATATACTTTCTGTTACAACTTGATTTGCGGGTCTTGAATTGACATGAATGTTCTGGCATACAAATATCTTTAGCTTTGTGGATGAGGGGAGAAATCTGTTTTAAGATCGGTGTCTGGGGAAGATAAGCATGTGTCTTGTGTAGAAAAAATCAAATTACTTATTTTGAAGATATGACTTTGTGACTAAAGCTTTCTTGAGATTTGGGAAGTGTATGGAAGAATAGAGATCTGGAGACTTCAGTTTGTCTGGTCCTGTCTGCATTTGAGGGTTGTGTAGGGCGGGGAGGGGGAGTTACCAAGCACTCCTGTTGGTCCTCTCCATTTCAGAGCTGTGACTCAAACATCTTTGCCATACATGTACCTTCTTTTGTAGCAAACTTGTCTATCCAGGAGTTGAGTAGAGGGGGGCAAGTGACTAACTTGCATCAGGGTGATTAAAATTGTAATGCCACTTACATTAAATGTTATGGGGAAGTGTAAGCAGGGGTTCTGGATTTCACTGATCAAGGAGCATTGCTTTTCTCTGTTATGTCCCTATAGCAGGGCCACTTGCTTTAAGTGTAATCGCAGTAATCCACTCCGGTGGCTTCCTATTGAAAGGGTTTCCCCTATGTCAGTTCAGAGAAGAATCCCCAGCCCTATTCAGTCTGTTTGGTATTCCCTTAATCTTCGGCTCCACGCACCAGCAGGGTGAGAGAACAGTAAAGTTCAAAACCCTGAGAGGACTATTTCTATTTCTGTTTTTTTTAAGCACAATATTCAAATTTGGTCCCTTTTTAATGTAGTTTAATATGACTCAAGATAAGTAGACTATGTGAGATCTCCCTCCCTCTCTTTCCTTTTTCCTTCTTTGACTTACACAGAGCAAAACTTGGGGATAGGCTTTAGCTAGCTAATCATCACAAGGGGGTGCTTGTTTCCAACAGGAAATTTTGTGGAAGGGGTGGGACATATGCTTCATTGTTGCAAATGCACACTGAAGTAATGTAAAAATGAGTTAGTCCATTTGGATTTACAAGCTTCAGACCTTTAATGCTCAGTTTGTCTTTGGGGATGAATAGCATTTACTTTTTCTTCGTAAACTAAAAGTTTTGATTTGAAGAGCCCCAATGAAGAGAGGGGTTCTTCAATTTATTTTTTACCTCTCCTGTATGTACCTGACCTGCATTGCTCATACTTTAATCTTGACATCTTACATGCCTAAGAGAGGGCCCTGTGTGATTGTCTCCATCTCTTTTTTTCTCTCTCGTTGCACTCATTGTAGTAAGCAAACAATAGAATGAGCTCCACTGGACAGGACCTTTATAACTAAACACCTACATTGTAAGCCCTTTTTATATATTTTTTCCAGTTGTCATGGTGGTGGCTTTTTATTTTATTTAAACTTTTATCCCGCTCTTTCCAAAAGGATCAGGGCAGTTTACAATAATAAAAACCTAATACAACTAAATAACATTAAAATACATTACAAAAAACCATACCCTTATCCCAAAACCTCCCACCCCAACCTCCCAAAAAACCTTCTATCCTGTCCCTGCCTATCAAATGCCTTTATAAACAAAAATGTTTTGCACCACCTCCAGAAGACGCATGGTCTCAAATGAACCTCTGGGAAAAGGGAGTTCCACAGCAACTGAGAGAGCCCACTGGCAAGCCCATGGCATACGAACCAGCTTAACAGATGGTACCCAGAGGAAGGCGCTCCTAGCTGATCGCAGGGGCTGCAATGGGGCGTGGAAGCACAGGCGTTCCTTCAGATATGTGGGGCCCAGACTGTTTAGGGCTTTAAAGGTCAACACCAGCACCTTGAGTTGTGCCAGGAAAGCTATAGGCAGCCAGTGCAGAATTTGGAGCACCAGTGTAATGTGCTTCCGGTGACTCTGCTCCAAAAGGAGGCGAGTCACCACATTCCGCACCAGCAGCAGCTTCCAAATGGTCATTCATGTCAGAAAGAAAAGGCCATAGTATCCTCACCAGATGGAGCTGGTGAAAAGTGCTGCTGGCCACCACCACCACCTGACAATCTAGGTACAGCAAGGGGTCCAGAAGCACTCGAAGGCTGCAAACTTGATTGACCAGAGGGGGCCAGATTCCCATCAACAACAGGAGTTGCATGACTGGCCAACCATAATCTCCTCTGTCTTATCTGCTGGTCCTAACTCCCAAATATCTCGGTGTGTGTGTGTGTGTGTGTGTGTGTGTGTGTTTGGGGGGGGAGGGGTTGACACGGGGACAGACACCAGGTATCTCTCCTGATAGTCCCGGTAGTCCACACACACTCCCTCCATTCCTCCCCATGCCCAACACAACCCCAATTCCGCTTCAGTCGGCTCATCCTCATCCAGTCCCTGACAGCAGTCAGGCATCCGGTAAGCACAGAGACTGCAGGGCCTGGGTCGGATGAAAAGGAAAGGTAGAGCAGTGTGTCATCAACATACTGATGCCGCTTCACCACAAACCTCCAAATGACCTCACCCAGCGGACTCATACATGTTGAACAAGAGGGGAGACAGAATTGAATCCCGTGGGACCCTGCAATGGAGGTCCTGAGAGGACAGCGAGCAGTTGCCCATCACCACTATCTGGGACCTCCCTGACAGGAAGGAGTGGAACCACTTGGGTGGACCCGAACACTCCACCAGGTCCTGTAGTCACATCAACACCTTGTGATCAACTGTATTAAAGGCCACCAAAAGATCTAACCAGTCCAACAGGGTAGAATTCCCCCTGTCAATCTCCAGGCGTAGGTCATTGACCAAAGCCACAAGGGAAGACTCCATGCCATACCCAGGACCATGGTGAGTACGACCGATTTTTGTCTGCAGAGTAACTAATAAAAATGTCAGTGGACATTAGATGACTCTGAGCAGAGGCAGACCAGATTAACCAGGCCCTTCGACACCTGGAACGCAATGTTGCAGACGCTATGATAGCAGAGAAGTAAGCTTTCTTCACTGCCATCCCAGCCATGGCATGGTCCTTCATAAACGATCTATGCCTTGGCTTTAGTGCGAGTTGAACACTACCTGCATTCTAACTGCCTATTCTCCTACTTCAGCCATCTCAAGTCCTCCGTATACTTGGGGACCTGCACTGCCAGAGCAGTGGGAATGGATGCCTGGGTGCAATTGTGTCAGTGGTCATGGTCAGAATGTCATTCCACAAAGCGACTAGGCTGTCGACAGAGTAGCTGCTAAGGTCAGCAGGTAAATCTTTCTCTCTTATTCCCCCCCCCCCAAGAGAATTTTGGAAACCAATCTGATTCATTAGCCTCCAGGGGCAAACAACCTAACTGGTACACCACCCCAAAAATAGCATAGGAGGGCCAGGATCTGGGCTTTCAGAAGGTAATGACATGACATGATCATGACAACGGTGGTGTTACAACACCCCCGATAACTGGAACCAGGCTGGTGCAAAACAACAAATTCAGTGCGTGTCCCACCTCATTTGTTAGGCCAGATGTTACCTGGGATAGGTCCATGGTTGTCATGTCAGCCACAAACTCCTGCACTGCCCCTGAAAGGCTGGCCTCAGCGTGCATGTTGAAATCGCCCAAGATAATAAGTCTGGGTGATCTCAACCCCCCCTCTGAGACCAGCTAGNACCTCATTTGTTAGGCCAGATGTTACCTGGGATAGGTCCATGGTTGTCATGGCAGCCACAAACTCCTGCACTGCCCCTGAAAGGCTGGCCTCAGCGTGCATGTTGAAATCGCCCAAGATAATAAGTCTGGGTGATCTCAACCCCCCCCCTGCCCAAGACCGGCTCAACTAGAGCAGTTGGGGAATCAGTTGTGCAGCGAGGTGGTCAGTACACCAGCAGAATCCCCAATCTAACATGAGGTGGGGACACTCCATATTGGACGAGTCTGAAACCAGATACCTCCGAAAGGCCAAGGTGTCTTGCAGATCGCAGCTAGCTCTCCCGCATCTCTCCCTGGTGCCTTCCCCCCCCCCCCAACTAATCCTAGGCTGTTGCTTCACCAAGTACTCAACTGACACCATCTGGGACAAAGTTGGTCCAGATGCCTCATCCAGCCAGGTCTCTGTAATGCAAATGAGGTCAGCGGCCTCATCCTGAATAAAATCATGGATGGTTTTATTAGCCATTGACCTTGCATTTAGCAGCATCCGTGTCGGATCAGGGACCCTGCCATCTCTAACCCCAAAATGTCTCGGGGTGTGTGTGGGGTGGGGTATGGAGTTGGGCAGTGTGTCTCCTGATAGTCCCTGTGGTCCATCCTCCCACCCCAACCCCCCCGCCATACCGCCTCATGCGCAACCCCCTCTAGCATCTGATTGTCAATCCCCTCCTCCAAAAAGGGCCCACAAGGACCCAAGGAGGCAGGTGTCCAGAGAGGGTCTCCCAAGCCTGGCAATCCCAGAGGCAGAGCAACACGGGTGCTAGGCAGGAAAAAGCCCCCCCCCCCATTCCGCCAGTTATAAGTATTGAATTCTTCAGGATGTTTTCAGACATGACGCTAACCCCAGTTTAACCACACTTGAACATTTCTCTCATACATGTCGCAGGGCTTTATTGGTGCTCTATGCAGTCCTGCAACATGCATAAGTAATGTTTAAGTGTGGTTAAACTGGGGTTAGCGTCATGTCGGAAAACAACCGTAGCAATACAAAGTTGTGATAACTTGGTGTTTTTAATTGATTTTTTGTAAATGACTCCCAATTACTCCTTAGCAGTTTAGCTGTGTTTAAATCTAATGGGAGGAAAGTCGCAGAGCAGAATTACGTTCTAATCTGTAAGGTCTTGCAAAAAGCCAGCTATTGTAGCAAATTGTTTGGATTTAATTAATAGACATTTGGGGAGAAAATGATCCTTCAAACTCTCATTTGATTAGTCCTCATCTTGTAAAGTGAAATGAGGAACTACATTCTTAGTCCATAATGTGATTCTTTGCTGTTTTGATTATTTAAACACAAAACAAAGCTGATTGATTTAAAAAAATAAATAAATTCAAGGAATATTGTCTGCATCAGTAGGTGGAACTTTAATTTTACTAAGAATTGGAAATGGGCCTTTTAAAATAGTGTTACAAATTTAATGGTGGTGGGCGGAGCTTGAGCTGGGAATGGCTAGCATTTGTGGGGAGGGGTAGACACTGGATTGTAAGCTTATGGTTGGGTGAGCCAGTATATTAATGTAGCGTGCAATAAGAGTCAACTTGTTTTTTTGATTTTGACCTCTAGTTGTTAGCCACAGACCTTGCATTTAGCAGCATAGGTATTGGATCAGGAGCCCTGCCGGCCCTAACCCCCGAGTATCTCAGGAGGGGGTGGGGGGGAGTTGGACACGGAGTTGTGAACTGGGCTGGCATAAAAAATAATGTATAACCAACCTGCCAGCTAGACTATGGTGACCACCTGAATAGTAGTGTACCGTGTAACTTCTTATTTTGCACAGATAATTTGAGAGGATTTATTTATTTATTTCATTTTTATACCGCCGCCTCCTGCCCAATGGCAGCTCGGGCAATGAACAGTAGATAAAAATACATAATATAAAAATGCAAAATACAATGTAAGATATCCATTAAAGTCATAAAGCACAGGCCCGAAAACCAAATGTCCCAATTACCCCTAAGCTAACCCACCCCACCCCCCATATTACCCATCCCCCTTGCCGAAAGCCTGTCGAAACAGCCAGGGTTTACATTGTCTACGGAAGGAGGGGAGATCCCGAGAGAGGCAAATCTCTTCCGGGAGGGAGTTCCATAGCTGTGGCCTGGCCACCAAGAATGCCCACTTGAATGTTGCCACCTAGGGGACCATAAAGCGGGTGCCTCCGGCTGACCACATGGTCCGATCCAGGACACAAAGAATGAGGTGGTTCCACAGGTAAGTGGGGCCCAGGCTGCATATGGCTTTAAAGACAATGACCAACACCTTGAATTGGGCCCAGAAGACTATAGGCAGCCAGTGCAGAGAATGGAGTACCGGTGTCGTGCTCCCGGCAGCCCGTCCCTACAAGGAGACGAGCTGCTGCATTCTGCACCAGCTGCAGCCTCCAGGTTGTCGCCAGAGGTAGCCCCATGTAGAGTGCGTTGCAGCAGTCCAATCTCGAGGTGATGAATGCATGGATGATGGTGGCAAGATCGGAGCCCAAGATGTACGGCTGGAGACATTGGACCAGATTTAATTTGCCAAACTCACTCCTTGCCACAGCTGCCACCTGAACATCCCAGGCGGAGGTGCGAGTCAAGGAGGATTCCTAGACTCCAAACCTGAGGGACCTAGGAGGGACGCACCCCATCAATGATGGGGGGGCCGCCACTCGCTCACCTTTTCCCACCAGCGTCCGCTCCGTGTCGAGATTCCGCTTCAGGTGGCTCGTCCTCATCCAGTCCCCCCACCGCAGCCATACACAGGGACTGCCAGGCCTGGATCAGATTAAAATGAGAAGTATAGCTGGGTGTCCTCAGCATACTGATTTTGTAAAGAGGTTTACAAATTAAGTTTCAAGTGGTTTGAAAAATCACAAGGCACACATCGGAGGTTACTGTCTGCTCGGGTAAGGAATGGAGTTGTAAACTGACACACACGTTGTGGGGTAACAATGACATGCTGCATACTTAATACCCCTGAGTTAATCATGTAGTGAGACATACAGGGAGATGCTGTGGGAACCTAAATTCTGTGTATTTAAATTTACAGTGGGATAAAATTTGTGTAGTTCCAGGGATGATTATTATTTTATTGGAAACTGAAGTTCAAAATTTGAAATATATTTTGTTACTGAAAACTCCAGTTTGAGAACTGGTAACTTCCAGGTTTCAATGCAGAGGCTTCCAAACTCTGAGTTGGGACCCCCAACTGAGGTCATGCCATCTTTGGATGTGGTCCTGACCCCAGTTGATACCTTGCTATAGCATATAGCTTTTGCTATCTGAGGAGGGAAGGCTTATAGTTCAGTCTTGGAATGAGGTCACATAGGGAAAAAGTTTAGAGACCAATCTCTTAGCATATTAGTTGCTAAAACTTATTCATTTTCAGGGATTTGGAAGTAATTAAAATGGACTGGTTTTCAATTGTCAAGATACAAAGGAAATCTGAGAATTTTCATAATCGCTTTCCAAATCCTTCTTTACTACAGTTGCTGCATCTGTCATATTTGATAAACTTTGATAAACTGTTTAAATATTCAGGCACAGTATTGTACTGTACAACCTATGCTGAATGTAATTATTTGTGGTGTAGGCTCTGCTTCAATTTTTCATCCTATGTGAAACAGCTACTCTTTAGTCTTCGACTCAGTATATAAAATTGACCTTGGTTGTAACTAACCTTTTTTCCTTCCCATTCTACTTCTCCTCTCCAAGTAACAGAAATGGCAGTCGGTAAGGGTTTGAGGGGGGGTACCTGTATGGTTGCCCATCATTGCCTCTGTTTGGTGTTGAATTTTATAATATGATCAGTGTCAGGTAATCTGAGATACAGGCTAGTTTTGATGCATCCTTGTTGTTCTGATGAGTAAATCCTTAAAAATATGGAAGCAAGAATTATTTGGGAGTTTGTGTGTAAAAGCTGAATACCCATAACCAATATTGTAATTTTATTTCAGTCATCGAGCCCAATGGATCAGATGGGGAAGATGAGACCTCAGCCTTATGGAGGAAGTAACCCATACACACAGCAACAGGGACCTCAGTCAGGGCCACAGCAAGGCCATGGATATCCAGGACAGCCATATGGGCCACAGACTCCCCAGAGATATCCTATGGGAATGCAAGGCAGGACACAGAGTGCAATGGGCGGTATCTCTTATGCACAGCAGGTAGAGAATAGTGGAATGTATTTGTTCTAAGTAGATAATAAAATGAATTCTTTTAAACTCCTGTATTAAAAGGAACCTATACTTGGGGTCTCCCATATGTCATTCTCACACACACACACACACACACACACACACACACACACACACACCCAAAAAATCCTATTCCTAAATATTACCGTACGGGAAATCAAATTCAAGAATAAAATATGTAAACTAAAGTTGTGTAATTCTGTCTGTGAAGCTGGTGCGGAACCAATTCCTCTCTGTCTCCCTTTCTGACAGAACTAAAAAATATTGGGAGGAGATTTCCTCTCTCTGCTGGGAAACACGAATTTGCTGCGCACTGAGCTCTGGAACAGCAATTCAGTTGCTCCTAACTGGAGTGGATACCAGTGTCTGCTAAGATTTGGGAGCATGCACTTGACTCTGGAGCTCAGCTGGATAATATACCTTCCTCCTCCAGCTATAGTAGCTGGAATGTAGGGACTTTGGTTTAAGGTGGTGGCCAGAAGCGGCATTGTGGGGAGAAAAGGGGTGGCTGGCAGGGAATGGGGCTAGGAAGGTCTTTTCCCCCATCCCCACTTTCCTTTTTGGCATAGGAAACAGTCCTGGGAGCTGGCTCCCTGGCTGTGGAGCCAAAGGATCGGGTCATTGCTGGATTGCTAGGGAATCCCCTGATTCTGCAACTTCAGCAAGTTCATACAGGAATTACTCTTGAAGTGCCATGTTCCATGGCAAATGTTGACATTCTGGAATACGCCATGGTCCTTCCCATAACACATGCAACTTATGGGTGAAAACATTTGCTGTCTACATTGCGTTTTATGATGTAGCTTCATCTGGACAGATGAATCTCTGGGTAATGGACGTAGGTGTATGAATCTCATGCTTCCAACGCTGCCCTGAGTCGCTATTAAGTGGGAGGTGTGTGGGGTAGTAAATAGAAATAACAACAACAGATAATTTCCAGTATGAAAAGAATTAGGGGTGAGGGGGATCAAGAGAAATAGATTAAAAGGTTTGTGGAACCTTGTATTTTTAACTAGTATAATGACACAATGCTAGTATAATACATAGTGACACAATTGCTGTTTGTAGTAAGTAGCATAAATCTGAACTGACTTTTGAGGGTGGCCCAGTAAACAATGTAGTACAATTTATGGTTCTTTGTTACACATCTATTATTGCAAGAAGAAATCCTGCATTCAACTAAGTCTTGCTCTTACCTTTTTAGAGGCTTTTGTATGTAGACAGCCACATTTCTAATGCCTTCCCGAGTGACTGCTGTGCACTACCAACCTGAGTAACTTCTGTGAAAATTTTACATTTAGCCAAATTGCAATGTTTGTGGAATCTGTCTGACATGTATTTGCACTTCTCTTGTGTAGATTCCTCCTTATGGACAGCAGGGCCCCAGTGCATATGGACAGCAGAGTCAGACTGCATATTACAACCAGCAAAGTCCTCATCCTCCACAGCAGCAGCCTTCCTATTCTCAGCAACCGCCATCCCAAACCCCTCACTCACAGCCTTCTTATCAACCGCAACAGACTCCGTCTCAGCCGCCACAACTTCAGTCATCCCAGGCCCCATATGCCCAGCAGCAGCAGTCCCAGCCACCACATCAACAGTCTCCATCACCATATCCTCAACAACAACCCACTGCCCAACAGCATCCACAGAGTCAGCCTACCTACTCCCAACAGCAGTCGCAGTCTCCCTATCAGCAACAGCAAACTCAGCAGACTGCTTCCTCTGCTCTTTCTCAGCAGTCGTCATCTTACACTCAGTCACAAGCGCAGCAACAGCAGCAATCTGCATACTCCCAGCAACGCTTCCCACCTCCACAGGTAGGACCCTTTCCCACATTTACATGGTCAATTAGTAACTGCTGGAGTTTGCACAAATTGATTCTGTGTTTAAAACTAGTTAAATTCTATGTAAGCATGCCAGCTGGACTGTCCAATAAATGTGTAACTCTCCAAAGTATGTAGAGCTATAGGTTTCCTGGCTTTGATGTAGAAACAGGACAACTGAAAATAGAGAGATGCTGGTATGTAGAGAAATGGCACCTAAGAGCTTTCTGTTGTTGAGTGCTGTTAGCTGGTAATATCAACCTTGCAGATCTGTTGCTTAAAGGGCTTTGAGTTTATTTCTTCAGAGTAAAGTAAACAAATGTATGGATGGCTCCAAAATTGGAGAGCACATACTGAACAAATGAAATTTTTGTAGTAACCTTTGGGAGCTATAGGCAGTGATGGGAAACTCTATTCTACCGAAAGGGAAAGTAAAACAAACATGGGAGATGAGAGAAACTACGTGGTCCCCATTGCCTGGTGGCAAATTTTATTTTCATCTTATTGACCCTTCTAAATACTGAAGCATAGCTTGTTGAAAACTGACACTTTTGATGTGAAGGAATCAAATCTTAAAAATTCCAGCACAAATTTCTCTTGACAACTTGTTTTGCTAATAGAATATTTTTGGAGTCTACAAAGAGAGAATTTTAGTATCCATCAGCAGTCCTGGTCCACTTGGGACAGGTAAATGGGAGGAGACCTGTGACCCATTCCTTCACTCTTTCCTCCTTTGTCTTGAGTCATTTGTGTCTAAAGGGGTGTATAAATGAGCACGGCTTAAGGAGGGGTCCAGGGCCATCGAGTGGCATGACTGTGGAGCACCCACGCACAGAGAGTGGGGGAGGGATTCTAATGGATGGCTCTGGGTGGCCACTGTGTCCACGCTCTCCTGCCGCCATGTACCAGCCTCACGAACAACTCATACAGGCAGCCATTCCCCCAGTCCTATCCAACTGCTCACCTTCTGACATGACACAGCTGTGAACACTATGGAAACAGGAAGCTGCAGCAGCCGGTAACCCCTTCCTGCCCAGGAGCCACAGCAGCTGCTGACAGTCCCAGACAACAACGGAGGTGCATACTGGGGGCGGACATGCAGGAAGCTACTCTTCCTCCATGGCATTAGCTCTTCTCTCGTGTGTTGCGAGGGGGATTTGTTGTGCTTGAGCCACCGTGGTATATTTCGTGCATGTGTCCTTTTTAAGAGCTTCTGGCAGGGCTGTAGGCAGGACCAGGGAGGCGGCTGACCGTGGACCTGTCTGCTGGCGTAGGTGGGTGCTCCAGTTCGTATGGGCAGGGGATGTGTGGGCACCTGTCCCCCACCCCCAATGCAACTCTTTTGGCTTGACCCATACAGCGAACTCCAGATTTTTCAGCAGTGCCCTGTGAGTGGCCGTGAGTGGGTGTTGCGTGGCTACCAGCAGTGCACATCCTCACACACTACCCTCAAACGAGCAGTTGGATGCATGGCTAATGGGCGGCCATGTGTAGTAGTATCTTGTTTAAAAACACCCTAAGCATCATGATGTCTGTCCTTACCGGAAGAATGCTTCCAGATGGCTGACGGTCGTGTCCATGTTTCTCTTGTTTGTTTTGTTTCAGGAGTTATCTCAAGACTCTTTTGGGTCCCAGACATCATCTGCCCCCTCAATGACTTCCAGTAAAGGGCAAGAAGACATGAACTTGAATCTTCAGTCAAGGCCATCTAGTTTACCGGTGAGTGGTGAGCCTGTTTTTTAAGAAAATGGGTTTGGAGAATAAGTAGAAGCACATTGGAATGGTAGTGTGTTCCAGCTGGAAGCAGACATTGTAGTTTCTTGTGCTTTTCTACTCTCGCAGCTTCTGGGTACCCACTAGAGAATGAAAGTCCAACAAATGCCAAAACTTTGGTTATATCCAGAAGTTACCAAAAAAGTACTGATTGCTTTTAGGGTAGCCTCTGATTTTTACCATTTTTTGGTGCATTCTGGCTTGACCAAGTAGTGATATAAATACAGTCTTCTAATAAAGCCACTAACATTTCTCTGTTGGATCATTGTTACCATTTGTGCTGCTTCCTGTTCTTTCAGTGTTGGGAAGCCTCTAGCCGAACTGAATGTTTGGCAAATTCTCAGTTTGTAGAGTTTGGAAAATCTTTTGTAGGGAGACAGAGTGAGCAAGACCTCTTTTTCCCTGCAGATAGGGCTGGCTGTGTTCTCTAAATTCTAAATGCGTTTTAACCATTTTTGTTTTTCTTGCATTGCTTGCAAATAGTTATCAGCATTCTGGTAGGGTGTTTAACCATGGAATGTTTGACCTCGGGCTTAAACTGCCTATGAGTTTGACGACTGTAGTGGGGAAAGAATCTGTGAGGCTCTTAATTGTTTTGTGCTCTAGCTTTGGGTTCATCTCTTTGCCAGAAATGGAGATGTAACTGATATATCAAGTGTGAAATTGCCTGCTTGAATCTGACACCCCGCCCCCCCCGGAGAATAATTCCAAAATTTTGGGGTAGACTTACAGCTTGTCATGTGTAGTTTTTCACTGTTTTGAAAAGAGGCTTTTTGCAATGGTTGAAGTGTTTTTAGTGCCTTGGCTCCTGGCTAAATCTCTCCCTAAGTTTTAGGTGTCCTCCCAAGCAGCTCAGAAAATGCATGAAGAGCTGCTGCACCAGAGTTGGTGACTTCCTTTTACAAACAATGGAGAGTTTTTTTCTAGCATCAAATATCCCATTCCTCCCTAAACTGAGAACTTGCTTCAAAACAAATTTTATTTTTCTGCTCTGAGCAATGGGAAATTTAGTCTGTTTCTCTGTGTGGTGAGCCCTTCTAATAAGTGCAGGGGGAAATTATTATCAAAATAAGAGATAATTCTAGCTTCAGTAATTTTAATGAGTAGCATTTGTTTTGGTGGTGTCCTTAGGTACCTGACTGCAAGGATTACTTTTGTTCCAAGGTGTGTACAAAGACTTAAGTAACGTGTTCTTTGTGCTGTGTTCCTTCCATATGACTGGACTTCTGACTCAGATTAGGGAAAGTGAAATCTCCTAAAGTGATTGAAGAAATTGCTCTGATTCTGAGCTGTAGGGAGTCATGTTTGGAAACAGTCTTGATGTTGTCCCTCTGAATTCTTCCAGTCAATATCCTCCAAGTCCTTGATAAGAATTAGTTGCTCTGTTTAGCAGAAGTGACTACAGCATAGTGCCAATTGTGTTTTTCATAGTTCTGTGAATAAATATCTCTTTGACTTGCATTCAAATATAGTGTCTTCAAAGTGGCTGCTTGGAAGATACCCATCTCTGTAACTGGAGGCTGAAAAGGTGGTACTTCTCTTAGTAGCTTGAACCTTCAGTCATCGGTATTCGACATGAGCTCCTACTTTCCCAAGCCGTCTCTGCCAGAGTTCTGTAGCACGTAGAACTTAAGTCAGTTCTGCTGCTGTTACTGTTCTGGGGTTGACTGTCTATAGACGTGGTGTTCTGTTGTAATGAAGTAAAAGCATGTTGATGGGCTTTTTCAGGTTCTCTGATTTCAGTACCTGATCCCCTAGAGCCCACAGTCAGCCCTGAGATGACTTCTCGGAGCCAGATCTATTTTTTATCACTATAGGTACTATATATACCTATAGTGATAAAGGTCTCTCTCTCTCTCTCTCTCTCTCTCTCTCTCTCTCTCTAAAAAATGTAGTTAGTTATATATAAAAATATATTTTAAATTCTATATTGTGCTGGTCTGAAGGGCATTCTGGGCCACATCTTCAGGGTTGATATTTTGCCCACTTCAAATAAGCTCATTAGGTGTCTTATGAGATGTCCCATATCCTGGCACTATTAGTGTACTTTTGCAGGTGATTCTGTCCATCTTTGTTGCACTGAGAACCTTTTTCCTTGGATTTGGAGAAGAATGATTTTTATGAAGTCTGCTTTGTTGAAGTGCACACATTCCCCCCCCCCCCCAAAAAATAAATAAATAATAATCCTACAAAGTGGGTTGATCCATTAGGGAATTTTAGATTCCTTCTTAGTAGAATAAAGGCTCTCTTAAGCCTTCATTATAAATGCTTTATACAACTCCTGGTTATTCTACAGGCATTCAAATTTAAAAGCTTTAAGTTCTTCCACTAGGCTTGGGGGAAATAGACGAGATGCAACTTTCTTTAATCATTGACATCTAGAGACAAAGGTCAGATGGTGCAAGATGTGGTACTTTAAGGTGTTGCCTATAAAATAAGCTCCACCCATGTTTTTTGTCAAAATGAAATAATCACAGGCACTGTAGATACCCAAAACGTGATGGCACTTAGAGCTCCAGTGGTCACTTTGAGTGTGATTCCTGTCTGAGCAATATGCCCCAAGGCATATATCCAAGGAATATGTGCTGTGTCTGCAATAGGTCCCAGGGGCTCTATTAGAGTTTTGGGGCTTGAGTCTTCTTGATTTGAGGTAGAATAAGGGAGGTGTTATCTTCCTAAACACCCACTTGCAGCACCATAATAAGATCTTGCTTATAGTAAATTATGCACTTCTATTATCCACCTAAATACCCCATATGGCCAACTACAGATTTCTATTTTGGTTCTTATTTAATGAAAACTTAGATCAGGGGTAGGGAACCTTGGGCCCAGGGGCCAAATTTTATTTGGCTGTTTTCAAAATCTTGAGACTGGATCCAAGGGCCAGATTCAGCCCTCCCAATATTGAAAAAGTGAACTGGAGGAGAGAGAGAGGCAGCAGAGACGACAGCATGGGGTGGAGTTAGACGAGCTGTTGCAGCCTGATTCCCCATGCGACCTCGTGGCAGGCAGCCACCGCTGCCATGCTAAGGGGCCAGCGCAGGGAGTCAGGCAGACGGTCTAGGGAAACCTGGCTGACCGCCGCTAGAGCTGCCACCACGGCTGTGGTGCTGGCCACATAAACAGGCACATAAACAGGCACAATCAACCCTGCCTCTCCTCCCTCCCCCAGATGTGATGTGGCCACCCGTGATGGTTGACAGCACCTGCCGCTCAGTGCCCCACAGCGATGCTTCCCATGTGGCAAGGAAAGTACAGCTCAGGCACATAAGTTGCCCCGCCTTGGGCAGCCTTACCCCAGTTGGAGAGAGGCTGCTCTCCCTCTCTCCTCCCTGGCCCCGCCCAAGGCAGGGAGACTATCTGGCAGGCGCTGGCCACACAGTGCACTGCATTATGTGGCCCAGCTGCCCAAAGTGGGGTAAGTCTACCCAAGGTGTGATAGCCTCCCCACTCTCTTGTGTGGCTTCACCCATGCAGTCAAGAATACAGACTGTATCCACAACAAAGGATGAAAACAGACGTGATGAGGGCCTGCGCTTGTCTGCCTGGGCTGGGGAACCACCTACGCATCTCTGTTGTGGCCCCTCTTCTCCCCCTCCCCCCCCTCCCCAGTCAAACAGGTGGCAGGCAGGACAGCTCTCTGTCCATGGTCACGTTTTATTGGTGTTCCTCCCCAACCTGGAGAGTGGCAGTCACTGCTTGCCATGCCACCCACACGTCTGTTTTCACCCTTAGATTCGTGATCTGGAGTCTTTTTCCCCCTTCCCCAATCCTAAGTGCCTTCACCCCCAACTACTCTGTGGCCCTCGGAACTTGTACTAATTTTCGAAGTGACCCGCAGGAGTGAAAAGGTTTCCCACCTGAGTTAGATTTTGACTTAAAACATGCCAGGATGTTGCTGATATCTACCTCTAGAGCAACCTTGACTGTTGTCTGGGTTATCTCTACTTAGAAGTCAAAGGTTGTGTAAGAGCTCCAGAGTAAAACTTGGAATTAGTGCCTTTGATACTTCAGAAAATTAAGTGGAAGTACTTCTTCAGATAGGCTGCCCCTTTTAGAAAGCATTTGTGTCTTCTACAGCCTTCATTCACCACCAGTATCGAGTTGATAAGACTGTCTAACCAGTTTAGTAATTACTAAATCTGTCCCCTTCCTCCCTCTCCCTCGTTTCTCCTGCTCACCTAACCACCTTCGACCCTCCTCCCTCGCTGCCCCCCATGCCTGGAATTTCCTCCCTACCCACATCCATCTTGCCCCCTCCCCCCACTCCTTCAAATCCCTCCTCAAGACCCGCTTTTTCCTCGCTGCCTTTCCCATTGCCTGCTAGTCGTTCCCCATATACTTACTGTCTGCCCTCCTCTGCAGACTGTTGCAGCCAACTTGATTGTAACCAAGCCAAGCACACGCACCTGAGACTTCACATCCTCCTGAATGTTTGTTTGTCTTCTCCCCTGTCTCTCCCACTGTCCCCTCTCCCTGTCTCCCCCTCCTTGTCTTGTAGATTGTAAACCACAGGCAGGGACTGTGTCTGTTTCTATGTTCTGTACAGCGCCAGACACATGGCTGGCGCTGTATAAATGTTTATAATAATAATACTGGACCTTCCAGGATCCCCCAAAGGTTTCCTAGCTGGCCTCTAGTGGTCATGTTGAACAGATACCTAGAGTTTATAAGCTGGAGAACTAGGCAGCCATTTGCAAACCACACTTGCTCCCAAGTAATCCCGGAGTAGTCATTGGGATTACTCTGAAATAAATGGCAGCTCTAGCCTTTGTGCTGTGTTCTGAATTTTTTCCCCAGTGCCACGAGACTCTAATGCTGTATATAAACATGCGTGTATATAATACAAAATGGCTTCATGTTAGCAGGACCCATAGCTCTAAGGTAGGGTGGACTTCATAAAAAATAAAATAATCTTCTGAATGATTGCAAGTATTGAGGAAGGTGAGCAATGAATCTTACTACTTGAGTTGAGCTCCAATTTTCTCTGTAATGTGTGTGTACTTTAATTCATCTTCAGTTCTGAAAATATAACATTTCCACAAACTGTTCCAAACAAAAAATTGTGATAAGTTTTAGGGGAAGTCATTATACCCAAATGAAGCTTTGGTGGTAGAAACCTTGCTTGGAAAGAGAAGCTGTTCCTCTTAAGATCTTGACTGGGGGGGGGGGGAAATCCATTTTCAGTCTAAAAAAGTTTTTGCAACTCTTTTATGCAATATCTGAGCTTATTACATGGTTGCATAATAATTCTGGTATTACATAATTGCCTGTTGCCTTTCAACTGCAGTCTTGGCAAGTGAAATTGACAACTTGAAAAATAGTGGGGAAGAACCTCCTTACTCCATTTCTCTGAGCATTTCCCAGTACTTTCAGATGGGAAACAGCAACGTCAGCCCATGGATTCTATGGTACAGTTTAACAGGCAAAATTTAGGAAAATTATGAGTTTGGGATGAAGGGAGGATGAGTGGAAACTACAGTTTCCCTCCATTGCTGTAACAGCGTTCCTTTGTGGCCGATCAATGGACATTTGATGCTTCTAAGCCCAGACATAGGTAGGGAAGGGGAAATTCATACTGAAAAACATATGACTACTGTAAACTAAGATTGTTTATCTCCTTGTAGATTTATTATTATTTATTATTTTTAAAAAGCCAGAACAATCCATAATGGAACTCTTCATTTTCAGTAAAGTTTGTAATATATATCTTCCACAATTGAATCTTTTTCATTTATACATTCAGGTATTTCATTTCAGTAAGTGGTAAAATTTAAAAAATGTAAAATATGAGCTAAGGCTTCCAGTGCTCACATTTTGATGGAAAGACCCTCAAGAAAGAAGATAACTAAGGTGAAACACAGCCCTACTTGTCTAATTTTTTCACATCTGCCTTTTACAACTGCCTTTTACAACTGTTCTGCGAAAAACATTGCAACATCTCATTCAACTTGTAAACAAACAAAGGCTGCCTTAATTCTGATTTTATGAAGTGTGAGTAAAGGTGGTAAGGGTGGGCTGACCTTTGCTCATGTAGGAATTTCTGATTTTTTGAAGTGGCCTTTTAGCTGTGTTTCCTATGCGAAGAAGGCTTATTCAATTACTCTGTGTATGTATTCTCCCTTTGGTTCCTGCAGTCTGATGTCAACCATGTTTGATAGAGAGTCAGGTGGCTCAAAGGTAAGGAGGGCCCCAGAATTTTGTCAGAAGTGTACCTGCTGACGTGACTGAAAAATCCCATTGTCTTACATTGAGCATCCCTAGCTTCTTTAGGAAACCAGGCTTTATTATTTCAGGTGCTTGTGAATTGAACAATTTGTGGGTTTTAGTTATTTTTTTCAAAAACAAAACATTTTTAGAAAACTGATGTGATAATTTGGTGAGTGTTAGCCATTTAAGTGCAATCCATCTGTATTTGTCCATCTTTCCTTGAGGAAGTGGGTTGTTGCCCATGAAATCTCATGCTGAAATAATACTTAATTACATAAAATCTAGGCTATAGGCTGAAGTACAGCAGGAAGGAACTTGGTGGAATAATAGGAGGAATGCCATAAGAAATTGGTAGAATGTCAAGATTTTCGGCGATGTAAATGATTGGGACGAGTGATAGGAGAATATGGGGAACACTACTATTGTGCTATGAAGCACCATAGATAACTCCTTGTTGTTCTAGTCTCTATTGCCTCCTTGTGTTTTACACCTCCTCTCCTGGGTGGTGGTTTCTTTTTTGAGGGGGAGGGGGTGTCATTTCACACTCTGTCCTATTCTCTATTAGAGATGATGGTCATTCTAGTGGTCAGGAGTCTTGTCATTTTTTGGGAGGTGAGTGAAGTTTATTGTATAGTCCAGACCTCTGGGTTGTGTTACAGGGTTGGAAGCTAGTAGATTAAACTGGGGGAGCGCTGGGGGGAGGAAGCTGAAGTCCAAACTTTTCAATCTTCTAACACTGAAGTGGTGCTTACTGGGTCACAGTCAGTGGGGGGCAAATAAGTAGTGGGTTAGAGTAGGTGCGGATCTCAAATAAAAGGAATTTAAATGTAAGGACAGCACAACTGGTCCATGTAGTTGTTCGATGGTGGCATATTTACATGCTCTTAGTCACCTCTGCAGTGGTGAGATGTATTTGACCTAGTGCCACAGAATGGAGATCTGGAATGTAAATTAAAGAGAAATTCTTGCCACATTGGAAGTAGAGTAACCATGTAATACTGGACAGGGAGAAGCGTGCCGTCCTATCTTTAGTGTTGCCTCCAACCTGCAAAGGAAGAGGATTGGAGCTGAAAGACCAAGGCAAAGTGTGGGTGCATGGAGCCTAAGTTGTAAGCGAGCACAGTATGCGAAGCCATACAATATTTTTACTGCTTACATGGTGTGGAAGTTAAGGCAGGAGCCTTAACATACAATTGCCAGGTTTGTTAAAGTTTGCTTTATGTGAATCCGCCTTAACTAGGTTTTTTAAAGCGTAGGTTTTTTGTTTCTCTAATATATATATATTCACTGACAGACTAACGCGGCTTCCTAAGATTATCTTTTCTTGGCATACCTGAATGAAAATCTGAACACTTTCAACGCTGGCTTATGTTGAACAAAGCTTTTTTGTCTGTTTGTATGTTATGTGCACATGCTGTACAATCAAAAGATTTGAGATATGCAAAATATTAACTTAGTGCCTCCTTATGTCCATGAGAACTAAGCCATTGACTTCAGGTGGTTGGTTCCTTTTTTAATCGATCTAAGTGCCAAGTGGAGGCTTCACAACAGCTATTTTCCTTTGGTAGACTGAATGAAGAACTTGTTCTGAAGACTCCCATCTGTTTGTAGGGAGTTTCCATCAGCAGTATAACCAAATTTAATTACATATGGGAGGTTAGAGTATAGTCTAAATGTACAGATGGAGTAATCTTTTATAAGTGTCATCTTCCCAGGAGATCTCAAACCCCTGATATTCATCTAGTGTTTCTTCCAAGCAAGGAGCATCTAGTTTGCTTGGTATTAGCTCTTTGAGACTTCGAGTTTTGGAGAATTTGAAGCCAGCATCTCTAGCTATTAATTAATATAAATAATAATAATTTCTATGGCACTCGGAACTCTTCACACCATATGATAAAACAATATAAAATCAATTTAAAATACAAATCCATTTTAAAACAATTTGAAAGGGGAAGGTTAAAGAGGGAAGAGAACTCATTAAGGGCAACCAGCAGCAGATCCTAAAGCACCACCTGGGAACAGATGCGTCACATGCTTTTTAAAGGTAACGAGGGAGGAACTGAGAGAGAAATCTGGAGGGAGAGCGATCCACACGGGGGGGCCTGATAGGGTGTAGCTATCTTAGGAGGGGCTGCGCTTCCAGCAGTTTTTAAGTGAAAGTCAAAGGGTTCTGTTTCTTCTGTGAGAGGCTTGGATCCTTTTTTTCTTATACACTTTCCAACCATTTCCAACTGTAGACAACCTCAGCAGGATGGGGAGGGGAAGTAGTAGTTCAGTATTTCAACAGATAATTTATATTAATAGACTTATTCCAGGCAGAGTTTGATTTGTACAGCCTTTTTCAGGCTGTGTTCTGCTAAAGTATACCTCCTAAGTGAGATTCTTGACTTTCTCTGGGATTAGAAAGAGGGGAATGTGTAGTAATGGCTTCATCTATTTCTTCTTGGCTCCTCATTCATTTTCACCACCCTTGGCCTTCAGTCCCATTACTATCTACTTTGATTCATTAAACTTTAGGGGTTCATTGATGGGTTTAACATTTTCTTCAGAAATGACTGAATTATAACATCCCCATTTCTATGAAGGTCTAGGTGAGGAAATATATGTAAATCCCTGAATTTGTTTAATGACTGTTCTTCCTGTAGGAATGCAAATTTTCTGGGTTCTCCCTCTTCTTTTGAGACCTAATGTCTCTGAAGTTGGTTTTTCTTGCTTGATAAAGAAATTCCTTGGAACCTTGGAGAATTCTTTAACGATTCTTGTATGAATGAGAGATGCTGCTCACAAAACGGAATTCTGAGAAACTAAAGGGTTCCCATGTCAGAAAGAGATGGTGATAGTGGTGGCCTACTGTGAGTTTATAAAGCTCTACTGGTAGATCTGTATTTTCTGGCAGAAGTCTCCTTAACTCTAGTGCAGGATAAATCTGTTGTAATCTAGCATTAATGCTTGTTGGCTTTTAGTTATTGGCTTTTAGCCGCTCTGAGCCATAAGGGAAGGGCGGGGCAAAAATTGGAATAAGTAAAAATGCCTAAAACAGAGCATTTTCTTAACCAGTATAAGCTGTTTGTGAGAGATCTTGCGAGACACTGCCACTATAGTGTACTGAAGTTAGGATGTAAAATTTTCTAAAACAAACTTTACAATTTAAAAAACGGCTAAAGGCAGAACCATTTCCAAAACAAACTTTCCTTTTCAAAACCATTTCACAAAATACATTTTTCCCTAACATAAAATCCAAAAAACACAAAAATTAATTACAATTTCATGTTTCGTTTTTTCAATTACAATTGAAATTCAGTTACAATTTTAATGTTTTTTGGAGTTCGCTAGGGAAAAATGTATTTTGTGAAATGGTTTTGGAAAGGAAAGTTTTTTTTTGTTTTGGAAACGGTTCTGCCTTTAACAGTTTTTCAAAATGTAAAGTTTGGTTTTTAGAGAATTTCCAGGTTTTCTTATGTGATATAGTAATGAGAAGGTTAAAAGAGATCACGTGTCAGTTATGTGATATGTTCACATGTGGGTACACAGTAAGGAAGGATAGAAAGAGAAAACCAGAAGCATGAAAGTCATATTCATCTTTGCCCTCTTTTTGTCATATCCATATTTAAAAGTCA
Organism: Sphenodon punctatus; assembly: GCA_003113815.1. Lineage (NCBI taxonomy): Eukaryota > Metazoa > Chordata > Lepidosauria > Sphenodontia > Sphenodontidae > Sphenodon > Sphenodon punctatus. The sequence continues at coordinate 1,061,102 of QEPC01004065.1, read as the reverse complement.
TATTTGTCCTATCCATATTTTAAATCATATCCATATCCCGAGGGGCAGGATCCAGACAAGGAACAGGGTGAGAGATGCAGAGCTATGGGGCAAGGCATAAACGTGAGGCTTGAGGCACAAACTGGCTGGGCAGAACCCCTCCCCTCAGATTGGCAATAGGTTCATCGCTTTGCAGGGTAGTTCTAACCTTCTACCCCAGCCTCACACAGGGACACTTGGGGCTGTGCATGCAGAGCATATGCAGATATATGCAGATCACCACATTCGTCTGTATTGCTTGTACAGAACAAGCCAGGTCTGTGGTTTTGCCTCCCCAGCACAAGGGGGTAGCTGTAGGTGCGGTGCTGCGGGAAAGGATTGGGGGTGGGGGGAGATGAACCTACAGAACTGCTCCCCCTATTCATTTTTTGAATGGGTGGCGCTCCTTGCTGCCCCCTTTCCAACAACCATTAATGCCACTCAGAAGGAAGGGGAGGAGATGCAGCCAGGCAGGGCTGTTCTGTACTGCAAGTTCAAGCCCCAGGATGGGGAAGCTGTCAGGATTGGGAGGGGCAGAATGGAAGAGAGGTTGGGGCAGGTTCTGGGCAGAAGCAGCAAGGGGGCTGTACTGTGGGAACCGTAGGGCTGCACTGGGGATGATGAGGCATGATGTCCTCCATGGCCAAACATTGAACCAAAATTACTCCACTGATGGCAGCTCTGCCAAGAGGAAATGGAGACCGAGTGAGGGGGACACAGGGCAGGGACTGAGACCTCCTACCCTTCCCACAATCCCTTGTTCCAGCCCCCACCCCCCCCGGGCTACTGTTGAGCCAGGTCTTTGGCTCTGCAGCCTTGGAGCATGAGATCTAGATCAAGTGCTGGTGTAGTGTGGTGGTTTGGTGCAGTCAAAAACTAGTTGTTAAACATTTAAAAAACCAGTTCTGCTAGCTGGCACATGCGTAGTCAAGCAGCTCCTGACCGCCAAAAAACAACATAAGGAAAGGTATGGGTAACTTTATCAGGAGCCAGCTCTGTCACAGTCAGTTTCATGTCCGTTACCCTCTGGCCTCACTCCTACTTTTGACTCTATGAAAAGTCTGCAACTTTTCACTCCATACTTTTCAAAGTTGCAGACTTTTCATAGGGACTGAAAAATAGGGAGTGAGGCCAGATGGCAATTGATGTGAAACTGACTAGAGAAGTATTGCTGGCTTTCTGGGGCAAGTGGGAAATGGACGTAAAACTGACTGGAGCTTAAACTTTGTGACAGAGCTGGCTCCTGATAAGTGATTTTAAAAAGCAGGCTCACATAATTTTCCTTACCCCGTCTTTTCTTAACACCACAAATGGTGGTCATCGGCTGCTTGACTGTGCATGCGCCAGCCAGCAGAAGGGATGTGGGGTGTTTTTTTTGGTTTTTTTAATGCTTAACTCATTTTTGGCTGCACCAATCATTATCACACTGCACCACCTCTTGAACTAGATCTTTGGCTCATGAGGCAGGAGGTAATTGACATGAAACTGACTAGAGAGACAGCTTGCTGGCTTTCTGAGGCAAGTGAGTAATTGACATGAAACTGACTAGAGCTTAAAGTCTTTGTGACAGAACTGGCTCCTGATAAAGTTATGTGATTTTAAAAATAAGAGTCACATAACTTTCCTTATGCTGTATTTTCCTAACACCACAAGTGGTGGTCAGCAGCTGCTCGACCGCATAGGCACCAGCCAGCAGGACTGATTTTTTTAAAATGTTTAATAATTAGGGCTGCAACCATTGATTGATTGATTGAACTGATTAATCTGTCTAAAACCGATTAAAAATTTGTCATTATTATTAATAATAGCATTTATATAGCGCAAGCAATGTACCTGGTGCTTTTACAAAGAATAAGATAGACATGGTCCACGGTTAGCTGCCAGGACCTTCTGACAGTCCATAGTTCTGAGTCCATAGGTCAATGGGAAGCGTTCTAGCGGAAGGTAAGTTTACCCAATGCACACAAATTTGGCAAATCTATGCATTATAAATTTATGCAAATTTTAATTGATTAATTGCAAAAAGTGCTTAATTGATCAACTAAAATTTCTAATCGGGTTGCAGCCCTATTAATAACTTGTTTTGGACTGTACCAATCTCTATCACTTATACCAGCACTTGATTTAGATCTCAAGCGCTAAGGCTGTGAAATCTGGGGACTCAGCTCATTGAGGGGGAGGAGATATCAATGATTCAAAATAGTCGGGATGCTGTGCATTTTGACCACAACCAATTAGCTTTTTCTGGCTAGATTTTCTTCAGAATTTGCACATATGATGGTCCCCACGAATATAAGCCATGGAGACATTTTCAGAACTGTAGCTCAATATCGGGGCTTCAGTAGGCCCCTGTTTATAATGGAGAGCAGTTCTGCCTTTAACTTCATTTACAGCTAGTGCTGCGAGAAAACTGGTTTTAGTATCTGTAGCCCTAGGTTACTACTAGTCTTTTGTTTTTGTTTTTTTGGTACCAATAGGAAAAAACATATATTGGTACTCAAAACTGGTCATTTAGCTATTTCCATGACATCGGTCTGTGAACCAGCCCCTGTGAACTGCCTATTGTTTTGAGACATTGTCCTTATGAACAGAGCTTTAAAATATGTATCTAAATAACTTGCTATCCAAGCATTAAAATCTGGTCAGGTTTGGATTTGCAGTGGAGAGGAGTTTGCTCACTCACCATTAGTTGTTGGGGTGTAGTATCTCTTGCCTGTTCTTAATGAGGGCAGGAAGGAATACAGTGATAACTAAATTAGTGATCATTAGTATCCTAACACTTTCAACCTCCCTGTGTTCTCTTGTTGTCACAGTCTGAGTTTTATTAGGTCAACATGAATGATAGTTTTGGGGGTTGGTGGAAAGTGAATCTGTTCTTCTGTTGCAATGGGTATATGGTGGCATTTTGTTAACTTGCAGCTAGTCATGTTACATTTCTCATCTCCTCTCCATCCCAAATACTTAACATCCATTTCTGTGTGTGTGAGCCAAACATCTGAAGAATCTGTGTCCTGTCAGGAAGTGCTGGTGGGATGAGGTAAACTTGCAAGGTAGCTTTTTCCATTTCTTTTGCGCCTCCCTCTCACGAGAGAGCTGCTGAGAATAACTACAATCTGTGGGCTCAACTAATTGGCTGTTGATGAATTAATTCCTCTTGCTAGTAACATCAGAAGAACAGCGACATTACTGCAAAAATACTGCCTTGAGGATGCTCCTAATGGAGGAGGTTGGGAGGGGGAGCAAACGTCTAGAAACAACTTTGTGCGTCAGCTCCTAGAATTTGAGCCAAGCTGGTGTCTGTATTAATAGTTGAATCTGATAGTGAACATAAATCCATTTTCCTCCTGTACTAGGGCTTTCTGCAGAACTTGTTTCCATACCTTTTCTGGACTGTCAGCTCTTATTTCTTAACATTCTGAAAAACTTGGAGAAGCGTGTAAATTTCTAAAGAATTTATTTGCATGCTGCTGCAATGGTATCATGGAGATAGCTACATAGATATTCCTATAAATTGTTCCAAGCTGCAGGATGCCCGCAAATCCATACAGCATTTGAATAATTGGTGCTTCTCAAATTGTGCTGGCAGGAAGGTTCCTACAAAGCTTGTGGTGGTACAGACAGTTGAACAAATCCATTCGTGTCTCCTTCTCCAAGGCTTCCTGTTCTTCTAGAGAGTGGGGAATGAAGGTGTGTTGTTTTTTCTTTTAGTTCAGGTTTTTTTGCTGTGATCATGTGACTGCTTAGAATTTTTTGCTGTTTCTCTGAGGGCCCTGAATCTTTCTGAGCTTTTTTTAATTTTTTTTTTAAATTTTTAAAATAGCTATCATGGTATGTAGAACTGTGGTCAGAGTGTCACTAGCAGTTCCACCACATGAAATCACCTAGTCACTCCAGTAACACGATTTTGGTGTGACCTCCTTCTCCTGGCTGATCTGCTGTTTGCCTATGTGGCATTTCCCCTCCCCCTTCCTCCAATTTTGAACTAAGCTAGTCTAACCTGCTGCTTAAAAGGAAATTCCCCACCCCCCACTGCTGTATCAGTTGTGGCTGTTCTAAGCAGTGTTGAACACTGTTCGTTTTTTCTCTGACAGGAGCAGCCAATCAGCTTCTGCCTTATAAATCATGCTGTTCTGAACCGCTGATGCAGTTTGCTTTCCCTGTGCTTCATGCAGGAGGCTGTGTTTGCAGCAGATTTCTCTAGGCTCGATCCAGGGCCTGTTTCCTGTTTCTTTTCTAGTCGTTGGTGGCTCAGCTCTGCTTCCTGCCTGTATGCGTTACACAGATTCCCCTAACTGGAGTCTTCTGTTTTCTTGGGATCAATTTCAGTTAGAAAACTAACTGAAATATGAAACCCTCTTGGGGACAATCTGGCCAACAGTCGCACAACAGGCACAGGTTGCCTGAAAGATGTTCTCATTTCTTACTTTACAGTTTAAACCCTGCTGCAGTAAGCAGGCGGGTCAGTGGTTAATCAGGAAATTGCTGTAGGGTGACCAATTTAGATCTTGGGTGTCTTAACAATAGACTTCTTCAGTCTCATGTAGCTATTGAATTGGCATGGCTTGAGAGTGTCTTGCTGGTATTTGCACCATATAAATAACTCCTAAAGCATAAGTCCTTGACCAATATCCCTCTTTTTGAAAGCCTCTCCAAGGAGGCCTTTCTTTCAGAGCAAGGAAACCTGTCACTGATGCAGAAGGTAAGGGCCACCTTTATTTTTCAGTCTGCAGGAATATCTCACTGGCAATCTGATACCATTTTTTTGTGAGCAGCACTCTCGGCAAACAGACCAATCGCACTGAAACACTGAAGATAGGTAGGAGGGGCAAGGAGAACGTGCGCTGACTCAACCGTCATCTCTTGCAAGCTGCTCTGTTTTGCTGTGGGCACCGAGTGGTTAAAGGGTAAATGAAGGTGGGTAACTTTGGCTGATAGCTATGCAGGCACTTTATCACCACCTCACCTGAGCTCTGTGAACAGGAAGCATCTTGTAAACACCACCTTGGCTTTTTGGAGAGATACAGGAAGAAATTGTACTGCTAAACTCAACCCTGGTTAGGCATCAGTTGGAGTATTGTGTCCAATTTTGGTCAGCCTTTAAGGCTGTGGACAAACAAGAACACTAGGAAAGAGGAACAAAGATGGTAAGGGCTTGGAATGCAAGTCCTATGAAGAAAGGTTGGAAGAGTGGATATGTTGGGGACATACTGGCTTCCAAGTATTTTAAAAGCTGACCAACTGTGGCATAGCCTGTTTTTTAAGGACTATGCCGTGACTGTGATGGCTTCGAAGAAAGCTTTCTTTGTTGCTGCCGTAGTGTTTGTAAAGTGTTGTCTGATCGAGTTCTTCTGGGTCGTGAACTGATGATTAAATCCTGACTGTCTCCACTTACAGTTAATCGTTAGTTGCCCGCTATGACGAGTTTGCCACCTACTTTGTAGATAAAGTCACTCGTATTTGACTCTACTTGGGTGCTGCTACTTTGAGTGCAGAGTCAGAGTTTGGGGTTCGGGAGGCCTGGTCTTGGTTTGCTTTGATGTGCTTCAGTTGGTCTCCTCCACTGATGCAGAGGCTGTGCTTGGAGTGATGTGAGTGACCAGTTGTGAATTAGATCCATGCCTGTCCTGGCTGGTGAAAGCTAACTGGGAGACATGGGGCTGTTGCTGTTAATGTTTCCTTCAGGAGGGCAGGGTGCCTGACTGCAGTCATCCGCCCCCTGCTCAAGAAACCATCTGTTGATGTTGACTGTGGCATAGCCTGTTTTTTAAGGATTATGTCTAAGCCCGATCTGCCTAAGGTGATCTGCCTAAGCCTGAGCCTGCTTACCTTTCGGAAGAGATGCAAGACCTTTTTGTTTGGATGGGTGGAGGGGTTATGGAGATGGTTGGTGGGTGGGATTTTTAAAATTTCTTTTATGCTTTTTATATGTTTTTTTGTAAACCGCCCTGAGCCTTTGAGGGAACAGCGGGGTCAAAATTGTATGAGCAGCTAAATAAAATAAAGTGAATGATCTCCATTGCTACTGATGGAAGCACAAGAAGTTTAAACCTGCTTTTCTGCAACTTAAGTTAATCATTGTGGGGGGAAACAGTGGAACAAATTGATGGTGTGGGACATTGGGGAATTGCCTTTACTGGAAGCTTGTTGGGTTAGGTCTAGTTAATCCTGGCTTAGTCAGGAATTCGGACTTAATATCCTTGAGGTCTCTTCCATCACGTTGATTCTATGACTTTTCCAGGAGACTACTTGCAGTTTCCATACGCTGTACTGAGAAATGGATGGATAGTAGAAGAGTGTCCTTGGTGTTTTTGCTCCAACTGTCACCTTTGTGTGGAAGCAAAGTCTACTTCAAGGCTCTGCCCATATCCTTACTGAAGCAGGATTTGCTCTGACATTTCAAAGTGATACTTGGTAAAAAAATAAATAATTAAAAATAGAGATGGAGTTTTTTGGTTTTATTATTTTAATCAGGACTTTATAGAGGAAGAGAAAAACCTCTTGAGAGGTGTCAGACTTCCCTGAAATGGCAAGAAATGCAGGAACAGTCAATTACTAGATATGTCAACCTCTGACCTTCAGGGGGCTGATATTTGGTATGGCATGCGTCAATATGTGAAATGGGCCTGGCTGCTGTAGATATGCTCGCTTGTTGTTCAGCCATGATTTTATTTCTGTAAGTTTTTTTTATTTATTTTATTTTATTGTATTCGTATGCCACCCCCTCATGCCTACAGCATCTCGGGGCGGCTTCCAACAAACATAAAACAGTATAAACAACATAAAACCATATTAAAACCTAATAAATTCAATTTATATATAAACAACTAAAAACACTAAAACACCCCCTCATATAAAAATTCAGCCCCCCCCCGCCCCCTCCCCAAAGGCCTGGGAAAACAGCCATGTCTTACAGGTCCAGCGGAAGGCCATCAGACTCTGGGCCAGCCGTGCTTTCTCTGGGAGGGAGTTCCATAGCCGTGGTCCAGCTACCGAGAACGCCCGCTCCATTGTAGCCCCCCGCTTTACACAGGGGACCTCCAGGAAGGCGCCCCTGGTGGACCAAAGGGGCTGTCCTGAGTTGCGGAGGGTGAGGTGGTCCCTGAGATATCCAGGTCCAAGACCGTATAGTGCCTTATAGATCAAAATCAACACCTTGAACCTAGCTCGGTGCGTTATAGACAGCCAGTGCAAAACACGGAGCACTGGAGTTATGTGCTCTCTTCGGCCCATCCCTGTTAAGAGACGGGCCACTGCGGTCTGCACTAGCTGCAACCTCCAGGCCAGTATCAAGGGAAGCCCCACGTAGAGCGCATTACAGTAGTCCAGCCTCGAGGTGATGAAGTCATGGATTAAGGTGGCCAGGTCAGTTCTGGAGATATATGGGCGCAACCTCTGTACCAGATACAACTGTTAACTTTAACATGGAAGAAGAATTTGCTAGAAGTACAGCCGTGGCTTCCCAGCTCATTTGGCCAGCTGTAAAAATGCAGGGATGTGCAAGTATATTTTGATGTGTTTTTAGCCCGGTTTCCTCTGGAAAGTGGGCTTATGCAGTCTCCCTCTGTGTCCCCTCAGCAACTTTAGATCCCAGAAGTGAATTCTTCCCAGAAAGCTGAAAGCTCAAAGGCAAGTAGGGACCCAAAATTTTATGGCAGGGAAGTATGGGTCCCTTTTTTAAAAATAGTCTTTTAAAAATAATTTTTTAAAAAAAATCCCCCAACTGCCTTTGAGCCTCGTCCCCTTAATGGAACAAGACTTCTTCAGTTCAGGTGCTTGCTGCAGGGAATACTTGTATCTTAACAAAACAACTCCGGGTCTTCAGAAAGGAAAACAGTAGGTCTCTTGAGCTGCCTGAAGAATAAAACTATGTGGAAATGATACCCTACATGTTGAAGGAGATGGAGGGTCCGTGTCTCCTCTCTTCCAGGTGCAGAAAGTGAATGATTTCCAGTGAAATGTTAGATTCATCTGGCTTGCAAACTGCTGTTTCTGGAAATCATTGTGGGTTTAATTCCAATTTTCTTTCCTCAAAACTGAACCTTTCCAGTCTAGCCTTACTTCAGGGGTGTTATTGTATTGACATCAGCTCAGTTTCTGGTACCATCTTTTTTGGAGTACAAAGTGTTGATCAACGGCACATACACACCTACGTGTTTCCAAACTCTCAGGCTTTGCTGTATTTCTCTGCCCACCAAAACGCCATATGAAAGTGTCCGTCTTTGGCATGGTGACATAATCACTTGCCAAGCAGACTAAACGCTTCTGGAGTCTCAATATGTTGGAAATGGGGAATGCCTTGCAAATTATGGTGAGGGGAGTGGTTGGGAATTCCCATCTCCTTGGGGAGGAAGTGAGGAGGCTAACTTCCTGTTGCTTATATGAAACCGCTTTGGTATAGGCTCATGTGCTTGATCTCACAAAGGCATGCTGCAGCTTGCATAGAAATAAGATGGAGCATTTGTGTTGAAAAAAACCCAGGCATTGGTCAGTCATTGGGTTGTAGCATGATTCTCCTTTACCTACTTCCTTCCTCAGGGTCTATCTTAGTTAGGAAGGCAGGCCTGAGGTTCCTCCAGAGCCGTCGTTATCAACTTTCTTATGAGCAATACCTGTGAAAAAACTTCTAAAAATCTAGAACCCACTTGGATAAAAAATGATCTTTACCATCCTCCCCATGGGCTGGCAATACCTCTGGCCCATTGTGGGGTTTGGAGGTGCAACCCCCACCCCAGGGTAGGCTCCTGCACCAGTGTCAGCCTGGGTGTGTGTGCTTGGGGAAAAACGGGGTTATTGTCTCCCCTCTCACACCCGGTACTGGGATAGGAGGTGTGTGGCGGTGCCAAATAGTGACCGCCTCAAGCATGTGGGTGCAGAGCTGTGGAGACAACACACTAGCCACTCCGTCTTGGTGACTGGGGTGTGCTAGCCTCTTTCCCAATCTGCATCTCTTCTGTGACCTACTGAAGACCCTCCCAGGACCCACTGGTTGAGATTTGCTGCTCCAGAGTAAATTAGTGCTGCTGTGAGCATCCCTTAATGGAGGAACAGCTTGAGCAGTGCAATAATATTGTCAACCACGCCCAGTGTTCAATGTGTTATTTCTTCAGCTCTGGTTAATTTGATTGGATTGGGAATCAAAAAGGTAATTGTGAAACTTCTTCATGTGACAGTTTATGCTGTTATCTGAATGCTGGGCCAGACAAAATATACTCTTGTTTCTAGTTAAATCAACTACTTCCGGCAGGAGAGAGTCCAAGCATGAGTCTTTTCCAACTCTGCTGTGAATGTTTGCTTAACATTACGAATCAGTTTTGAGTTTAAAATCCTCATTTAAAAACCTAAGGATAATGTCCTCCAAGGGTTAAATGGCAGCTAGCTTCTGGAAAGCCTTGCTGCTGTATTTTCCAGGGTCTTGCGAAGAGATTAACATCCAAAATTCCCTGAGGAATGCTGGCCTGCTAGATGGTGGGTTTTCCTCAGCGACATCTTGTTCTGTGAATGAATCGTGTTATTCCTCCCTCTTACTTTGTTCTGCAGCCGCAGTTTAGCATTCCTCTTCTGGAGGAAGGGAGAGAACATAGGGTGTGCTAGTCTGCCCAATGCTAGCTGTGTGTGTGTGTGTATACATATGTATAAATTGTGTGTGTGTATATATATATATATATATTTTATATTTTCGGAGGGGTGGAGCGGTGCTGAGCAGAAGCAGTGGACGTGATTAAAGCTCCTACTGAGCAGATCTGTGGGAGTGGAGTATCGACCTCTGAAAAATCAATGGCTGCTGCAGTAGCAGTGCTGACTGGTTTTTTTTTGTTGGTTTTTTTGCAAGGTCTCCTGTTTTGCAGGAATGTAGCCAGCAGCACTCTTCTCTCCCTTCCTCTTTATTTGTTTTATCCTGTTTCCGTCAAAAAAGCCTGGATTTTCCCCCCCCCCCCACTAGTTCCCCAGTAAGATTTGCCGAGGTGTGTTGGAACAGCAGCTTTTTATTTTTGCAATTAGAATGAATTTCTCATGTGACACTGAGCTCCTCCTCCTGACAGCCTCCTTTCCAAGCCCTGCTTGCCTGCAGTGCAGCTAGAGCCAGCAGCTTCTACCAGTTTTGTCTAAAGCCAGCCTGCAAGAATGAGCTCTTAGCTTTCTCTTCAAACAGGAAAACTGTAGAGAGCTCTGTCACATTCTGGTTACCATCCTGGAGCAATCAGTGTCAGGACACATACACCAGAGAATCAGAGACTCCTCTTGCGGAGGAGGAATGGACTGGCCATCTGTGAAAAGACAAGACTGAATTCTAACATTTTAATTCAGGTCCCTTTTATCAACGGTCTGTTTTCCCTTTTCGAGCAGGAGAGTGAGTAGTAGAATTAGAAAACTAGACTGGATGGAGTAACTGACAAAATGAAACTGGGTACTTTATGCATCCTTACTTTTGTACCAAGATCTTGCAGCTCATATTCCCTAAAAGAGTATATGCACACTTCAGGGAGGAACCTGGCAACTGTCTAGTTTGTACCTGCTTGCACGTGGTCCTTGTTCAGATCAATAGATCTCACTCTCGGTTGAGCTTGCAGTGACACAATTGGGAAGCAGAAAAACCAATCGTCTGCTATATTTAAAGCTATCTTAAAGCTTTTGAAAAGGGATTCTGGTAATAAGGGAAGGGTCTGAGCCAAGGTTCATTGCACAGTGTAGGTAGGTGGTTTTGATGTTGTTCCTTTCAGATTGTTTTTTCTCTACTGCTGGGAGATATTTTCCTTCCCAAGAAATTCCTGAAAACTGAAGTATTTGGTTTAATGACTAGTAGTTGTAGTTTTGGTCTGGGAGCATAGTTTATATAATGAGAAGTCAAGGTGAGGTTCAGGGGTACCTCCTATATATTGAAGTGCAGCAGTAATATTTTGGTATTTAGTTAAATGGTGTCATGTTCTTAGAATATGGATAGCGGTGCTTTTCTAGCATGAATGTCTAAACTTGGAATGTCCCAGTTCCAAGAGTTCTGAAAATTCTCCCCCTCATGACCAGGGTGGGTGTAGAAAGGATAGTAACTCTTTGTCAGTAGCCATTTTCATAGCTTTTCATAGCCATATTCTAGTCCCTTGAGCTTGAAGAACATTCCAGATTTTGGGGACAAGCTTATTGGAGACCTGTTATAAGAGCCTGATCTAAACCTCTTCCCCCTTAGTCTCTCTCCACGTCTCCCCCAACCTCTCACAGATTCCAAGAATGTGTGAAGAATGACCTATTGATTTGTCTTCTACACAGTAGTCTATTGTAGAAAAGGAGTGGTGCTAATTCATTGGCTTGGTCCACCCTGTGGCAAGCTTTGCACACTGAAGACAGAACCGAGATTATTGTGAAATTGTTTTTATGGTGTGCGTGTGCGTGTGCGTGTGCGTGTGCGTGTGCGTGTGCGTGTGTGTGTGTGTGAGAGAGAGAATAATTTCCCAGCACTTCAGGTGTGTTCTTATTATTTATATAGCACAAGCAGTGTACCTCTACAATCCTTAGAGATGGATCTCTGCCCCAAAGGGCTTGTAGGACAAGAGAGGGGAACAAAGGGAGAGTCAGGGATACATTTCTGAAGCTGAGAAATCACAGGTGCATGTGACTAGCTTAGCTATAAAAAGAGAAGGGGACCCTGAGGAAAGGATGGAGAGGAGAGCTCATCGGTGACCAGACTGAGGTAGGTTTTCAGGAGGGATGTGAAGTTTGGGAGAGAGCAGAGCAAATGCATTCAAGTAGCATGAATTGATTCATCACTTACATTGGCTTTGTCTAGGCAAGTATTTAATGGTGTTTTGGGACAGGTTAGCCAGTATGATCTAGCATATTTAAATCCTAATTTGGTCAAAACTATTGAGAGTATTAAAACTGGAGTTCTATAATCTGTAGCGTTGCTGTGCAGGCGGACTTTGGTGCATATACTTTTATCTGGACACAGTAAGCTGGCATAACGGACAGGTGAAAGGGCAATTTGCTTATGTGGTTACTAGATTTCTCAGCATGCAAACAAGATTTTATTCTTACAAACAACCTGAGGAGGAGGATGATCTCGTATGATGGCATACCTAATGGTATTAGGAAATCTCTGGCCTATCTTGTAAGGCTTTTATAGTATATAGGAATGAATTTAGGAGTAAATGAGTTGCATTGAGGTCTCCAGACCTTAGTGGGAGTGGTACTTGGATGCTGTCCAGCATAAGATGGAAGATTTAGTAATCGGGTGTACTAAAGAAAAAGATCTGTCCCATAAGTACTAGTAGGGTGATCATAGTTTGCTGGAATTTCTCAGTATAGTTGTTTGAAATGTTTCAGGGTGAAAAATTAATGTCTTTCTAGTGTCTGATGTCTTACCTTTTGGAATCTGGGTTAATGCTGAAAGTTAAATTGACCACTAAAAGCTAGAGCAGCCCTAGGGGCTGCTTTAACTAATGATGCCCATGCTGAAGCACTCCGCAAGAGACTGTCTGGCAGTCTACCTAGAGCATTCAAGCCACACCTCTTTCCTTTCTATGGAAATTTGGGGATAGAATGAGACTCATGGCACCCAGGGAACATCCTGCACCTGGTCTTCCCCAGTAGGGGTGGATGGAGGACCTGTTTTTACTGCTAGAGTGAGAGAACTCTTTTTTTTAATATATATATATAACTGTTCCAGCTGTGATTGGTTGCCCAATCCTTCCTCATGCCAGCATGGGTTTATCAGCACTGCTGACAAACAGGGAATCAACAGCTAACACTCTCTCTTCACACCACAACAAAACCATGCCTGGAAAATAATAACACCAACACCACCAAAAACCAGTACACATAAAGGGAAGGGAAGGGGAGCTTGTCTAGTATAGGATCACAAGCTGTACCATGACCAACATGAAGGAGCTAGTCTTTAACCCACCCCACAAAAAAAAAACCCACCCACAACTCTAGTAAAAAGGGTTTGGGTTTGAACTTTCTTTTTTATATATATATATATATATATATATATATATAATAAAAGAAAGTTCAAACCCAAACCCTTTTTACTAGAGTTGTGGGTGGGTTTTTTTTTTGTGGGGTGGGTTAAAGACTAGCTCCTTCATGTTGGTCATGGTACAGCTTGTGATCCTATACTAGACAAGCTCCCCTTCCCTTCCCTTTATGTGTACTGGTTTTTGGTGGTGTTGGTGTTATTATTTTCCAGGCATGGTTTTGTTGTGGTGTGAAGAGAGAGTGTTAGCTGTTGATTCCCTGTTTGTCAGCAGTGCTGATAAACCCATGCTGGCATGAGGAAGGATTGGGCAACCAATCACAGCTGGAACAGTTATAGTCTCAGAGTCCCTGTGGGCTTCCGCTATCGGGTCACATCCCAAAATAACACTGGGCAGTATTTCAAGTGAAGAAATGAAGGCTTTGGGGTTGCAGCCAGCCTGGAGTGTGAGATTCTGTGTGAAATAGTTGGAATCCCTCCAGCATTTTTGATCTGCATGGCAGATGAGCAATAAAATGCATAAAAAACACATTGGAAACACGTGAGGAAATTCTCCAGACCCTGACGTTTCCTTCAAGCTGGCAGAGTTGCTGCTGTTGATCCTCCCCGCCTGTGTCTCGGCACAATTGGCTGTGCTCGGAGGAGGAAGGGAAAGGAAAGGAGAGCCTTGGGAGCGGTGCTGCTGTATAGCTCAGTATATCTCTCTCCATAGTAAATGCTTCATGGGGCAAATTATATCCCACCATTAGAATTTTCATTCAAGCCTGATGCAAAGTCTAAGTTAACAGGAGAGTTTCCACTGACTCCAGTGGGTCTTGGATTAGTCTTTTGAAACTTTTAGCACAATCTGTAATTTCATTATATATACTTGGTTTCAGTACATCTCAGTAAGGGTGCTTTGGGCCTTACTGGAAGATACAGTTCTTGTAACCTTTCAGATTGGCTAACTTCATAGGACTGACATTTGGTGTAACTGATTTGTAGAGCCATAGTTGGGTTTCTAAACATTCTAGCTTTGACCCTTCTTTCCTCTGCAGAAGTTAAATTCGCTTTCAATTACTTCTAAGCTTCACAATCAGTATTAAGTTTTGAATATAAAACTGGGATGTGGAGCAGTTATGGTGCTCTCTCCATTGGAAGATTGCTGAAAAGATGTATACACACTGATGGCTCAATCATTCAGCTTCAGGAAGATTTAAATTGACACCTAATTTAGTACCTGCAGGTAATACACAGCACTTGAAAATGTAGCTATCGATAGGGGTAACTCAGATACATGAAAAATTAGTAGTTTCAGTTATAAATTTTTCCAGTTACCAATTGGTAAATGAGGACCAGAAGTAGATATTCTGGGACATAGGGTACTCAAATTGGGCACTAATTGTGTACCAATTAGTACCTGAACATTGTGGGTCAACTCGAGTATCAGAAATTCAGTGTATATACATGTCTTTTGGGGTACTCATTTCAGCTCTAAATTAAAACATTGACTTGTTTTAAAAGTGTGTGAACTTTGTAAGATTTACACTTCTAAATATTCTGCTTGAAAAATACTCAAGTTCACATATCAGTGGCTTAAATTCCTCTTAAACTACATAAACTTTGACACAAGACAAAACTCGTGTTGAGCCCCTTTTACACCCCTTGTAGTTACATTCCTCTAGCACTGTAACATTCCATAAAATGGGTGTACACCTCTATTTGGACACACCTGAATCACTCGAGTACTGAATTAAATCAAACCTATAGATTTGAGCCAGATCAGGAATGTCTATGGGGTTTGCACCATGTTGTTTTTAAAATACTTTAAATAGGTTTTACTTCAGTTAATGAAACATCTTATATAGCACTATAGGTTTTTTAAGAAAAATAAAAGTAAAACTTTTTATTAAAATCGGTTTTGAACCTTAACTTTGCCCCTGCCCCCCATAATATGCTGAGGCTCCTTAAGCCTTTGCAGAATGTATTTGGCTTTTACCCCAGTATTTACTAAATGCCTCACTATAAAAGCCCTTACATAATAATTGGAGTAAGAATGCTGATATCTACAACCTAAAACTCCAGGAGTTGGTTAAAACAACCTGCTAAAAATCAGTAGCATATCCCTTCCATACTTCTATCGCCTCTTCGTCCAGTTATTTGGACATTGGAAGCATTCTCCCCATGGCCAGTAGGAGGCAGCACTAACTTTCACTGGGCATGTGTAGGGAGAGCACGTCTTCTACCATTGTCAAGAGCAAATTTTAATTCTTTATTCTAAGGTCTGTAGATCTGTTACAATGGGATCTGTAGCTTTGGAGACAGAACTGGATCTATCAGTTGACAAGGAAGGGCATAGCCTAGGTCCTAGTGATTTTACCAGTTTCTGTTCTGTCTGTCTCTACAAATGCAGACAGGCAGCTCCAGGTTCTTCAAGTGGGGCTCTGTGCACTCTCACCAATGGGAACTGCTCCTGCGCAGATTAGCTTTTGGGAGTTTCCTAGAAGCAGTTTGTCCTGCTCGATGGCTCCTCCCCTTATGTGTGTCACTGCTGGGCTCGCACCAAGGCTATAAATAGGAGAGCACAGAGTGAAAAAACTCAGTACTTTTCAACTGCCACAATGTTCAGTAGCTAGACACAGCCTTCTTCAGTTCTTCTTTGTGAGAAACAGTTGATAGCAATTTAAAATAATACCTCCTTCAAGACTGTTTTGTCATCGTCAACCTGGGATGGGGTTCAGCCCGTCAGGCTGTTGCTATGACGGCTGCCAGCAAAAGAGGAGGCTTTTAAAAACCAACATCTCCAGCATAGACCTCTTCTCCAGTACCATCCCCATCTACGGCGCCATCTTCCCTCGGCTCCAATCTCCTTGGCACTGTCTCCCTCCTTACCGACTCTCCACCAGTGTCATTTTCTTCTCCAAAATTGAAGAAACTGAAAGTCATCCTCTCTTCCCCAGTCCTTTAAAAGAGGCTAGAAAAAGAAAAAATGTAAAAGAAATCCGATTTATGTAAAAAGAAATGGAGGGATAAATCATCAGGGGAGGAGACCCCTTCAGAAAAAAGTTGAATAGTCTTTTGGCCACTTCACCACACAGAGACGGAGAAAGGCGCATTCTTCTTCAAATGGGGATCTGTACACTCTGTTGGGTCTGCGCCTGCGCAGATCCGTCTCGGGATGCTTCTGAAAGCAGTTAATCCATTACACACCATAGCCCCTCCCCTTGCATCTCGCACCTTTTGACAGGTTCCTAACAAGGATATAAATAGGAGGTGCGGGGCATGAGTTAGTTCAGTTCCTTCCAAACTCCCAATAGGGACAGCTCAGTGATTTGTGATTCACAAATCACTTCAGAATAGTTCACTTTAAAAAAAACCTCATTGACACCCCCCCAAATATCACCTTATATACCTTGGAGAGGCTTGCAAGCCCAGGGGTTGTTCTGCCTGTGAGCCTCATTTACTTTGGTGAGGCTCGCAAGTTCACAGCCTGCTCAGCTTGTGCTAGCCTCTCCATAAGAGCATTACAGTTACTATTGACAAAAAAAGTGCTTGAGGCACCTGTGGAGCTTGAAAATTCTTCTTGCTTCAGTACCATTCCATCAAGCAAGCCCGCCTCAGAACCATAACGTTCCCCAGCCTGGCACCATGTCCTTCACTGACACGAACACCATCTCTGCACAACATCTACCTTAGTACAGTCTCTTTCCTCAGCATCATCTCCTATCCCTAAATAACAACAAGTCCTGTGGAACCCCCCATATTTATTCTCCGTGCCGACGGTATTACCATAGCGGATCCCATTGTGAATGCGAGAGGTTGGAACTGTCCACTTCTCTAGGGAGATCACAGCCTACTGTGACAACTGGGGTTCCTCCCATGACTACAGAGACACAAACTCCCCTCATGCAAATAGTGAACACACTAAAAATAAGGCTGACCAACTACACAACCATTACCTACAACTTCCTTCACAAACTATATAATATCCACGATTCCCACCACACAGACAAATATAAATCAATTCCTCCAAAATCTTTTACCCTCAGCACCTATGACATCCTTGGCACCTTCTCATTTCTCAATTGCCTCAACTTTGCCAGTTTTGACGACAACTTTGTGCCCCCCCCAGAACCATGTGTCCAACCGACAGTACCTTTGACACCGGACCAACCAGCTTTCCCTCCAATCAATACTATCTACGTTTACCGAGCCAACAGATACTGCAAAAGGAATCACCCTCGACAACCCCGAACTAATTGGGTACCAGCTCTGCAAAAATAAAATGACCTGGCCTCGCCTCCACCAGGCTGCATTTCTGATCCAGCACAAGTGACTACATCAGAGAATCATAAACTTCTGTCCCTAATTTACAAAATAATGACCTTCTTAAACCTAAAGACTGTTCTGCTTTAAGAGGAGGAAGATCCCGTTTATAAGAACCTACATAAACACACTTCGGCCAAAATCGTATTACCTTTCTCAAAAAAGTGTATGAAAATTCCAAGCACCCCTCGTCTAACTGGTTGTCCAAACGTCCACAGGAAAACGGAAGAGGGTGAATGAGACTTCATCATCTGACAGAGAATGCAGAAACATAGATGACTTTTTGCTGGTATTCTTTCTTGTCTGCTACAGTGATACTACAAACCTTTGACTATGCATCAGCAGTGTCCACCTACCAACATCTTATGGGAGAACTTGACTCCAATTTTACACCACTTGCCACCAAATTTCAGGAAACAGGCAGAGACTTTAAGGTCTAAAGGACTCTACCTTGCTTAATTCTAGTTAACTCCTCTGATCCATATCTTGGACTCAGCCACCAGTTCCATTGCCAGTGCTATAGTGACAAGATGTCATACCTGACTCAGATCAACAGCACTTCTCTTTTCAGAACCGAAACAAAATAGAAAATCTCCTATTCAATGAAACTGACCTGTTGCCAACACTGATGATGCCTTAGCAAAGATTAAAGACACAAGGAAAACAGCATTCACCTTGGGGGTAACCTACAAAACAAAGAGAAGTTAAACACCCTCATATAAATCTGCCAGGTACTCCACCAGCTATGTTCAACAATCTAAACATTATTTTCCTACCTCCACACCAACTACTTGGAACAGGCGGTCTTAGACCTAAACAGAGAACTCAACAACCTACAAATACTAAAGCAAAGGTCGCGAGTTTAACATCTCTTGCAGAGAGCTGTAAACCATGTCTTCACCTTTATCTTTTTCCTCTAGTCTCACACCCTGTTTCAGAATTTGTATTCTTACCGCCAACAATAAATGGGTCCTTGTACAACATGGATATGCAATTTTCACTCCCTCCCCAATCCTTGTTCAGGGACCCCATCACAATACTATTCTGGACCAGGAGGTACAGTCTCTTCTTTCTAAAGGAGCAATTGAAGAAGTACCTCCCGAGTTTACAGGAGGGGTTTTTTACTCCAGATATTTCTTGGTACTGAAGCGTGATTGGGGACAGAGACCAATCTTAGACTTGAAACACCTTGGCAAATTCGTAAAATCTTCAATATGGTGACCTTAGCTAAGATACTTTTGTGTACAATGGGGCTAGCTTATTTAAGAAGGAGAGGTATAATGGTTTCTCTTCGTTTAGGCAACTGGCTCGTGACAACAGAAACTTGTAAACTGTGATAGACCTCCTACAACAGGTTTTAAAATAAATTTGGAAAAATCCATTCTAATGCCGTCACAATCCATTCACTTTATAGGTGCAAACCTGGATTCCACAAACCAAGAGCATTCCTTCCTATGGACAGATTTCAGATACTAATACAAGATCTTCAAACACATCTGTCATACTGCATGTTTTTTCCTGAAAATCATAGGGCATATGGCTTCCACAATGCTGACAGTGCAACATGCCAAACTGAGAATGCAAACATTTCAAGATTGGATGTCTTGGGCTTTCAACCACTCAACAGGTTCTCCAAACAAATACCTTTCTATACTCCCATTCATCCTTCATACGCTACAATGGTGGACAATCAACAAAAATATGCTCCATGGTATGCCTTTCCACCTACTCATCCCAGAGACCATGATTGCCACAGATGCTTCCCTGTCTGGATGGGGTGCTCACTGCAACAAAATGAAAACAAATGGTCTTTGGAATAAGTGGGAATGATCCTTATGCATAAACCTCCTAGAACTCGGAGTGGTTTGAGTTGCCATGAGAGCCTTTCTCCCTTGCATTCAAGGGAAAACTATTCAAATTGCCAGAGACAACCCCATGGTGATGTGGTATATCAACAGACAAGGTGGCATCTGCTCCTGCACAGGCGTAAGAGCAAGTCAGTAAAACTCTGGAATAGGGCAATAGCCCACAAGGTACATCCCATTGCCACACATGTAGCAGGTGAGCTAAATACATTAGCAGACACTTTCAGCAGACAAGCAACATCACAACACAAGCGGATACTGAGCAGAGCAGTAGCACAATCCATTTCCCAACAATGGGGTGTACTCAAATAGACCTCTTTGCGACAGAACAAAACACCCAGTGTCCAATTTTCTGCAGCAGGGCAAACCACTCAAAGCTGTCGGTAAATGATGTATTTCTAATCCATTAGGGAAAGACATTAACATACTTATTTCCTCCCATTCCTTTAATACCCAGACTACTACACAAGCTGCACCGGGGACCAAGATGCTGTAGTCTAATAGCACCAGACTGGCCAGGACAGACTTGGCAGCATGTTCTGATGCTGGGTTTGGGAGGGCAGTCTTGCAGTCTCTTTTCAGCTACGCTTTGACCTTGCTACAAGGATTACTGCTGGATGTTCTCCCAATGGTGTGAGTACATGGAGCCCCACCCATAGAAGAAACTAAGGTTACTCACCTGTAACCTTGGTTCTTAAAGATGGGCTCCGTCACTCACGCCACTCATCCACCTTCCCCTCTACATCAGAGCCTTAGTTGAAATAGTGAATTCTCTGATGTGGGAGTTGGAAGAAACTGAAGGAACTTGTCCCCTGCCCCTCCTGTTCATATTCTCACTAGGAACCTGCCAAAGGCATAAGAAGTGAAGGGAGGGGCTAGGGTACGCAATAGATGAACTTCTTTCAGAAGCGTCCCGAGGCCGATCTGCACAGGTACAGACCCAATGGTGTGAGTGATGGAGTTCATCTCTTAAGAACCAAGGTTACACGTGTAACTTTTAGCATGAGTGCCACCACAAGCTCCTATCCCTGTTGTGGCTACTCCCTGGGGAACCCCAAGGTGGTGTTGAATGGGATCCCCTGTATCTCTTCCCCCCCCCCCCCCTGTATCTGGACATGGATGAACCAACTCAGGACTCTGACTCATCTCAGCCAACCACCCACCACCACCCTGGGGCAAAAACAAAGGGTCTGCACTGAGCTCACAACTTCCATTCTCATTGCCTTATGGGGCAGCGCACAATGCCGTACTCTACAGCATGAATGTTGGGATGGCCACCCTGGGCTCCTTGGATGTACTGGCCACCTCCAAGATACCAGCCTCTGTTCTGGGAGCCTCCATACCAGCTCCCATATTGCCAGTTCTGCCCTCCCAATTCTGCATTTAAACTGGGTGGGGCAACCTCTGCTTTAGGGATACCACAAACTCAGACTCCCATTGCCTGCTCTGGTCGTGAGCACTGGGGTGATCCCTTCCATAATGGATTTCCAGATCCCTCTCTTGTAGTGCACTGAGATCCATTCTGGGGTTGACTAAAACCTATTGCACCCTTGACTAGCCCATCTTTGGACCCCCTAAAGATCAATAATCTCGTTAGCTCAAGTGGCATTGGCGCAGCTATCTCTAACGTCTTCCCTACACTTGGTACCAACAATGTCTCTAGCATCGTCACTTTTTTTTTTTTTACAGCTTCAGCACCACCAATCCTGACAGGGCTCTCCCTTCCTTTTGGCCCTCAGTATCCCGACCAATTCTCCATCAATAGTAGTGCAACCCCCATCAAACCAGACACCTACAATGGCACCAAGCATGGTGAATACTGCGACTCTGGTACCCTTCATGCCCACCCTACCTACAACGATGAAGGCACTTATTGAGGACCAAGAGCTACCCAAAGAAGAATCGCATCCTGTAAAAAACCCAAAAAAACCCACCACCACCCCATCCCAAATAGCACACTACTCAAAAGGATATCTCCTCTTAGCTCTCCAAATACAGGTTCCACAGAATCTGAAGACTTGCCATCCTCTCCTTCAGACATCGCTTGTGGGAAAAGATGACATTGATCCTCCAGCATCTCCCACCTGAATTCAAGCAGCAAGCTGACATAATAAAAGCAGAATGCCTAATAACTGGCCCAGTCACAACTAGCCACCATGTCCCGTATCACTCATTTAGCAGCATGGCATCGCCACTAGAAGACACATGGCTATGTTCTACTACTCTGGCCTACCAAAACAGAAATAGAAATGAGAACTTAGCTTTTGATGAGGGATTCACTTCTAATAACTGAGGTCCTGGTTAAGATAAAGGATACAAGAAAAACGGCCTTTGGCTACAAAACAAAGGTACAATCAATCAATTAAGCTTTATTGACACAACCAAAGTCAGTCATTCACAAACATAACACAGATGACCCACAAGAGTCGACACTATAATCCAACAATATACTTATGTATAAGTAACACAAATAAAATATCATCTAAAGCAACTTAAACCCCAAAAACAGCTTCCTCCTGGCAAACGCTTGGGATAAAAAAGCAAAAACTTGGCTAGTAATCTCATCCCCCCCCCCCCCACCCGCTAAAGCCAACACCACCAAAGCATTCGGAGTCCAGCCTGTAAATTTGGAGAAGAAATTCCCCAACAACTTCCCCCTCAAATCATCATACATTCGGCAAGAACATAATACATGGGCAGTAGTTTCCACCTCCGAAAAGTCAAAGGGACATAACCTATCAGAAAGAGGAATAGCATCAAATCTCCCCTCCAAGACCTAAGAAAACAAAGGGTACAGCATTACACCACCTGAAAAGTCCAGTAGATACTCCTTAGAATACACAAGTTGATAAAATACTTCTCCACTTCCACTCCACGCTCTCAGAGAAGACCGTTTACAAGTCTAAACGGAGACTAAGACAACCCTCTAACACCTCCACCGACTTGATGAAACAGAGGTCTCAGGTTCCCTAATCTCACCATTCTTTTTATTTCATCTTTACTTTAATTTAAAAATGAGCTTTCATTATCTCAGATAATGCGTTCTTGAGATCATAGAGGCTACATCATCCAATTCCAATCTTTCCCTCACCCTAAACCCTCTTCCCTGTCCTCTTTTCAGGGACTCCTCTTGCATGGCAGTATTGGCACAGGAGGTACAAATCATCCTCTCAGAAGGAGCCATGGAGGTTCCTCTGAGATTTGAGGGAAGAGGTTTTTATTCCAAATACTACTTGGTCCCCAAACGGGATGGAGGTGCAAGACCTATTCTGGATTTAAGATACCTCAACAAATTTATTGGATCCTTTAAAATTCATGATGGTAACCTTGGCTGAGGTCCTTCCATGTTTACTCAAGAGTGCGTGGTTCGCTGCTCTTGATTTATAAGATGCATATTTCCACATTAACATTCACCCTTCGCATACAAAATACCTGGGATTCTTCTGCAGTGGAAATCCCTATTCATATACAGTCCTCCCCTTTGGCCTCTTTACAGCTGCAAGGGTTTTTAGAAAATGCCTTGTAATTCAAATCCTCTCTTCTCCCTTACTTCTGCTATCTTCCTCGCTAGACAGCATTCCTACGCCTCCTGCATTGAATCCAGTTCTCAGGACCTTCGCCACCTTTTGACTCCCTCCTCCTCCCTTTCTGCTCAGGATCTCGCTTACTATTTCACCTCCAAGATAGACAAGATCCACCTCAGCGTCGCTTCCCACTCCTCTCCTCTTCCTACTCCCTCCTTCCCTCCCACCTCCCTTGAGGAAATCTCCTCCTCCAACCCTTCCATTTGCCTCCGTGACCCCATCACCTCCCGCCTCCTGACCTGCATTGTTTCCACTGCCGCCACTTCCCTCCTGCACATTATCAACCTCTCCCTCTCTACTGGCTCCTTCCCCTCCGCCTTCAAGCACACCACGGTCTCTCATATCCTCAAAAGTCCACTCTCGACCCCCTGACCCTTCTAGCTACCATCCTGTCTGTCTTCTTCCTTTTTGCTTCCAAGCTTCTTGAATGTTGTCTACTACCGCTGCCTCGACTTCATGTCCGCCAACTCCTCCCTTGACCTGCTCCAATCTGGCTTCTGTCCCTTTCACTCTGCTGGTGAACTTTGCGAGAGCTGTTTTAGTAATCTTCTTGTGATTAAATCTAATTGCCTCTACTCCATTATTGTCCTCCTGGACCTCTCTGCTGCCTTCGATACTGTTGACTGCTCACTCTTGCTGGACTCGCTTCACTCCCTTGGCTTCTGAGACTCTGTTCTTGACTGCTTCTCCTCCTATCTTTCTGACCGCTCCTTCAGTGTGTCTCTTGCCAACTTCACCTCTTTCTCCTCTTGCTTGGTGTTCCCCAAGGCTCTGTCCTTGACCCTCTCCTTTATCTGTAGCCTGTCCCTAGGCAAGCTCATTGCCTCACATGGCTTCCGATATCACCTCTATGCTGATGACACTCAACTCTATCTCTCTATTCCCCCCCTCTCTCTCTCCCTGTTCAACCTCATCTCACCAGTGGTGTCTCTGATATCTCTACCTGGATGTCTCAATGTCAACTCAAACTCAACATGGTTAAAACTGAACTCCTTATCTCTCCTCTTCCCCCCCCCCCAATCCTTTCTCTCCCTCCTTCCTGTCGATCCTTATTGATGGGGTCACCATCCTTCCCATCCCCCAAACCCGTAGCTTAGGCTTCATCTTTGACTCACCCCTTTCTTTTAAATCCTACATTGACTCTGTTGCCAAATCCTGTCGCATCTCCCTCCATAACATTGCTAAGATTTGCCCGTTTCTCTCTGTCTCCTTTGCCAAAACCCTTGCTCATGCCCTGGTAATCTCTCGCCTCGATTACTGTAACTTCCTCACTGGCGTCCCCCGTGCTCCCCTTTCGCCACTTATCTCCGTCCAAAACTCTGCTGCCAGGGTCATCTACCTCACCCGTCGTTTCGACCACCTGCAGCACCTCCTCTTCTCTCTTCACTGGCTCCCCCTTCCTAAAGGAATCCTGCAAAAGCTCCTAATCTTCACCTATAAAGCGCTTCACAACCTTGCTCCCCCCTACCTCTCTGCACTAATTTCCCTTCATACTCCAGTCCGTGAACTCTGTTCTCTCGCCTTCCCACGCCTCCCCTGTTCCCTTAACCGCCTTCGTCCCTTCTCCCTAGCTGTCCCCCACGCCTGGAACTCCCTCCCTGCCCACTTACGCCTCGCCCCTTCCCTTTGTACCTTCAAATCCCTCAAGACCCACCTCTTCTGCTCTGCCCTCCCCGACTCCTCGCTCACCTCCTAACTCCTGCTGATACCTACCATCCAGTACAATCTGTTACCTGAGGTCTGTGTACTCATACACTCCCTACATGGAGCAGCCAGCCATCATTCTCGATGTAACCAAGTCAAGCACATGCACCTGAGACCTCACATCTTCGTGAATTTTACACCCCTTGTCTCTCCCTTTGTTCCCCTTCCTTTGTCGTCTCCCCCACTTCCCCCCCCCGGTTCTCAGAATTTAAGCCCTAGGGCAGGGACTGTGTCTATTCCATTACTTTGTAAAGTGGCAGATACATTGCTGGTGCTATATAAATGCTTGCTAATAATAATAATGTATTCGCCTACCTTAGAAAAAAGGGCATTGCTGCTTTTTGTTACATAGATGATTAGCTATTAGTTTCAAATACTGAACAAAAACTTACTGGAAATTTGAAGACCATTTTAGATATCGTCCAACAATTGGGAGTCCTAATTAACTTCCAAAACTCTTGCTAACACCATCTCAATCGATTTGATTCATAGGTGCAGACCTACACTTGATCGATCCCAAAGTTTCTACCATGTGACAGATTCCTCAATGTGGAATTCCATATAGACAATCTCAACCACGAAAGCTGCTACAGGGTATGCCCTTCCTTCAAACCTCTCCGCAAGTTATAATTGCCACTCATGCTTCCCTTTCGGGATGGGGTGTCCATTGCAATGGCATAGAAGTCAGTGGCCTTTGGAACAGCTGGGAACGTATGTTCCATATCTGTCTTTTATAACTCTGAGCAATCAGGTTAGCTCTGAAGACTTTCCTTGCATCCAGGGAAACCAATACAGCTGGCCACAGACAACACCAGAGTCATGTGGTACATAAACAGGCAGGGAGGCACTTGATCATCTTGTCTGTGCAGAGAGGCTATGAAGCTCTGGAACTGGACAATAGTTCACAACACTCTTACTGCTGCCACTCGCACGGCAAGGGAATCAAACTACATAACACACGGTCTGAGCAGACACACTAATCAACATGAGTGGATATTAAGTCAATAGTTTTGTGGATCTTCGACTTTTGGGACTACCCAGAGAGAGATCCCTTTGCAGCTCGTGAGAATGGATTCCCAGAGTCATTCCGAAACTACATCGGGACCTGGCCACAAATGTATCCTCATAGCGCCAGATTGACCAGACAACCTTGGTACACCCAGTTGGTAAACATGTCTGGAAAGCATCGTCGTCAGCTGGTGCTTCAGGATCTACTGTTCCAGAACATGGGGAACACTTTTCACCAAAACTTCTCCTTCCTACATCTAACAGCTTGGCTGATATCTCATTGATGAGGATGATATATTTTATTGTTGGCCACATGGCCATCACAGATATCAAGACAGATCAGAACAAAACAGATCTCGCAAAAAATATATATATTCATAAACAAAAATATCCAAAGTCACAAAACCTGTATAATAAACCGCTATGGGGTCCTAGACCATATTACCAACTTAATGCAAAGGCCTATCGGGTTAAGTCCAGCTTACAAATTGGGGGGGGGAAATATAAAACAATGTAAATTATAAATATTAATATAAAACACAAAAATAATCACAAAACAACAAATAAACCAACTGTAGAAATTCCAGGGCAACTAAAAAGGCCATCCTACCATTAGTCCACAGCCTGAGGCAAGGAGGGGGAGATGCGGATCTTTTCGCATCTATTAGCGAAAATCACCACTGCTTTTGTTCTTTGGGGCTCTTTCCCTCCCAAAAGGAATATCAATTGCTGGATTTTAGATCCAGCTGTGTCCCATCCAACAGCAGCTTATAGTTGCCGACGATGTAAATCATAAATAGGACATGTAAGAAGGTAATGGGCCAGGTCTTCAATCCCATTACCACATGGACATATCCACTCAACATACGGAGTCCCCTGAAATCTTCCTAGCACAACTGCTGTTCACATAGATTGGGTTCTTAGCTTGGTTAAAGGCTTGTCTCAACTCAGGGTCAGTAAGAAAAAAGACATAAGGAGCTCCTCCTATCGGGGGGGATCAAATACTTATAAAAAGGAGCTGTACTATTCTGGCCTGCTAAAGCTCATAGTTGTCTGTCTATATTGCTTATGCGCTATTTCAAGATCCTAATTATCTGCGTGTTCGTACAATCCTGCAGACATGGCTCCAAGAAGCCCAAAGAGGTTAACTTCAGCCCACCATAAATCCCTACTGCCAACCAAGTCAGACTGCTTTTCCTCCAATGCCAATGTCACTAATGAGGAACCAGGAGCATCCCTATATCTGGCCGAGTAAGTCAATAGCCACCTATCTGCGGTAACCCTCAATGAGTGGATACCCAGCTCAAGTGCAATCAGAGCTGCATTAGTTGACTGGGGGAGCCCCAGTATTTGTTGCCCAAATTAATTAATAACGGGGCACAATTTGTCTACAACCATCCGGTTGCAACCCCAAATTTGCGCCCCGTATAACATACCTGTCATCATCCTGGTTATCATGACTTTTAAGGCTGCCCGGACACACCTCTGCCCATACAAGTAGAAAAAACATAGTGTGGCCAGAGGCTCTATTTGCGCCTTTGCCTTGGTCACCAAGGCATGCGTGTGCCAGGCCCCATTATTGGCTAGGTTGATACCCAGGTATCTGTATGTTCTAACTTGCTCTAAATTATGTCCTAAAAGTTGCCAGCTATACTTACTATGCCTTTTTGCCACAATCATTATCTTGGTTTTACTGAAGTTAATGGATAAATTTTTCTCCCGACATCTAGTGCCAAAATCAGTCAATGACCTTTCCAGTCCACGCCTGCTAAGTGAGAGCAGCACTGTATCATCTGCATACATAAGCAGAGATGCTTTCTTGTTCTTAATAGCAGGCGAATGATAATTCCTGCGATCTACTATCAGGGAGTTGACATATAGATTAAATAGTGTTGGGGCCAGAATGCATCCCTGACGGACCCAGCAAAAAGTTGTCACTGGACCAGTCAGGATACCGGAGGAGGGTATGCGCACCCTCAGCAAGGTTCCTGTATATAAAGATTTAATCAATATTAACAGGCGCTTGTCCAAGTGGAACGCGTTTAACACAGTCCATAATTTAGCTCTAGAAATTCTATCAAAAGCTGACGATAGATCTATAAACGCCAAGTACAACTGTCGCCTACGCTGCTGATACTTATTAACTAAATGATAACGAACAAAAACATGATCAACGGTGGAACGTTTAGACCGAAAGCCTGCTTGCTTCTCCGCCAAAATTCCATTACCCTCACACCAATTCTGTAATTGAGTTAGTAACAGACTGGCATAGATCTTGAAGATAGTGCAGAGCAAACTAATTGACTTATAGTTATTGGGCTCCGACCTGGGCCCCAACCTAGGCCCCTTCTTAAAAACTGGAAACCCTATAATGGATCTCCAAATATCCGGTATTGCCACAGCTTCGTTGATTAGTGGAAAAAGGTGGGCTATTGCGCAAGTCCCCCCAATCTGGGAGCATCTTAAATAGCTCTCTGGGGATACAATCTGGGCCAGCTGTCTTGCCCCTCTTCAACTTCTTAATGGCAAGAGCCACTTCTTCTGGGTCAACCGGATCTCAATGCGGCAAGATAGGATTCTGCAAAGGCCCATGCGCTGTGCTAAGGTCCATAAACAGATTGGAAAAATAGTCCTCCCAAACAGAAGCGGGAATCCTAACCAATCTGTCCCCTTGACCCCGTCTCGTCAAGTTGTTAACCAATCTCCAAAAAGCTCATAGATCCTTGCTGTCAACTGCCGCCTGGAATGCAGCCCGCTGGTGTTTAATATATTCTTTCTTTTTCCTAGAGACCAATTGCTTATAGTCACTCCTACAACACTTAAAGCTGTCCAACAGAGAGAGACCATTGGCTAACTGAATTTTGCGGGTAATGGACCTTAACAGTGCTCTGGCTTCTCTACATTCTCTATCCCACCAGGGACTCCTATTCCTGGGACCCCCCAAATTTCTCAGCAGACTGATGCATGGAGATCGGGCCCAGTAGTTCAAGAAACTGCGACCATAAGGTCAAAGCAGAATCCAGATCCATAGCTGTTCTCATTGACTTTGAGGACTCATCTGAGCTACCTGAAGCTGTCCTCCATATCCTAATGAATGCCCCCAAAATCTTCAACTAATCAGACCCATTAGGCCAAGTGGAAGAGGCTTACCATTTGGGCTTTGGAGGCTCGTTTGCAACCTAACTCTGCCTTTTATAAAGGACCCACTTACTTGATACACCTGAGGAGGTTCCAGGGTCTGGCTCTTTCATCACTAAAGGTGCATCTGGTCACTAGGTCAGCTTGCCACGTACCTGTAGGCAGCAGACCTGTGTATTCCCATCTGGTCTTAAGGAAGTTCATGAAGTGCCTTTTCAACCTATGCCCTTCCATTTGAGGACCCTGTAGTTGCTATGTTCGTGGTTCTCACTTCTAGAAGGGTAGGAGAATTGGCAGCCCTGGCAATAGACCTCTCTCTTTCCCCCCCCCCCCCCCCCAAACTCCTTTATCTCGTGGGCGGGGGCGCTCTCAGGGATCTGAAAACCAAGTCCTATAAGGAAAGGTTGAAGGAGCTGGGTACGTTTAGCCTAGAGAAGACTAAGGGGAGATAAGATGGGGGGGTGTCTTCCACTACCTGAAGGGCTGTTGCAGAGAGGATGGCAAAGACTTGTTCTCTCTTGCTGTTGAAGGCAAGACTAGAAATGTCTCAAATTTACAAGAAAGCAGATCTGTTAAACATTAGGAAGAACTTCCTAACGGTAAGAACTGTTCAACAGGGGAACAAATTGCCTACGGTGGCGGTGGGCTCTCCTTCTCTGGTAGTTTTCAAACAGAAGCTGAACAGCCATCTGTTAGGGGTGCTGTAGCTGCAGATTTCCTGCATTGAGCAGGGGGTTGGATTAGATGACCTCGGAGATATTTTCCAACTCTGATTCTTTTGATCTTAGTTTCAGTAAGGCTAAGGTGGTCCCTAGACTTCCTCCTAAGCCTATGGTGGTTTCCCGCTTCCATGTGTCACAAGATATTTTACCAGTCTTTTTTCCTAGACCCTATTCAAACAAAGCAGAAATGGTTCTACACCCCGTAGATGTAAAGAGAGCTCTATATCTACCTAGACAAAACTAAGCCGTTCTGAAAAGATAATTCTCTTTTCATGAGCTCTTTCATGTGGGCGCTTCCATAGGGTCAGGTGTCCCCTCTCAGACTATATCTTCATGGCTGATGGAATGTATTTCCCGTTGCTATCAGCTCTCAGAAAGGGAACCCCTTGTGGGCCTTAAGGCTCACTCTACAAGAGGTATAGCAGCTTCAGTAGACCAGATCTGTAAGGCTATGTGGAGTTGTGAGCACACACTTATAAAGCACTATGTACCTGACTTCACTGCATGATCTAATGCTGGTTTTGGGAGAGCTGCCCTTCAGTCCCTCTTTAACTAGGCCTCAGCTTCCACCCTTCAGGGATTACTGCTGGACACTCTCTCATTGATGTGAGTGCACAGAGCCCCGCTTGAAGAAGAAATAAGCTTGCTTACCTGTAACCTCAGTTCTTCGAGATGAGCTCTATCACTTACACCTCCCTCCCTCCTTCTTCTCTACATCAGAGTGTTAGTTAAAGACTGGGCTCGGACACTACAAACCCTGTGGAGGTTGGAAGGAACTGAAGTATTTCACATTCTGTTCCTCCTATTTATAGTCTTGCTGCCAGTGTGACATGGGGGGCCACCAACAGCGTGAGGTTGGGGGCCATGGAGCATAATCGATGAACTGCTTTTAGAAGGTTCCCAGGGCTGATTGGTGTCCATGGAGATGGAGCCCATCTCGAAGAACCAAAGTTATAGGTTAAGTAACCTTAGTTTCTCTTGCTGCAGAGCAGAAAATGAAACTAACTTAAAAAGGAAAGGTTTTCCACTTGATTTGAGCTGTGCCACCAGGATATCCTTGCCTGAAATCCCTACCAGCTCAAGTCTCTGCCCGCCTTCACGGAGCGTCACATGGTGGGGAAAAGCAGGCAAGAGGATAGACCCAGTCTGTACAGGTCTTTTAGCCTTGTTCCCTATACACACTAATGGGTCTAGGTGGCACTAGAATGGCAAAAGAGCTGGACACGAACTTGCCTATCTGCATGAAACGCAGTGTGGCAGATAAGCTGAGAAGAGCTCCGCGCTTGGCAAAGGGCGCAGCTGGAGCAGATGTGGCAGGCTCTACGTTTCTATGGAAGGGCGAGAAAAAAAATGGAGAGTGAAATTCCAATGGAGTAATATGTTATATAGTTTCCAGTGAAATATTCAGGTGCTGCAGGACTGGAGAACTAGCAGGACCCAGGTGCACGCCTGGGGATTTTCATCACCCCCACCTCCCTGGGAGGCGTTTCACAGATCATCTGGGAGCCCGGCATAGCAGAACAGCAGCGCACCTGACAGGGTAGACGGGCCAACGGCACACACAGCAGTGGGACTTCAGAGGCTCCCTGGGACCCTTGTGCCGGTGAGGGTGACTCCTTTTGGAGTTGGACCAGGATCGAACTGTAGGTCCCGGGTAGGACAGAACTTGGAGGTTCGTGGGTTGTGTATTAACCCCTAATGGTAACCAGGAAACGTTTAGAGATGCATAAGGCTATAGGCAAATTGCCTCCTAAGCAGCGAGTCCTTGACACACCAAGAAATCTGTCATCCATAGCCAAGCCCTCAGATATCACAGAATCTGTTTGGAGGAGAAAACCCCTTGATGCTCACCTGGCCACGCTAAAAACAGCACCAAATAGGCACTTCATCAGAAGTGAGCCACAGAATAGAACGGACAATAGAAATACTTCGAAACAACCTAATACAATATAAAAAGAAAAAACCTTCCAATCATACTCCTCTAGTTGTCGCCACCCCAAACTGGAACCCATACATGACATCCTCAGACATCAGCCTATATTTGATGGGGATTCTACCCTAAAAGATTTCCAGAACCCCCTCTTCTAGCCTTCAAACAAATCCAACCTCTCCCAACTTATTATCGGCAGTAAGCTGCCTGATACCGAGAACAGCTCTACTCCCACATGAATAAGGCCATGCCAAGATGGAAGTTGCAAGATCTGCCCACACATCTCTGCTGCAAACCGCGTCCAGACACCCTGTGGAAACCCACTCCAAATACACAAACTAGAACTGCAAATCCAATAACCTGGCCTACCTTCTCCTGTGCACTAAATGCCCCCATGGGAACTACGTAGGTGAAACCCATCAATCCCTGCACAAACGCATGAACTCGCACAGGAAAATGATTATGGACAAGAACACAGATTCTACTGTTGGCATCCACTTTTCCCAGAATGACCACTCCCATTTCTGTTTTCTCTGCCCTAGTCCTGAAAGGCAGCCTTCTCAACACCTTCAAAACGTGTGCCTGGGAACAAAAATTCTTCAGCCTGCTAGATACAAGAAGCAATGGACTCAACCAAGACGTGGGTTTCACAAGCCACTACAGAAATTTGCAAGCCTAAACTAATCAGTCACAGGAATCTTCCGGGGGCTACTGATTTGACTCTTCCCTCCACCCTTTCAGATGTAACTGCCCTATCCCTACTCTGTCCTTACCTTCCCATGATGTATTGTTCCCTGGTCTCTTTATATGTCTACCTTGATTTGCTCAGTCTGCAGTTCTCACTCTTGACCTGCCTGACGAAGGACCCTGTGAGGTTCGATAGCTTGCAAACCTCCACCAACTTGAGTTGGTCCAAAAAGACGCTATTTTGTCTTTACTACCTATCAGGAATAGGACTAAGATTTAGTCACGGTAGTGACGGGGGTTACGTTTTTAGTGAATTTCCTCCTCACCGTGACTTTTACAGCTTTTCCATGACTTTTGCCTAAAAAACACCATAGGAGCCATCTCCGACTTACCCAGAGAAGTGTGCTGAGTGTGGAGACCACAGTCAGCGCCGGCTGCCATGCTGATGTGTCTGGGGTTCTCCAAACCCCTTCCCTTCAGAGCACGGTGTGGTTAGAGGTGGAGGGCAGAGCTTGATAAGATCCTCCCAGAAGAGTAGTGTGGATACCGCACTCAGTGCTGGCTGCCACACTCGCATGTTGCTCCAAACCCTTCCCCTTCTGAGCGCAGTGTGACTAGAGGCAGAGGGTGGGATCAGAGCTAGAAAAGGAGTCCTGGAGGAGATAACAGCATTTCCTCTGCCTTGCTCTATCTTCCCTCCTTCTTGGGGGTTTCATTCTGAGAGAGAGATGGAAGAGGGCAGGTTCCCTTTCCTCCTGCCTGGGGCTTTCATTCACAGAGATAAGGGGCAGGGGTTCCCTTCCTTACTTTCTGGGGCTTTCATTCTAAGTAAGATACGGGAAAAGATGGGGGGAATCCCCTTCCTCCTGCCCTGGACTTACAATCTAATAATGGGTTACGTTAAATATTGAATTAAAAGTAAAATGGAACTCTTTTTTTTTTACCCATGACTTTTCTGTGACTTTTTACCTTTTCTACCATGACCTAGTCATGACTTTTTAGAAAAATACCATGACAGAATCTTAGCCATAATCAGAAACAGACCCATTATTTTAAAATCCTGGATAGGGGCGATACCTTGAAAATCACCCTGATGCTCCTAGTTTTCCAAAGGATGCAAAGATCACAATCCGGCTCCATCCAATGTACCCTCAGTGTCCATTAATGCTAGTTCTGCCTATCTATTTTCTTCCAAGGGCCACATGATTATTGATCTTCCAGCAGTGAATTTTTTGGTAATTGCCACATCCACCAAGTGCCAAAGAGCAGTTAATAGGAAATATTTCTGGTTGACAGAGAAGGGTGAGAGAGATCTGGCAGAAAGAACTTCACTTCTTCTTCCACAGTGGTGATCAAGTTAAACAAATGTAGCTCTGCTATGGCAAACTGTCTGCATGGAATGTCAGCGAAGATGAACTCTTTCTTGAATAGCCTTCTCTGGACCAAAGAAAGAAAGCCCTTGTAGTCCCGCATGAGAATCTAACTAGTAAAATTCCACTTTTCAGTTCATAAGGACATAAGTGCCATACTAGGTCAGACCAATGGTTTATTGAGCCCAGCCTCCTGTCTCCAACAGTGACCAATCTTGATCACTTGGGAGAAGTGCCCACAGTAACAATGAGGGGATCTATTCCCTGTTGATTACTCCTGACAGTAAGAGGTTATGTCCCCCATACCTTCTTGGCTTAATGGTGATTTGTGGATTTCCTGCAGAAACCCCATCCCACTGTGGAATCTCCTGCCCCGTTTCTCCCAGTGCAGAATTTCCAGCCTGTGTAGGAGATTCCGCAGGGGGAGGGGGATAAATAAACCCTTCGGGCTCTTCTTTCCCTTCCCCCCCCCCCCCCCCGCGGGGGGGGGGGGGGGGGCCGGGGCCCCCCACCTCCCAGAGCAGCGTGGCCAGATCCGGCTGTGTTGGGAGGGAAGGCCCTGTTGGGAAGGGCCAGGAAGCTGCTGCTAGGTGTGTTCATTTCATTTGCTAGACTGGGAAGGGGTGAGGTGGGGGTGGAGGAAAGCCTTAGCACGCACGCACACCCCCATGCAGCCCAGTGCGGTGAGGCAGAGAATCGGGCCCCGAGCCTTCCAGAGTTCAATGGAGTTTTTTAAAAAGTTCCACGGAAGAATCGGGGCCCTGATTATAGGCTCATTTACAGTACCTTTGTTTTATCCTTAGAAAACGGAGAAGTGGAGATTGATTGTGACATTCATAGGAGCCACGTTGCATTCAGCCAGATGCAAAATTTTTCTTCCCAAAGATTTGAGTACTGGATGCGTTCATTCTCTACAAGACAGCCCCATGCAACTAGTAAATATATTCCTGGGTGCCATGAATCTGATGGTTTCTGCAACAAATGAGACTATTGGTCTCTTCCATTCGAGTCCACCTGCCGGCCATGTTATCACATCCAAGTAGATAAAGGTGCCTCCTTCGTTTTGTTAAGGGTTTGTTAAATATGCTCCCACCAAAACTGCCTATGGTCGTCTTCTGCTATCTTAATTTGTTACTTATGCAATTAATGAAACCATCTTCTGATCCCCTGTTGTGTTACCACTGCACCAATTTTCCCCAAATGTTTGCTTCCTGGTAGCTTGCTAACCACGTAGGTAGAAGTAATAGTGATCTTATCTCTGTATCGCCAAAACTGCAGATAAGGACAATCTGACTTTAGAACTTCACCCTAGGTTTTTATTTAAGGTTGTGCCACCATTCCACCTAGGATAGGATATTCTAGTCTTTTTCTCAAACTGCATGCTTCCCAAGAAAGAGGACCTTGTGTTTGGCACAATATAGCTCTCCTTGCCATTGTGCTAGTCTACCCAAAGAGAGGCAGCTCTACACATACTAGATGTTTTCAGGATAATGCTGCTGTTCTTGGAACTAAATGCTTTAGAGCAGACTTCAATCTCTTTATAACTTTAGAGGGAACTACTAAGGAAAAGGCAATATCCCCTCAGACCATATCAAGATTATCTTCTGTGTTTCTACCAGATACATCTTGGTCAATAAACTGTGCACTGACAGTCGTGCTCTACTGACCTGTGTTTTCCAGGTTGGTAGAGTGCACCTATCGGTACACCAGTAAGCCCAATCATGCTTTTTCAAATGTCATCTGCGCACGCATTCTTCACCTTTGCATTAAGCCGCCCGCACTTGTAAGTGCTGTTTAAACCATGTCTGAATGAGGTCCTAGCTGCAGCAGGCTCTGAGCTGGGGGAGGAAGGAAGCGAGATGTGTGCATTTCCTTCACCCCTTTATAACCTTGCTTTTGTGTGCAAATAGTCTGAGACCAGGGGTTGGGGTTAAGTGCAAATTCTCAGAGAGGACTGCTCCAGATGGTTCAAGAAGCTGTCAGCGAAGTTGGGAAGAGCATGTAAGTGGGAATGGACCAAGCTATTTTGAAGATTTATTTTTATTTTAACAATTTTTACCCCGTTCCCATCCTGCCTCAGCCAGCTAAACAATATCAAACATATAAAAAGAGAAAAAATCATCACAAGTATAACTACAATAACTAGTGGAACTCTGCCCTCCTGAAGGGAGGCATTGACCACCCCAGCCAGCAACGGCCCCAGTGTCTCCTGGNTGCATTGGGTGGTGGGAAGCTGCCAGGGCTTTCCTCCCCCCAGCCTGGCAAATAAAATGAACACACGTACTGGCAGCAGCAGTTTCTTCCAGCGTTCTTCAGCAACTCCCTTCTGACCACTTCCTGGCCTTTCCCAGCGAGACCTCCCAGAGCAGCGTGGCCAGATCCGGCTGTGTTGGGAGGGAAGGCCCTGTTGGGAAGGGCCAGGAAGCTGCTGCTAGGTGTGTTCATTTCATTTGCTAGACTGGGAAGGGGTGAGGTGGGGGTGGAGGAAAGCCTTAGCACGCACGCACACCCCCATGCAGCCCAGTGCGGTGAGGCAGAGAATCGGGCCCCGAGCCTTCCAGAGTTCAATGGAGTTTTTTAAAAAGTTCCACGGAAGAATCGGGGCCCTGATTATAGGCTCATTTACAGTACCTTTGTTTTATCCTTAGAAAACGGAGAAGTGGAGATTGATTGTGACATTCATAGGAGCCACGTTGCATTCAGCCAGATGCAAAATTTTTCTTCCCAAAGATTTGAGTACTGGATGCGTTCATTCTCTACAAGACAGCCCCATGCAACTAGTAAATATATTCCTGGGTGCCATGAATCTGATGGTTTCTGCAACAAATGAGACTATTGGTCTCTTCCATTCGAGTCCACCTGCCGGCCATGTTATCACATCCAAGTAGATAAAGGTGCCTCCTTCGTTTTGTTAAGGGTTTGTTAAATATGCTCCCACCAAAACTGCCTATGGTCGTCTTCTGCTATCTTAATTTGTTACTTATGCAATTAATGAAACCATCTTCTGATCCCCTGTTGTGTTACCACTGCACCAATTTTCCCCAAATGTTTGCTTCCTGGTAGCTTGCTAACCACGTAGGTAGAAGTAATAGTGATCTTATCTCTGTATCGCCAAAACTGCAGATAAGGACAATCTGACTTTAGAACTTCACCCTAGGTTTTTATTTAAGGTTGTGCCACCATTCCACCTAGGATAGGATATTCTAGTCTTTTTCTCAAACTGCATGCTTCCCAAGAAAGAGGACCTTGTGTTTGGCACAATATAGCTCTCCTTGCCATTGTGCTAGTCTACCCAAAGAGAGGCAGCTCTACACATACTAGATGTTTTCAGGATAATGCTGCTGTTCTTGGAACTAAATGCTTTAGAGCAGACTTCAATCTCTTTATAACTTTAGAGGGAACTACTAAGGAAAAGGCAATATCCCCTCAGACCATATCAAGATTATCTTCTGTGTTTCTACCAGATACATCTTGGTCAATAAACTGTGCACTGACAGTCGTGCTCTACTGACCTGTGTTTTCCAGGTTGGTAGAGTGCACCTATCGGTACACCAGTAAGCCCAATCATGCTTTTTCAAATGTCATCTGCGCACGCATTCTTCACCTTTGCATTAAGCCGCCCGCACTTGTAAGTGCTGTTTAAACCATGTCTGAATGAGGTCCTAGCTGCAGCAGGCTCTGAGCTGGGGGAGGAAGGAAGCGAGATGTGTGCATTTCCTTCACCCCTTTATAACCTTGCTTTTGTGTGCAAATAGTCTGAGACCAGGGGTTGGGGTTAAGTGCAAATTCTCAGAGAGGACTGCTCCAGATGGTTCAAGAAGCTGTCAGCGAAGTTGGGAAGAGCATGTAAGTGGGAATGGACCAAGCTATTTTGAAGATTTATTTTTATTTTAACAATTTTTACCCCGTTCCCATCCTGCCTCAGCCAGCTAAACAATATCAAACATATAAAAAGAGAAAAAATCATCACAAGTATAACTACAATAACTAGTGGAACTCTGCCCTCCTGAAGGGAGGCATTGACCACCCCAGCCAGCAACGGCCCCAGTGTCTCCTGGATGGCCTGAACCAGCCAGGATGGGCATGGATCTAATACACAAGATGTGACTCTAAGCGCCCCAAGAACATCCCCCACATCAGCGGATGACACTGACTGAAATTGATCCCACAAAACTGGACAAGACGGGCATCCATTGTCCTCAAAATAGTCAATAAACATGTCACAACGGGCTCTGGAAGATTTCACTTCCAGGTGGAGGGAGGCTGGACTGACCAGCCCCCTCACCACCTGGAAAAGCTCTGCTGGATGAGACTAAGCGAATGCTATGGGAGCAGCAAAGAACCTCTTATTTGCAGCTTGCACAGCCATGGCATAGGTCTTTAAACTGGTTCTATGCTGCAATCTCTTATCTTCAGTCCGAGTACAGCGCCACCATTGCTCTGACTGCCTCCCTTCTTGTTTCAACCGCTGCAGGTCTCCGTGAACCACGGAGACCTGTGTTGTCGATGCCTAGGGACTGGACGTCTAGGAGCCATCCGGTCGATGGTCTCACTTAGCAAGGTGTTCCAAAATGTCACAAGGTCATTGAGTGAATGGTTGTCAAGGTCACAGGATAAAGATAATTAAGGGAAAGTAACCTTCCTTTTTCCTGATTGTCCAGAAACCACCACAGAGGGTGGGCATTCCTAGTGAGCCAGACACACAGTGTTGCCCAGACCTCACTTTGGGTGTTTTCAGATGGACACCTGTTCTGTTTCTGCTGTGTCCCGCCACTGGGTGGCCCATCTGTGTAAAGGTGGGCCACCCTGATGTGAGATAGAGCTCTGGAACATCCAGGAGCACCATGAGCTGAGCAGGCTGCCCGAGCACCAGCTGGGGGCAGAGCAGCAGTCTGTCTAAAGGACGGATGACCGTGGGCTGCTCCAACAGCCACCATAGTACTGTAGGCGGCAGCCGCTCTCCACTTGTATCTCTATGGTGTGGGGGACAGGGGTATGGGCGGTCTGCAGCAGTGGCATCCATTTTTAAACCCACCGGAGCAGACCCAGTCCATCTAAAAACATTCACTGTCTCGATTGCTTGTATTTCTTCTACAGTCTACCTCAGCCCTTTGAGGCCTCATCCTTTTGGGTTTTCCTTGCACTAGAGCATCTCGAGTTACACAATGGATTTACAGCGGTGAATGCTGATCTGCATATAAGGACTGGGTCTCTTTGGTCTCCTTTGATCGCTTTTGAAATTCATGTTGCAGAGATGGGCAAATGGACACCATTTTGGAATAGAGCCCTGCTTGGGCTGAAAAAAACGGATACAAGCTTGACTGCATTGAACCCAATCCAAACCTAGGCTGATGAGGTTGGAGCAACAGTGGTGGCGTACTCAGACTGAAGATGACGGATTGCAGCATAGCGCCAGTTTAAAGACTAACCAAGTCTGTTTTGAACTTGGTCTCAATCTGTCTGTGGGTGGCTTCACCCCTACAGAGCACCATAATATCAGTATTTTGTGGGAGTGAGGCCAGGTTATAAAAGGGCAGGGGAAGCCTTAGCTCTGGCCACTAGGAAGTACTGTGATGTCAGGTGCTCTATATGACAGGTGGGGCTGTATTGGAAAAGGGATGGGGTTAAGGTGCCTCTGCTCCCATTCCTGTGTGGTCTTGCCCGCATAGAGCACCATGATATCACAGCACTCTGTTGGAGGTGGGGCCCTCACTTGGGGGAAATTCAGCCCAAGTCGAGGGGTTTGGACTAACCGTGTACCTGATCCAGTCTGAACCCAAAGTAATTAGTTGGGTCATGTTAGGCTCAGACTGGGCCACAGGCTACTATTTTGGAAATCTCCATAGTGGTATCTTGCTGGCCTAATAGACCATGTGTTTTTTCCTGACCTAGTGATCTTGATAAGAACTCCTTTGTGTTAGTCATGCATAAAGGCCCTTTTGCTTCAAGGCCCAATTTTATATTGGGAACCGGACAGACTAAATTGTAGCTGCCTAAAAATTGTGTGCTAACATCACTCCTAGAACTCTGACAATGCTGCCAGTGACTCTCCTAGGGCTCTGCTGCTCCAATTAACCTCCTGTTTCACCCAGCCAAGGCCATACAGGGGTAAAGTGTTGTCATACACTACCTTAGCTACTTGAAAGGGCTTGTTCTGCTCGGTGAGCTCACAGTACTTGTGGCCTAGCACTATTTACAGTCTCCAAATATCCACCAATAATCATCATTTCATTACACCTTCTCGAGTATGACACCATAATAGTTTCTCTTCCCGCAAAGGTTTAAAAGTAGACAATTCATATCCAATTAGATATGTTGTGATCCTTTACCTTGCAGATAATCTGCCTACTGATATTTTATCTCCAATCTCCAAAATTTGACAAAGTTGAAGAACCTGAGTTTCCTAGGGAATTTGGACACTTAGGCTGTTTTTACACGGATGGTGCAGCAGTGCTGATGGGTGTGGAGGGGTGGGTGAGCACACCCGGCGCTGCCAAGCAGGGAGACAGTTACACGCACAGCGCCGCGGGGGGTTGTGGGAAGGAAAGGGAAGGGGCTGGCAAACACCCAGCGGCCAAACACCCATCCCGGGAAGCACCCAACAAACACCCGTGCCAGTACACCGACACCAAATGCACCAAAGCAGCCAGAGAAGCAAGGCAGGACAGACCATAACGGAACAGCATTTTATTGGTGCTGGGGGAACGGGGTCCCCCAAGCAAAGAGAGGCAGAACAGGGAGGTGCAGGGGGACCCACGGCTGGGCCAGTGAAATATGCGGCAGGTAGCATCGAAGCAGATGTCAGCGCACAGCCCGATCGGCGGGACGGGGGGACCAGGCAAAGCACCGTCCAGGGTGGCAGGGAGCAGGTGGCAGTGAGGCGCAGCTCATGGAAGGTCCGGTGAGCACTCCCGGGATGGAGTCCCCTGCGCTAGACCCTTCCAGGCAAACAGGCCCTGTTGGAAGCCCCGGGAGCGCATATGAGCATCCACCAGGAAGCAGGGAAGGAGCTGATCCACACCGGCGGCTGCAGCCCGCACAGCTGGAAGGTCCCTCACTGATCGAAGGGCAGCGAGCTTCACAGCGGAAGGGTCCCCGGTCCGGAGTGGTCCACCAACCTCGGGGAACAGCAAGCCCAGGTTCCACAGGAGGGCCCCCACATCCGAGGGTGTGCGCGGGATGCCATGGGCATGCAGGAGGGTGCCGGTGTACAGGGCAGCAACAGGGGAACCCCTGGACAGGAAGGCGAGGCCATACCTGGGTCACGCTGTCAGTTGGTGAGCGACTGTTACCTCCACAGCATGACAACGGTGGGCAGGTGCCCCCCAGGAGGTTGGCGCAATAGGGTGAAGCCGAGCTCAAGGGCATGCCCCTGGTGTGCTGGGGCACCGACCTGGTGTCCCATCATCCACATGTACTGTGACAGGAGCCGAAAGCCATCCGCCACCGACGGGGTCACCCACCAACAGCTGCATGTCGGGGCTCAGCCCCAGGATCCCCAACAGCATGTCCGCACAGGGCGACCACCCCTCCCCGACATCCCCAGCTGAGGGCCCCGCACCACGACCAGCCATGGCTGCAGTGGGGCTCGCTCCAGTGCAGCAACAGGCGGGAGATGGAGGGGAGCAGTGACTGGGACGAACACGTAACGAGCCTAACCTCGCCCACAGATGACCTTGCATGCCAGAGAGAGGCCGGCCCGCTGGGGTCGGGGCTCCACAGCCCACACACAGGACTGAAGGGATCCAGCACAGGTGACGAGAGATGAGCGAGGCCACGGCCCGGCAGTGCGCGAGGCCAAGTAGCCGAGCCAGGCATTGTATCCACACTGTGCACAGCTGCAGCATGCAAAGCCGGACCATGGCAGGGAAGAATGTAGAGCAGGTGCAGGTGCAGCGGTACCCTGGGGTGCGCACAGTCCCATCCCCCTAGCGGACATGCAGCCGGCGCAATTGCGGGGATGATAAGCAGGACCAGGCAACTGGTGATAGCGCCGGCACCCCCCCCCCCCCCAGTGCAGCACCAATGGGTGCCCTGCCGCCACCACCGGGCTGCACAGTACATAAGCGACCCGATGCAGGTGGCTGTGCGTGGGACGTTGAGGCAGTTACATGGGGTTGAGCAGCAAACCGAGAACAGCGACACTGAGCTGGGTGGACACAGAGGTGCACTAGCGATACAGGGGAAGTGTAGGCCGGGGGCACAGGCCACACAGTGGAGTGCACTGAGGCCAGGGCACTAGCCGGCGGGGGGGTGGCCTAGGAGTAGGGAGCTGCAGAACCATGCTGCCGGAGGACGAGGACCCACAGCCCAAGGACGTGCTGCTGCGAATCCTGGGCGTATCCCTCCTGCTGCTGTGCATGCTGCTACAGCAGATGGCCCAGCTCTTCTTGCCAAGTCAAGGCTCCGTCGTCCTGGGGGCACGGCGTCAGAGGGCAGCAAACCTCAGGTGGGCGGCGACCGTGTGGTGGACGAGGCGGGCAGCCATTAGACACCGTGCCCTGTTGGGCTCAGCGGTGTCCCAACAAGGCCAGCTTGTCCTGGCCCGATGGGGTCTCCACGTGTACGGCCGCCGCTTGACCCTACTGACCCTGCAACGGCACTGGTCGCGTTTCTGCACTAACGACTGGTGGGAGAACATTTTGGCAACCTGGACAGATGAGGAATGGACGGACCACTTCCGGATGACCCGCTCCCTCCTGACCCGCTTGGGGGAGCTCCTGAACCCCCACCTCTGTAGGTGGGAGACCAACATGCACTTCTCGCTGCCGCCAGGGATGCGCGTGACCGTGGCGGCTGGCTACCCCTGATTTCTGTAGGAACGTGTGGGAGCAGTTCGGAGTGGGCACAGCCACTGTGAACAGGGTCCTCCATGACGTGTGCGACCTGCTCGTGGAGCTCCTCTTGGAGCGGGTCATCCAGCTCCGTGACCCTGAGGAGGTGATATGTGGCTTTGAGGAACTGGAGTTCCCTCATTGCATCGGGGCCATTGACAGCACCCACATCCCCATCATACGACCCCCTCATGCAAAGATCAACTACATGAATAGGAAACAGGCCTTCTCCATCAATCTTCAGGCCGTAGTGGATCATAGGGGCCTTTTTATAGACGTGTACACAGGCCAGTCGGGGCGGAGCCATGACGCACGTATCCTGCGTGCCTCCCTGTTCTACGCACACATGTTTGATGGGGAGATTGCCCCCAACCTATACCGTGTGATAGAAGGCATTCCCATGGGCCCCTGTTGTGATAGGGGACCCTGCCTACCTGCTCAGTCCGTGGCTCATGTGGGCCTATCCGGTGGCTCGCAACCCAGACCACCGCCTGTTCAACAAGTGCTTGTCGTCTGCACGCAGCGTGGTGGAGCGGGCCTTCGGGCTCCTGAAGATGTACTGGCGCCTCCTGATGATCAGGAGCCAATTCGACCTGGACCACACCCACTTTCTTGTCCTGGCAGCATGCATCCTGCACAATGTCTGTGAGACAGGAGGCGCTGCCCTGGACAACCCACCACCGATGCACAGGGCCGGCCCCGTGCCCCTGTACCAACATGCCCAGGGTGGGGCGTTCCAGTGCATCTCAGAGGAGAACAGGGGCGCCCTCTACCGCCGCATCGTTGCCCAGGTCGCCGAACACAGGGCCGTGCCCGACCCACACCCAAGTCCATAATCCTGTGCACCCCTTCAATAAAGCTGGGCAGTACCCTATAACTGCAGCCGTGTCTCTGTGCCATGTGTGGGCTCCGGGGGTCCCGGGAATGGGTTCCGTGGGTTGCCTGGTTGCGTGAGCACTCCCCTCGCTGTCTGCCGCGGGGTGCTCGGGCTCCGCAGTGTCCTGCCTACCGCCACTCGCCGGTCCCCCTGTGAAGGATCTGTGTACACCTGTTCCAGCCACCGCAACTGCCTGTGGCCTCACCGGACTGGCCCCTGGCCCTGTCGGCCGTCCAGGCACTGTACAGTGCCCTCAACCTGCCAGATAACCCCCCGCAAGCGCACACACACCCCGGCCACCTGTTCTGGGATAGAGGAAGCGACAGCGAGGTATAGGTGCAGCATATTTATTGTTGGATGTGTTCAATGGGTGGGGGAGGTTAATGTTGGGGGCGCCCACGCCCCCTCTTGGCCGCACCACTGGGGCTCGCAAGCTGGCGAGCCCTAGCTGCAGCCGAACAAGAATGGGGTAAGCGATCATCTTGTTCACCTATCTCTTTCCCATGCCTGGGCCAGTGGGGGCCCCGTGGGGTCACCCAGGGAGCCCCCTACGCCCCACACAAGCATAACACGTGACGTAGAACAATCCCCAATGAAGGGGGCCCTTGTACTGACCCGTTCATGGTATTATGGACCATGCACGGTCTGGTACAGCTTCACAGAGCTGGTATGCTTGGCTCAGGCAATGGCCGTTGCTCCTGTGGTGGGTTCTGTACTGTACTGTGTTCCCTACCGGGGCCGTGTCCTGTGCACTTCCCCATCCAGCCCCCCCCCCCCCCAGGGTGTTGCGGCCTTACCGGAGGGGGTGGAGCAGCCACCATGGGTGGTTGGTTGTCCTGGGATGCACAGTCCTGGGGGGGGGGGCGCGTCGCTTCCTGGTGGAGGGGTCGGGTGCAGCGGGGGCGGGACCAGGAGGGGTGCAGGTTGGAAGGGCGGTCCTGCGGGTAGGTCCCGTTGTCCTATCTTGGGGAGGGGAACCCCGTGAACCAGGCCCAGGTAGGGCTGCTGCTGGGGGAACCACGGGTGGCTGCGGTGCAGGGGAGGGGGTGCCTGCACCAGTGAGTGGCAGCTATGGTGTTGGTCGGCTGTCAACACTCCTTCTGCAGCATGGCAGGGTCTGTCGCGCTGGGGGTCATGCCGCAAGGCCTCCATCATCTTCCCCCATGAGGTCCATGAGCCGTGTGGCCTGACCCTCCAGCCCGTCACAGGCGCACCGCTGCTTGCGTTGGGGGGCGGCAGCCTGGCACCTGTACCAGAGATGTTCGGTGCGGGACTGGGTCATCATGGCATCCAGGATCTCCCGGTCCCTTTCCTCCTCCCCTCTGATGAGCTCCCTTGTGAGCGCTAGCTCCCAGGAGTGCACCGCGGATAACCGTTGCGATTCCTCCAGTAGCTCCCTGCCGAGGTCCTCCCTTTGAGGCCGGTTCCTGGCCCGCATCTCCCGGTTCCACTCCATGCTGGTGGTAGCTGTACCCCTCACGGGTGCCCGGTCTGTAAATGAGAGGTTGCACACCATGTTAGTGCATCCAGCTGGTGTGCCCTGCTGCCCGCTACCACATGACCC
This sequence comes from Sphenodon punctatus, assembly GCA_003113815.1. NCBI lineage: Eukaryota > Metazoa > Chordata > Lepidosauria > Sphenodontia > Sphenodontidae > Sphenodon > Sphenodon punctatus. Next base: position 1,016,532 of record QEPC01004065.1, on the reverse strand, counting down.
GGGTTGCCTGGTGGGGCAGCCCCCATAGTGTGGCAGCTCCCCTCTGCCCTCCTCCTGTGGGACCCCCCCTGCCCTGTCCTCTTGTGGGATTGCCCCCCCCCCAGCCGTGGATCACCGCAGGTGGGGTCCGTGTCTGTTATGTGTTCTGTGGGGGCCGCTGTGGGCCCACCAGCCTCTCCCTCCTGCCTCCACCACCCCATACCCTGTTGGGCCTTGCTGGATGTGGTTGTGCACCGCCTGGTGCCCCCCTCCCCACCCTGTGCCTTTGCACCCTGCCCCCCTGTGGCCCCTTCGCGGGTGTGTCCTGCCATGGATGTGCACCTCACCTGGTAGCGGGGGTGCTGCCGGGCCCACCTCGTTGTCCTCCGTGACCTCCACCTCGTGCATCTCCAGGCTGCCTTGTGCTGCAATGAGAGGGCGAGCCATTAGTGTTTATCGGCACCCAGGCCCTGGCCGCGCCACCTCTCTCCGGGTCTCTTCCCCCGCTGGGTCGATCGTACCTGGATCCTGTTCTTCCGCTTCCTGGGGACTGTCCCAGGTCTCTGCTTGCTCCGTGCGCATCCCTCGTCCGGTAGGTTTTGTGGGGGCGCGTGAAGTGTGGTGGTTCGGTGCTCGGATCCCGGGGTCGCCTCCTCCCCTTGTGGGATGGGGCTGTCACCTCCTGCTTCCTGGCTGGTCTCCGGTCGGGGGGGTGGGGTTGTGTGTTGGCCCTGCGTCTGCCCCTGGCGAAGGCGCTGCTGTGTGTGCAGGAGGCCACAATGTCCCCGTCCATGCAGAGGAACTTATCCAGCTTCTCCTGGAACTCGTCTGCGCATGGCCCCGGCTGGACTTGAGATTGTTGTCCTTGATATGTTTATATCTGGACCTCAAGTTCTTTGCCTGCTGCTTGCACTGGGTGACATCCCTATTGTACCCCTGCTGCTGCATCTCCTGGACGATGGCTTCATAGACCTATCTAGTTTTGTAGCTGCGCACCAGGTCATGCTAGACCCTTTCGGATCCCCACACGCGTATGAAGTCCCTGATCTTCTGCCTGGACCCTTTTGGGAGGACCGGCTTGGCGGCATGGGGACTGCCCTGTGGCTGTGGTAGCCATGGAGATGGTCGTGTCCTGTTGGGGGTAGTGCATTAAGGGTTACTCTGGATCCTGTTGCCCTCCTCCGTGCCCCCATGGGGCCTGCCCCCTGTTGTGCCCTTCAGCTCACCTGACTGTCTGGGGCCCCTCCTTGGCTGTTGTCCTGGTGGTGCGATGCTTCGTTGTCTGGGTGCTGTCCTGGGGGGACGGGTTATGCGGCAGTCGCCTGCCCTGTGTTCCCTGGGCTGTGGTGCTGGGGCACGGCCCTCCCGTCCCGGTTGGTGGGTGGGTGGGTGGTGTTCCCTTGTGCTCACCTCGCTATTGCTGCTGCTCCTCTGGCTGTGCCCCTGGGATGTGCTGGGCTGGAGGTCCTCGGTCTGTGTGGGGGTCGGTGAGGGCCCTGTGCCGGGAGACGTGCACTGTGTTATGGCTTGGTGTGTTCTCTCCCTTTTCCCCACCCCCAGCAGGGTACCTCCCCTTGTACCTCCCGTCCGGGCCTCCCCTGTACCGGCGGCCTGCCCCCCCCTTTGTGCCTTCTGCCTGGGGCACCCCCCTTGCACTGCCTTGGTGGCGCTCCCCCACCCCTGGGTGCTTTGGGGACTCCGTGCTCACCCGGCCCCTTCTCGCGCGTGGGGCAGCTCCGGCTCCCTTGCCGTTGACCTTCCTGGACACCATCATGGGAGCCTGCGTGCGTGCCATGGTTCCGTCCTTTTACGGGCTCTCAGCCGGACGTCCGGCGTGTCCTCCCTCCTCCCCCCGTGGGCGTGTCTGCGTGGCGGCACGTGCGTGACCTGTGGCGTCGGCGCAGTGGGGTTCCGCCGGTCTGGTCCACGTGGGTGTGGGTGATTTCGCTTTTACACGGACGCTCAGGTGTTGAACACTCATCTCCACCCACGAAGGGTGCCAGTTCCTTCCCGGCTGCTCCGTGGGTGTTGACGGGTGGGTTGGGCACGTGCGCCCACCCACTCGTGGACTTTTACATGGACGCTCTCCCACCCATCCGATGGGTGTTTCCGTGTGTTCGTGTGGGGGTGGCGTCCGTGTAAAAGTGGCCTTAGTTATCATTCAGTTCGCATTAAAATGAATTTCTCTCTCACCTAGGCAGCTTTGAAAAATCACAGTATAAGTATTTTAAATATTTATGTACCAGTCTTCATTATATGGGCAGAGATTGCTACTGTAAGATTTAAGGCTGTTTATGGGACCTTAACTTTAATATCCTGACTTCCAACCATGTGCGGTGTGTTAACCACCTTCTAATAAGAGTGCAAGATGTTCCTTTTTGAAAAGGCATTTGGCGAGTGGGGATAGCTGAGTGGAGTGGTTTTGGGATTGGACTATAAGGGGTTGGGGATGGGATGGGACAATCCGATGTAAGGTCTAATCCTGACTGCCCCACTTTTCAACATGAGTCTGGTTGAGTCACTTAAATGAAGCTTGGGGCTAGGGATGCTTATCCTTTTTTTCCTGGAATGCTAGCAAGTGGAAACACTAGTAATATATTACAGTTCTGATCAATTCAATGGGGAAGGGATTTTAGTTAGTTGTTTTTTTTAATTTGTCTATTTTATTTAAGCAAAGCACTTCACCTGTTCACATATTTGGAAAAGTATCTTTTTTGATAAATAATTCATCACTGCCTCTTACGTAGTCCTCTCAAAGTTAGGGGAAGAGAAGACTTAATATTTTTTACTTTTCTAGGATTGCCAAAAAATGTAATATGAGGTTGTGTGTGTGTGTGTGTGTGTGTGTGTGTGTTTTTAAGGAGACCTTTCAGGTGTGTGTATGTACCATCAACAATAAAAATTTTTTGCAAACTATCTCTTTTCAGGTCACCTTAATCTTCCTTTTTCTACACCTTTCTAAAATGGAGGCTAACACCTTTTGTGTGTCTATAGGGGTGTTATAAGGCTGGCGTATGAAATACTTTGTCCCACGAAAAGTGGTAAACAAATACAAAACATTATTTATAGGCTGTTTTAAAACAGGCTCAGTTGTGGGCTGCATCTGTGTGCACCGAGCGGAGCAGCCACAGACCGCCCACCCATGTCGAGTGAGTGGCTAAAACGGGCAGTGCTCAGGGAGTTTATGGCCCCCATCCCTACACCCACTGGGCCTGATCACAGTCCAAATGGACAGCTGGTCCACCAGCCGAGCCATGAACTGCCTAGTCCCCATATTAACACACACACACACACCCGACTGCATGAAATGAAAACATAGCAGTTCTGGGGCAAGTAAAACCGCTACTGTCACCTACCCTCAGCAAGAATCTGGGAGGGCGAGGGAGGAGGCTTTGCAACTGCCGCAGGGCTCTGTACAAGGGCACTGGGCGACAATATGCAAAACCCCTGAGCATGACACACAACCCACTGACAGCTCAGGAACGCAAGGGGGCATTTAATGCATCAGAGAGACAAATGGGACAGCAGTCAAAAAAGCCAAGCACAGATCCACACATGCCCTACGTAGCACAGAGTCCAGGGCAAGTGGCAGTTAATGGGGTCCTGTTCCAAGGGGGATCATGGCTGCTGGGGTGGGGACCATGAACCCCGTGCTGCAAACAGGACAGCTCGCACAGGTGGCTCCCAGTACAATGTCCAGGGGTGGGGGGCACAGTCCAAGGTCAAAGTTAAGCAAGCAGAGCCTCCCCTGAATGTGGGGAGGGAGGGGAGCCCACAGTCACTGAGTATTGTTCCAAAGCCGGGTCATGGCTGCAATGGAGCTGGGGTCAGGAATGCTGCACCCTCTGCATACCTCGCCCATGCAGACATCCCTCTCCAGTACCCTCGAGCCCACTATGTCAGTCCACCACAAAGTTCAGGCTAGCGGGATCCCTGCTGCCCAGACTGAGCTGGACATTCAGCCAGATCCAAATCTTGAAGAGGACAACCATCTCTGCTGCATCAGACGGCCACGGTCAGGTAGGGACCCCCCAGACAGGTGCGTGAGCAACCGCCTGTTACGTATGTGTTCCTCGTACTCCTGCTGTCTTTGGTAATCGCAGGCTCTCCGCAGAATGGTGACCAAGATGATGAGCAGGGAGGGTTTCCCTCCCGAAGGCACAGGTGAAACTCCGGCAGACAAATGTCCAGCAAAGCAGCGCTCGCTCTCATCTCCCACAATAGCAGCTTTCCTCTGGCGGCCCATCTACAGCAGGCCTCAGAACACACAACCCTAACTCACTTGCTCTCCACTGACAATCACGGCTACATACGATGTTTAAACAGCAACAGGCTACGCAACAGAAGGTTATAAGCATCACGTGTGGACGAGGGATCTGCCAGCAGCTGCTGGATATCATCCCTAAGCCACAGTTCATCCAGTGTCATGATTGCACAGACACCCCCTCCCCGACTGCACATTGGTGGACTATGGACCCAGGACATGGCAGACCTGTAAAAGCCACAGCAAACAATGTGTGCCCTGTGGGGATGGGAGGCAAAATGAGCACATTAGGCACCTGCAACCAGATGTAACTGTGCCCCAAGGCTGCCAGATAACTGACACACCCCCATGCAGGAATGCTGGGAGGCCTCTCCCTAGTGATCCTGTCGTACACCATAACCATGGCCCCTCGATGAGATGGGAACACCTGGCCAAGTAAGAAGGGGGATGTGCAGTGACGGGCATCAGAACCCCCACCCCAGCGGAAGAGAGAACAGCAAGGGACAGCATAACTACTGTTAACTATCCTCTTACTATCCCTGTATGGCTGCTTTGTACGGCACCAGCACTACCACCGTGCCCTCCTCCCCCCCAACCCGAGCTCCTGCTCACTTACCTGGCTGTTTCTGGCTCTGTTCTCCATGGCGGTGGATTTCTGCCATGTTGTGCAGTCAGGGAAGGCATGATCCACTATGAGTTGAGGAATCTCGCACATGTCCTTTAAGGACCCCTAGTCAGGGTGTGGGCGAGTTGGGAGCGGCGCTGCTTGGGCATTGTGGCACGTTTTCTCCATGGTGCCAGTGAACCTGTCCCCTGGGTGGGTGGGTGGCCCTGTTCACACAGGCCACAGATGTGTGTGGGCCCTTCCCCACGCACGGATTTGCCTGTCCATGCACAGAGCATCCCGGCTTTTTCTCTGATGTTCCGTGAGTGACCGTGTGTGGGTTATGGGAGTGAGCACCCTCCCACCCCAACAGCACCTTCTGATGGGCACTCAGTTGCATGGGTGTGTGTGTGGACCTGCATGGCAGGGTCTTGTAAAAAATAGCCATAGTCTAAAGCAGGGATATAGGGAACCTTTGCCTTGCTGGGGTCTAGATTTGTGCACCTGCAGGATTGTGTGGGCAGGAGCATCTTCTGGGAGGGATGGGGATCAGGCTGTGTGCACGCGACTACTGTCCGAGGAATACTCTGCGGCTGCCTGGCAGTCGGCAGGCCGCTGGTGGCCCATAGCATATGGATGATGGGCCACAGTAAACAGCTGTAGGGGGAAATCTCCAAGGGCTGGAGGGCTGGTACACATGGGGCTGGAAATAAACTCTGGGCTGGAGGTTCCCCACCCTAGTCTATTAGTCTGTGGTTGCTTGGGCATGCTATATCTGGGTTAACATTGACACTGCCATTTAACACACTCATTTATGATTCTGCATTGCAGAACATAGGTAAAATCCTATCAATGGGGCTGATCTCAAGCCCTGTGGATCTCCTGTGCAGCTGCACAGCTGTGCACAGGATCGGTGGCGTTTGGGATCAGCTCCAATGAATTTTATTTTATTTTATATTTATTTATTTTATTTTATTTTCTAGATTTCTACCCTGCCCCTCCTGAGAACAGCTCGGGGTGGCTTCCAACAATAAAAATATATATAAAATACATATAAAGCAATTTTAAAATCACATCAAGGTATTAAAACAGGGCCCGGGAAAACATTAAAACAATAAATAGGGTAGGGGAGATACTAACCCACCCTTGCCCCCTCCCCAAAGGCCTGGGCGAACAGCCAGGTTTTACAACTTTGCCGGAATGTCAACAGGCTTGGGGCCAGGCGAGCTTCTTCCGGAAGGGAGTTCCAAAGGTGTGGCCCGGCCACCGAGAAAGCCCTCTCCATTGTGGCCCCCTGCTTAACCAGTAAGGCACCACCGGCAGACCGAAGGAGCCGCTCTGGGGCGCGGAGGGCGAGGCGGTCCCTGAGGTACGAGGGGCCCAGACCATGAAGGGCCTTATAGATCAACACCAAAACCTTGAACCTAGCTCGGCACGCTATTGGCAACCAGTGCAGAGTCCGGAGCACAGGTGTAATGTGCTCCCGACGACCC